>JAQPZY010001681.1:5397500-5997500 GCA_029931535.1 Margaritifera margaritifera
GGGGGGTATTGGCTGCAATATACGTTTTGATGTAGAGCAGGTTTTAAGATGGGCACAAATCGTCAGGTGGTGACCCTGGGACAGTGAGAACACGTACTCTGCACTTGGTTATGTAAACTCTAGAGATAATTATGAACTGTGTACGGTTGCATACCACGCTCATATTTGGATCGGTTTGTTGACGCATGCGTGACAAGAATCTACTGGAAAGTACCCCAGTTTATTTACATAGTTTTATCATTTCTTAATTATGAGAGACATATAATTGTGTAATTTCCTTATTGAATTTGCGATATTTCTTTTCCGCAGGAGTATAGTTTTAATACACCCACAAAAGAAAGGTAGCTACAGAAACGTTTAGTCTAGTTCATTGAAAGGTTCCACAACAAAATTCATGCTTCATTTTTGTACGTGATCTCCAATGACTGAAGATTACCACTCCATGATTTTCATTCGGATTATTGTTGCATTATAAAAGATTTATTGTATGAGCATCTCGAACACTAGTCATCAGCATCATTAATCTATTCTTCTTCATCATATATGTTACTGGTTGCTTTCGTTTTTAAAAAACAAAATAATTGAACCTATGCAGGTTGATTATTATATTTTTAATATTCTCTTTAAAACTTTTTTTTCAAAAATCAAATGCAGAAATCTATTTTCTTTTTTAGTATGTTGTGGAAGATGAAGAAAGAATAGGCTTTATCTAATAGCCATCATTGTTTTTCACAGTATATGTAACCAGTGGGGGAAAAAAAACAATTAAGCAGAACGATTAGAAAGATAGATCCAAGAAAATTAAGTAAGAAATCTATAAAGTTCAGTCAAATCAAATGTCCTTCCGATATTTACATATTGATACAAAAAAGTGGATGTGTTTTTGTACGAATTATAAACATACGTTTATTTCATCTCAGGCCGTATTTGGAGATATTATAAGCAAGCGGAATTCATAACGTAGAACTGTTTTGTCATTAATTGTTTTCCTTATATCTATCTTACTATTATTTATAAGCGAAATACTAAAAGAAATGTATATGTTGTCATAAGATGAAAATATATCGATCTAAATGTATCGATTCCAGGATAAGCTTATGCAAAGACTCAGATACTATTGCAACGACGTCAAAAACAGACAGATGAGATATCAGTCACAAAATAAAACATAAGGAATAAATATCTTTTTTAATCAATAATTTAAAAATATGTTGCTTTTTCTGAAATTATTGAATCCCATTAAGGTTAGTTTTTTATGAAACACGGAGCAAATTTATACATAGAATCGAAAACATACGTACCAAATTTTCAATGCATATTGAGCATTTTCTGGGCAATTTTGTGCACACAATTTTCTTTAATCAAGTTTTTCAGATATGTGAAATAGTAGTGAGAAGAAACAAATAATATCCAGCTTGATTACTTTTACTGGCAGGCCTAGTATTACATCTGTACAAATTTAACCGTCTAGTTTCAAATACTATCTTCAAGTGTAACAATAGTCTTGTTCAACATATTCACTAGGTATAGTTCATGAAAAATTTGTCTCAGAAATTCAACGGATGTGTTGAGTATGAGATAATTCTCGTACATGTTTTTGAACAGCGATTGAAGTGATACGTTTATTTTCTACCACAAATGTCGTGACAACCTGGATATTGGAATGACAATATATCTTTGTCTTACATATTTATATGGGAGAGACAATTTTTCAAGTGAAACACGCAGATGTCGCACAATCTTACACTAAGGAAAACGTACACTTAAAATGATTTCTACACGCGATTTTTTCCTCGGCTTTCCATTCGTCGGTAAAGGCATCGATAGTTCGTATTTGAGGCAATGTTTGCCATCACTACTACCTCATCGTGTTAAATTGTGGGCATGTCATTTACATGAATTGTCAAACCTGACATTTCTGTAAAAAGTTAAAACAAATATTTCTTACGACAGTCGCATAATTATTGTGTGTATTTTTCCGGATTTGTTCTACATGTATAATGCGCAACAACTACCAACAGCTTTGACACAAAACTGACATCGAACAATGCGCGAACCGATCAGGGTCTACAATGTTCATTCTACTAGCGATTTAACGCGAACAGCAAAGACTATGACCTTGTAGTTCATTATTTGCGATTTGAGTTCAAGTTGTTTGCAGTTGGGCTTAGTCTATATACAGAGAGTCTTTCATTGTATCTTAATTCAGCAAGATTTCTTCTAAATCTAAATCACGGGAGTGGCTGAAATTATTTTGCACAAAAAAACTACTTGAGCGAGAAATCATTTGCACAACAGATATGCATCAGGAAAATAAAAATCAGGTTTTTACTTGACTATATAAGTAAATGATATGCCAGAAGTTACTTTAACATCGGCCAGTAACAATAACTCAGATGATGGCAGTATAAGGTTCTGAGATTATTATAACATTCTGAATGCAAATTCAGACGAAACTAGAATAAATGTGACATCTGATTGGTCTGTGCTTGGATGTTGGCCTACCAGGTGTTTGAATTCGGACTTTTTTTTGCAATCTGAATCTGTGCATTAGACTTGTTTTAATCTTGGGGTCCAGTATATATCTATCCACATTTGCAAATTTCCTCATGTGTTAAAATGTCCAGACCTTTTTCGAAGATTAATTGTTTGAAAAACATCAACATATTTATATAACTTAAAACTACTGATTTTATTTCCCTGGAAATGTTTGGTGAAAGTAAAATTTAAAAAAAACAAAACATTATATTAAACTGTTTATTGACATGATAAATTAAATCTAAAGAATCAATGTACCTTTCTGCACACATATTTAACTTGTAATTGTACTTATGCATGCAAGAGCTGTGACAATTTTGACTGAACTGGGTACAAATGAAGCTGAATTAACAATTCAATTAATTTCAATTTATTTTCCTTCTGATAAGCATCGAATCTGTGTTTTCCAGAATAACTATGATAAGATATGTTTCAATCGATCAAAATGCTATTGATAAAATCTCCTCATTTTATTCAGATGTGTTTAATTTCTTTTTTTTTTGTTTATACTATCCTAAATCTATGAATCAAAATAGATGACAATCTGTGCCGATGTGTCTTAGTTTCAATTACTCATTAAGAGAATAAAGTGTGCAACATGTAACAACGTCAAATGTTCCAAGTTAAATAACTATATATTCTTATTTTAATTGGTTGTGGTATATTAGCAACATAATATAAATTGTTTTGTGTATAAATTATATTTGCACTTGTTCATATGTTATACACAAGTTAGTTTTGATTCCCAGAAGAATTACGCCAGCTTTGATTTTTTATAAATCCATATCCTAAATTAACAGTCCGACTAGTCATGAGGATGTGCGGTACCGATGTTTTCAGCTATAGCTGTAATTTTTGTGAATTTAATTACACATACCTCTAAATGGCGCTTATTCAGTTTATTTCGCTCTGTGTCGATCAAATTCCTTGCAAGATTATTAAATACCTCCCTGACCCCGACCTCACCCCAGCGCTGGACCCACCCACCCGTCCATGACCCCTCACCCCAGGAAATACATCCAACAAAATCAGCGTTATATAGTACATGGACATTTTTAGACGTAGCCAACTATGATGTGCGATCCATGTAAACCGGATTGAATCTTGCACGCTATGATGTCACAATGAAAGCGTCGCGTATTGGGATAAAAAAAGACATCCCTCTGCACTGGTAATGGTTAGACCCGACGCCAGCTTTTCTTGACCAAGTTTAGTGCTCGGCTGTCATTGTAAAAGTTTATAGGGATCAAATTGTCATCTGGATGTCTTGTGACGACAACTAAGGTGCAGATTATTCAACAATCAGGAATAAACAGACGTTAGTAGAACTACTTTAGTATTAAATTTTAGAAAATGAGTTATCTTTTTCTCTTTTAAGATCAGTAAAGTCGTATACAAAACAATACCACATTAAGATACACTTTAGAAATAGGACCCATTTAAGCTACGTGCATACTTAAAAATCTAAGTGTGTTAATGACGCTAACGCTATTTTCTAAAATTATAACAAATATTTATATAATATGTATAAATTCTTTTTTCAGATATATCAAACATTTTCCAACAATGGTACGTTTTCACTTTCCATGTGTTCGTCTGTCTGTCTCTCCACCTTGTTTATGCAGCATCAAAGCTCGACGACAATAATACATATGTGAATGATGCTTGGAAAATCAACTTTATTCAGTATCATTGGGCTCCGTAACAATAATGCCCACACCTGTAATTTTTTGTCATAGAGTATTTGCTCTGTGCATTTACTTTGGATATCCTCCTGCTATGTCTGCTCTATTTTACAACCAGTATATTTAGTTAAGAGACCATACTATACATTTTGCTTATTGATGTTATGTAAAAGACCAGAGCAAGGTGCGCTTTCTTTCATTCTAATAGATAAGTGCCTGTTATCTATTTAGTTTACAAGGCTTCTTTACTGTTAATGTCCGAAATATTGTATAACAATCCTATGTAAATATGATTACGTGTACATATCGGTGATAAAATTTCTTGTATGTGTTTTTGATCTTTTTTCTACTTTTGGTTTTAATCGAGCAATTCCATTTTACATTTTCTTAGTAATGTCACAGACTGAATTTTACACTTCTACAGATAACGATATTTTGGCAAATTCGGGTACTAAAACTTTTATCTGTCCACTAAAATTTAGGGTAGATGGTTGTCATACTATACAACTATTGTTATGTATGATGTTTATATAATATTATAAATATTTTAGGAAATTATAAATGTTTCTTCACTTTAATATTTGCTTAAATCTTTATGTTTATCAGGAAAAACATGTTTAACTAGTGTCCTTGAATTAGGTTGTTTTGATCAATATGTTTTCTCAATTTGAAGGTCAAGGTTGAATTTTTGTTTACAAGTAAAATTCCATTAAGATGACACATGTTCTAGAACATTCTGTCATGTGACCATGTTTGGTGGACATTTATTCAGTTTTGACATTACCATCAGTCTTGTAAAGAGCTATTACAGTTGTGAAAATTCATTCCAAATTCTAAGAGAGGAATTATTTTAAATATTCATTGGATTATAACAGTGCTCACAAACTTTTGGATTTTGGATTTTTAATTGATGATTTTGGAATTTATGTGAACTTATTCAGATATTTTGGAATACTTCATTTTGACATCAGCACATCAAGATTACTAGTACATCAGGACTTTGGAGACCATTAGTACATCATAACATTCAAGGACACAGCCGTGAATTCGGAACATTCTATATTTAGGACTTGTGATTAGAACAATCATTCTTATTGGATTATTAGGATTTCAAAACACATTACTGTAAGTGACTTTTTGATTTTTCATTTTAATTATCTAGTAATAAATTGCTTGTTGATTTTTACTTGATTTGTTGGTTTCACTTTCTTTCTGTTACATTTTTCTTAGACCATAGAGTCGTAACACTATTATTACCCTTTAAATGTAGTATAGTAAAATAACATGCCGAAGGAAATGCAATACTATTGCATAGAATTAGGTGTGCTGATAGATGTTGTATATTTTAACCCACTGGCATCTTGGATATTCTCGATAACCAACCAGCGTTTCCTATCCTTCTTGCTATGAGTTCTTTATTATTTATAAACACAGACCATACTACTGCTGTCTACCTGTTGTGATTCTATCTTAAATTAAAGTTACATACGAATGAAATGTCATCTCAATCAAGCAATCTTCACTCTTAAATAGCTTTATTTTGAAGGTACCCATGATATAATTTGAAAGAAATGTACTTGTAATAAAAAGTTATCTGATTTTGTATGCCGCTTTCTCACTATTCTGTAAGAATCCCGGCACATTCAGGTTGGCCACTTGATTCCGGGTCAGCAACGAAATGGCTCAGGCTGAAGAACATCAAGGGGTGACCATTAAGGAGAAGTAAATGTTTAACCATAACTGAGCGATTCTGAGCTAAAAAAAAATGTATCAGTTTGTCAGATAATAATAGTGCATCTTTCCAGAAGTTTCAGGTCCGTTTGAAATGGCCTAACTTTGAAATCTTTGGCTACTATTTGTTGTGCAAATACCGAAAGTGCAAGAAAAACTAAATATTTATATATTTTAATGTTTATGACGGAGATTGGTCTATCACCTCTTGATTTGACAATTTTAAACTTATCCCGCCTTACAGCGACTAGATATAAATTTCCATTTTACGTCATGTATGCATAAATGATAGGTGCAACACGATGTAGCTCAGCGGTAACCGGGTTGGTCCAACTCCGTTTCTTATTAGGCAGCGGACTGTCCGAGTAAGGATACGGGTTGGGTCTTGTTAAAGCAATATTTATTTAGTACAAAGTGACTAGTTTATTGTAGATTTGTAGATAATGTACGACATCAAACACACATTCAATCGAACTTTATATATATATATATATATATATATATATATATATATATATATATATATATATATATATATATATATACATATATTCCTTGTTAAAATATGTATATTTGTAACAGTCTACACATTGTTTGTGCATCTTTTTATTTTCTAGAATGACAAACAACGGAGTCAATACTTTAGAAGAGAATTTCCAGGCCACCGCTATGGGCTTCTTATTCTCTTGTGACCAATACCAGTGTACATACATTCAACCTGAAAAAAAACGTGCCTGTTGTGCAGTGATTTTCCTAATATTTGTTTTCTGTTGATTTAAATAACTTACATTTCAGTATTTAACTTCCTACGAAATTAGAGAGTATGCTAACTTTCTTAATTTGAGCATTCACAAAAGAACACGCACTTGAATTAAATCAGAGGGATTCTTGGATATTTTAACAAACATTATTATACGAAACTAAGTTCATTGTAAAGAAACCATTTCTTAAAAGAATTTAGTTCTGTGCTCTCTCTCTCTCTCTCTCTCTCTCTCTCTCTCTCTCTCTCTCTCTCTCTCTCTCTCTCTCTCTCTCTCTCTCTCTCTCTCTCTCTCTTGTCTGTGTTTGAGACGTACATTCAAAGTAGCATTACGTACCCGTGGGAAGAAACGTTTATTTTGTGTGTAAAACACTGTATTTAATGCATACAAATATTAAAATCATCACAATAAGGGTAGTCTTTAGAAATTCTGCATTAGTGCGTGGTTTGCTGTATTCAAACGTTTGCACACGGCAAACCGTGAATGCTCGTTATGCTTTTATGATCACACTATGTAACACAATTTTTGTTCCTGGGTAGTAAGTGTTATTTCCTAATTGCTTATGCCTCAAAAGTATAGAAAATGACTATTATTCCCCACAAACTTTGCTTTTGTGACCAGGACAGGGATATTTTGAAATTTACCTATTTCCAATGAGAAAACGGGCGAATTTGTGTCTTTTCGTTCTCATAAAGTCAGAAAAAAACAACATATGAATCCAAATTAACATGTATTTATACTAAAGTAATACAAAAATGACTATAAAAGATTTAGAAGTGAGTAGTTTTTCGAGATTTACGATTATACTGTAAATCACTTTCACGAATCAGCCCCCAAATGTAGTCTCCCATCATGTTCTCGTTATACTATCCTTGGTAGCGGCGTTCAAAGTCCAGTATATCCTGGTGGAAGCGCTCGCCTTGCTCCTCCTAGTACGCTCCCATGTTCTTCTTGAATTTATCAAGATGAGCATCAAGGATATGGACTTTGAGGGACATCCAACAGCCCATTGTGCCGTAGTTCTTCACCAGAGTCTCAAACAGTTCCGCATAGTTTTCGGCCTTGTGATTGCCCAGGAAGCCCCGAACCACTGCGACAAAGCTGTTCCAAGCCGCTTTTTCCTTACTAGTGAGCTTCTTGGGGAATTCATTGCACTCCAGGATCTTCTTTATCTGTGGTCCGACGAAGACACCGGCTTTGACCTTTGCATCAGACAGCTTAGGGAAGAAGTCTTAAAGGTACTTGAAGGCTGCCGACTCCTTATCTAGAGCTCTGACAAATTGTTTCATAAGGCCCAATTTGATGTGCAGTGGTGGCATCAGCACCTTCCGGAGGTCCACCAGTGGCTCCCACTTGACGTTGTTCCTCTCCACAGAGAACTCGGTCCGCTGTGGCCAGTCCCCCCTGTGGTAGTGCGCCTTGGTGTCCCTGCTGTCCCAAAGGCAAAGATAGCAGAGAAACTTGGTAAAACCGCCTTGGAGACCCATCAGGAATGCCACCATTTTGAAGTCTCCTATGACCTCCCAGCCGTACTCATCATACTTCAAGACGTCCAGCAAGGTCTTGATGCTGTTGCAATCCTCTTTGATGTGCACCGAGTGTGCCAGGGAAGAGACGGGTACTTGTTACCATTATGGAGCAGCACGGCTTTGAGGCTCCTGGATGAGCTGTCAATGAAGAGGCGCTACTCATTCTGGTTACAGGCGATTCCGATTGCCTCGAACAGACTGGTCACATTGTGGCAGAAGCAGAGCCCATCTTGACGGGTGAAGAAGCTGGAAAAAGGTTGGTGACGCTTACTCTGATCTGCGACTTGCACACTTTCATCCAACAAGTTCCACTGCTTGAGCCTAGACGTCAAAAGCTCGGCATTGGACTTGGTGAGACCAAGATCTCTAATCAAGTCGTTGAGGTCTTTTTGGTTGGGGTAGTATGGGTTTCTCTCCTCAGCTCTACCTCTGAAATTGTCATCTGGATCTACAACGTCTTAATCGCTCTCTGACTTGCTGCTCTCTTCTAAAGACTTCTGCTCTCTCTCTCTGGAGGAGTGGGTACGGGGAGCTCATGGCAGTGTGGCACCGGGGCGATGGATGAAGGAAGGTCCGGATACATGATAGCAGGTGCATTCTTGCCAGTCCGACGTTTGGAATGTTCCACCATACAGAAGTAGCAGTTGCTTGAGTGGTCAGTGGGTTCCTGCCAAATTCTTGGGATAGCGAACTTCATGGCTCTCTTTTCTCTTTACCATCCTACAAAAATACATTTATTTCACCCATGACTAATGTGTAAGAGATTCTCGCAACACTTTTCGTATATGATATATTTTTTCAATAACATTGAAAATTGTAAAACATTTTAAAATTAAAAACTTTTACAATTTTAAAAATTTTAACAAATTTTGTAACATAAAATTCCGAGCAATAATTGTCAATCTTACCTTCCAGAGTTTTTTGCAGTGCTCGCGGGTGAAATGAGGTGCCCAGGGTTTGTCTTGATTCCTGACAGGCATGCCGAAATATGCCTTGTAGGCCTCACACATGTTAGCAGATGCTTTCACGGAGTACTTTTTCGCTCTTGTCTTGATAAATTGGCCGCAGACATAGCAAATTGCGTCTGCCGGATGCTGCAGCCTCTTGATGCCATCTCAGAAAAATGCAGATATGTATCCACTTAGGCAGCTGGAACTAAACTGAACTGGTGGGCTTAAGGCCCCTGTATTTATACTACTATTTATATTACTAGAAAGTTCTAGAAGTTACTCCAAGTTTACTCAGCACTGAATCTTTCTGGAATGTTCTGGAAAATAGGTAAATTTCAAAATATCACTGTCCTGATCACAAAAGCAAAGTTTGTGGGGAATAATAGCCATTTTCTATACTTTTGAGGCATAAGCAATTAGGAAATAACACTTACTACCCAGGGAACAAAAATTATTTTGTTACACGGTGTGACCAGCAAATCAATACATAAAGTACATACCAAAACATTAACACCTTTTGAAAGAAGCAATAAGCACGGAACCACTGTACATCTCTATATGGAGGTGGGTGGAAAAAACACACACAAACCTAAATGATTCCATGTCATAATATGAACTGTAACATGCGGTTTGGAAATCCACCATGGCCAAAACAATTGCAATATATTTTGCAGCACGGCATATTCTTGTTGATACGATAGGGTTCTACTTTGAGCTGGTCAACATTCTAAGTTTGTTTGAATTTAAAATCAATGTTTTGTTCAACAAACAAAAATTAATACAAAACTATCTGAGTGACATCATTCAAGGTACTCATCAAATATATCCACCAATTAGGTTTGATAAAAATCCATTCACACGCCGATACAGCTAAAAACCGGATTCAATGTTATTGGCCTACAAGTAAATGCTATAGTGGTGACTATCAAATTGTTGCTTGGAATGCAACTAAATAAAAGTTGAGTCAAAATGCACTTGCATATGTACAAGCCACTGTATGCATAAGCTTAATGCGGTACAAGCCACTGTTTGCATACGCTCAATGCGGTACAAAAATGCTATAAATGACCTTTGTAAAGACCCCAAGATCAGTTAGATCTGTTTCCATAATTCTTTTCCAAAAGTGAGAATATGTTGGCGGTCCAATCTGCGCTATTTTCATCCAGAACCAATTAAAAACCCCATATCAATGTCACCATTCATGTTAAAGGAGTAGTAATAACAATATTTTCAAAATGGAAACAATGGTGTCTTTTTTTCCATTTAGACCGGCTACATATCGCAATAATAGTATTTTAGTAAACCCCATGTCCATAAAACCATCTGTTCAGGAGAAGTAGCTATATAAATATTTTCAGAAAGACCATCAAGGCATCCATTTTCTAGATTAGATCAGCATTATTTTAATAAAGGAAAACTATATACTGCTAGAAGGAAGTGTGGTTTTCAGTATAGCGACTTTTCCAGTTTTGGAGGTCACATTGGCATCGCTTTTTATGTAGGACTAATTACATATAGTGAGTAGGGTTTTAGTAAAAACACCATGTCGATACGACGATCTCTTCAAGAGGAGTAGTGATACCAAGTTTTGCCAGATGGCCACATTGATCAGCACCATTTCTTTTTAGGACGAAGAAGATATCATAAGAAGTTTTCCTGTCAAAAGTCCCTGTCTATAGGACCATCTCTGTTAAAGAGAAATAGCTATAACAAGACTTTCAAGATGGCTACCCATGGTGTCCATACCATAGATCTAATTGGCACCAGTGTGTTTAGGACTAACTACATCTCATAAGAAGTCTTTTAGTGAAAACAATATGTCGATATGACTTTCAATTCTGAAAAGAAGCAATAACAGGACTTTCATGTTGGCCACCATAGCCATGGAATTGGGGGTCTGATTAGCACCATTTTCAGTTTTGTTTGGAGCAACACAAGTAGGTTATTAGTGCAAAGAAAACTGGAGTAAAGCGTCTTAATAAGTTTTTTCACGAAAACATTATTCCTTGAAATAGCCGAAATGATATCATCGTTTTATTACAAAAATTCAACATTTTACCAATTGTATTGTTTCAACATTGGCACAGAAATGAATGTTTTTTCAAGTATGCAGATAATCTCATTTCTTCTCTGTGTGTGTGTGTGTGTGTGTGTGTGTGTGTGTGTGTGTGTGTGCAGTGTTGTATCTTTACAGCTTTATAGCAAATCTACTTAGCACTTTGAGTGGGCTGTATTGGTGATATGATTGGTAAATACGCAGAACATCAAATTGATGTATATGTTGAAGTTTAAGTATTATTTGGGGAGTAATGTGGAACAAAAAGTAGCAAATACTCACAAGATTTAGACAATCTGAATTGCATACAAATGGTTTCAAAGTGGGCTCATCTGCTCATAAAGAAGTGGAACCAGATGAAATGTAATATTACTCTTGTTTGTGTGTAGGGCCAGGATAGTGCAGTATTATAATGTACTCTGCAGTTTTGGCATTTGGACTGCTATTTTACGGTACAAGGACACAAGTAGTTTATTTAGTGCAGAATTAATTGGAGTAAAGTATTTTGGCTGATGCCACACCACGGTAGTCGTCCTGGGCTGATCCGATGGTACTATTCAAACCTGTACTCTCCTGGTCGCGAGTCCGGCACCCAACAACTGAACCACCGTTGTTCCAGTCTCCATTAGTCGCATCTAAATACACGCAGGAGGGTGTATCGGTCCCATTCTACATCCCTGAACCCGCAGGAGATCTCTGCAGTCTTGGGGTTCATCCAACTATTTACACTTGATAAAATATATTCAATTCAATGTTGGTGGTCATTAAGTACATATAACGTCATTATCATCTGAGCTGTTCAGAATAAATCTTGTAGGAAAAAACTTTTTTAAATGTATATAAAACATACAGAGAATGTAACACCATAAGTTAACCTATCATGACTCGGAAAAAAATGACCTAGAATCACTCAATTTTCCACAGCCCCTTGCATGGTTTTTCTTTGTGCACTTTTACAAATGTTTTAAGCTGGCAAATTATGTATGAAAATACAGTAGTACAGTATACGTCCGCCACGTGTTTAATGGTCTTCTATGTAGATAACTGAATTATTTTGTGCAGAAAACATTTTTTCTTTCAGTTGCAGTGACCTTAGCATTTTATCTTTAGACCTCCAAGATCAACAGGCTTCTTTAATACTCAACGTGTAAGATATCCACAAAGTTTGATCCAGGTCAGTAAGGAACAAATAATATTATTGTGCAGTAATCGTTTTTCTTCTTTCAGTCACAGTGAGCTTGGCCTATGATGACTTTTTAACTCCAAAATCAATAGACGTTTTCCTCGCACTAAATGAAAACCATATTATTTTCCGGAAACCATTTTTATTCTCTCATTCACAGTGACCTTGACTTTTGACCTTTTGATCTTGAAATCGATAGGATTATTTCTCACTCCAAACGCAAGCCAGCCACAAAGTTTGATAACCGTAAATGATGGATAATTCAAGTTAATGGGCAGAACAATTCTTCTTCTTTCAGTCAATGACTTTAACCTTTGACCTGTTCCCACAATCATGATAAGATTCTTCCTTACCCCGAGTACAAGCCATCCATAAAGTTTGCTAACTGTAGATGGTGGATAAGTAGAGTTATTATGTGGAATAAATGTGTTAAATATCACAATGACCTTGACTTTCAACCTTTGAACCAAATTCAATAGGGTTCTTTCTATCACCAATGCATGCTATCCATAAAGTTTGGCAACGATAGATGGTGGATAACTCAAGTAACTGTTAGTTCTTCTTTCAGTCAAGGAATTTGTATTTGACCGTTTGACCCCAAAATTGATCGGCTTCTTCCTTACCAATAGTACGAGCCATCTACAGGGCTTGGTGACTGTATACAGTGGATAAATTTAATTACTATGCAGACACCATTTGTCTTCCTCCAGTTCTAGTGACCTTGACCTTTGAGCTTTTGACCCGAAATCGACAGGGTTCTTCATTACTCCCAAGTGCAAATCATCCAGAAAGTTATGTAACTGTAAATGATGGATAACTCTAGTTATTATCAGAACGAAATTGGTAACAGACGGACAGAAGGACATCGCAATGTAATACGCGCGTCCGTATAAAACTTTAGTCAAAATCGTAACACAAATTTTCGATAACTGTGACCTTGACCCCAAGATCAAAGAGGGGAAATATGTCATGGCAGGTATGATAAGTATCCATTAAAGCGTTTAGGAAACACATGCTAATGAAATACTGTAACTAAAACCTAACAAACTGTTGGTGACGACGTTGGCTAAAAGTGACCATTGTGTTTCCCTTTCCAGAAATGTGGGCTCGAAAAGATATTTAACTTAAGAGGCTCAAGTGTGCCAAATATCTCTCACCTCGGTAACTGACAAATGTAATCTTACGAAGCAAATTAATTCATGTAGTGAAACTGTGAAGTCGAAAGAAAATTTTAGAGCACTTGCCGCTTAGTCTACTAGGCATAACAAAGCATGTTTCCTATTTCATGCTGAAACACAAACTGGATCAGTTGGTCAGAATGAGATTGTTTAAAACTAATTCCCCAACCTCCTCATTTACCAACCACGAATAGCAAACAGCATGCAAAGGTAGGCATTATTTAATCATGCTTCTTACTCTATATCCAGCAAACGCAAAAAAATATTGGAAGAAATAGTAACCGTCTAATTATGTTGCCTATTACCAAAATGAAACGCGATTTGGTCACAACATTCAGTAAATAGGGAATTTGTTAGTTGGTCTCTTTAATCCTATTTTATGATCTGACAACTTCTCCTCTGTAACATTGGAGGATCCGTGTCTATTTATATTAATGACAGTAATTAAATTCGGAAGTAGTGTCGGAGAAAAGCGTATTAGGCTAGTTATTCGTTTCTTACCAAATATAAACCTACAATAATGTGCGACTAATAACATTCAATATATGAAATGCCATAAAATAATGAATATACGTGTGATAACATCAAAACAATCAATATTTCGGGTATTTTAATATAGTAATGATATTTTAAGATCTTAGTGTCTTTTAAGTTGTGTTAGGTGATGAGGTTACTGATGTGCATCAAAACTGCACAAACAGTATCTACCTAGTTTTTAAGCACAAACGGCAAATTTTTCCCAACATCAATTATAAAATATTGCATGTGTACATCAGACGTGCACAACCACATTTCTGGTTTGATTGACCTAAGCTCGCTTTAAAGCGTTTTACCTAGTGGCTCTGGATAGTTTTTGCTGAGCAAGCCAGAGTAACGTGTCTTGCCTAAGGTATCAACACAGTGTTCGACCGGCCTTTTCTGAGAATCGAATCCGGTATTCATGCGTAGGAGTCCAGCACTCCAACCGCTGAGCTTCCGCACCTCTCTTAGTTTACTTAAGATTTTTTCTTTCTTTTAGTTTTATATTATCAGTAAATTCATTCACAACATTATATATAAAACATTATTTTAGTAAAGAAAATTCTTTTATACTTTTGTGCTATATTGTTTATATATATTCTCATATATTTTCTTCAGTTCCAAATAAAAGATTTATTCCCTAAGGTGTACTTTTTTGCTAATTTATATAACATGTATTAAAATTTATATATGCTGTATTCTAAAATTATGTTATTTAGTTTTAAATGTTTCCCATAGGGATCTCCAAACATAATGGAGATCTGGCATTCACCAATAAAAGTTCATCTTTTGGTGACCTTTGAAATTACAACCTCCACTTGTTTGTAGTAGTCTATCAAATAAAGTCTTGCATTTCGTTCTAGGAAGAGTGTCCTTCACTTCTAGCAGTATGAAAGGTGTAATCTGATTGGTGAATACTAAGTTCAGCAGACCATGACTTTCTGTGCCCATCATATCTAATACATTTTTCCACGTTATTGCTATGAAAGCAACATCATGGCTAAGGGAACAACGCTGCTCGCAGTTTTGATAAAGCATGACCTAAGAAACACTCTTAACAAGTTTGATCAAAATTTGTTCTGCCATTATGGACGATACGTTTTCTGCCAAGCTGATATGGAAGCCACCCTGGGAACAATTTTTATATAAACAAACAACAAATACTCCAACTTAGTTTGATCCAAAATGGCTCAGCCATGATTTATAAGACTCAAAAAAAAAATAAGTTATCACCCAACGTGTTGAGGAAATCACACTGTTGCTAGTAGAAGCATCCCAGACAAAATGTTGATAGACATTCCTACCAAGTTTGGTTGAAATTGAATCACTTGTTCCGGCGAAGCTAAAATGAGCTTTCAATTCGGTTTATGTGGAAGCTAAACTATTTACAAGGGAGCCTCCACAGAACAAAATCCAAATACTCCTATAAAAATTTAAAAAAACTGGCTCAGTCGTTCTCAAGAAAAAAGTTGAAAATGAGTTTTCTTATTAGTTGCTAAGCAAGCCACACAGTTGCTAGGGAAGCACATTAGACAAATTTTGAAAACGCATGTGCTAAGAAACATTCCGATCACGTTTAATCAAAATTGGCTGAAATGTTCAGTAGATAAGAAAATATGTTTTACATTTTCTTTGCTGTGGAAATCAGAATTGCTAGGTAAACCACCCGGGACATAATTTTAGTAGAGCATATCCTGAGGAACATTGCTACCATGTTTAGTCCAACCTTGCCCAGCCGCTTTTGAGAAGTTAAAAATAGCAATGTTGACATACTATGAACGATACAGGCCAGACGCAGGGTTGTACCAAAAGCTTACTTGGTCTTATGGCCTGGTGAGCTAGAAAAAGGGTTAAATCCTAGCAAATCTGATTTACATTTTCAACTCTGCGTTCAGGGCTTATGTCATACTTGTCGCATGTAAACTGGTAAAACGTAAGATTTCCAGATTAGGAAATAAAAATTCAGTGGAATTATTTTAATCTTCGCAAGAACGTCTACTGTTTTAATACTTTCTGCTGACAGAAAACCTATTTGCATGAATGAACAAGGAAAGAACGAGGAAGTATGTTTCCCCTCTACTAGACACGACATTTTGTACTTTAGACAAGCTCCATCTATACAAAACATGATTAGCATTGCTAGATAATTATATCTTCTTCAAACCCAGTCAATCCTTAAGTCTCTAACTGCAACAATTTTAAATAGACAAACATGCACACATACAGTCAATTACCAAAACTCACAAAGAAAGACGTCAATGAATAACAGATGGTATTTGTATCGAACTCTGTAGATGTTCTGTACATACTCTTCCTTATACTTGCCTTATGTCTACATTTAAATGCTTGTTTGTAAATTAATATACATACATATTCATAGCGGCAAGCACGCAAGCACAAACACGCTGCAGAACTTTTATGCTCTGGGACTTCAATAACTCTCGATAAATGCAAAATTTCACTGCATAACATTCATAATTACTGAAGGAAATTTATGCTGTAAAGGAGATCAGTAAATGAAATGGACAAATCTTTAACTGTATGCCATCCAAAAATATTGATCGAGGAACGTGATCTAGAACTAAGGTTATTAAGCAAAGAGCATTTACTTCCTTCAGTCACAGTAACCTTGACCATTGACAACCAAAGTGTAAACCAGACACAAACTTTGGCAAAGGTGCATGGACACGAACAGAAATTTTGGGGCAGAACCCATTTTTCATCCAATGACATTGAACTTTGACCTTTTGAACCCCAAATAAATATATTTCAACCTACCACAAAAGCAAGCCAGCTACAAAGTTTAGTCTAGGTCTATGATGTTATTGTGTAAAATCATTTTTCCTTTTTCAGGCACAGTGACCCTGGATTTGATCCAGAAATCAATATGCTTCTTCCTTGACAAAATTTCAAGCTCCTTGATAAGCTTGATAACGGTAGATAGTAAAGCACTTGAGTTATTGTGCAGAAAGGAATTAGGGAAAAACTGAGAAATAGATGGGTAAATGTCATAACATGAGACACTCCGCTTTATGCCGGGTGTATCAAAATGTATTCAAGTACCAAAAGCATATACAAGTTTGAACATTACTGTACAGCCTAGCTAGTCTCTCTGTTGCAACACAACAAAAACTGCCATTCATTTCCTAACTACGGTTTTATATCTTCATAAATGACGTTCATAAATACATGACTTGATTAATTCATTAAACCACATAATATGCTATAATACATTAATACATACATACATAGAAACACACAGATATATATATATATATATATATATATATATATATATATATATATGTGTGTGTGTGTGTGTGTGTGTCTGTGTGTCTGTGTGTGTGTGAAAAAAGTGAATAGGTCCATTTGCCGGTTCATATATAGAAATAAATGTGTAAATTCAGCAGGATATCAGTTATGTTCATCTTTAATTCCTTCAAGAGTTTTCGCATCATCATCATGGATGCTCTTCAGGTAGATACAGCATACTTTTAAAGTATTTTTCATATATATATATATGTATATTACATTAACGGTTTGCGACAATATTGGTCATACAACATGTATCGATGTGCTTTCATCATGTAGCATATATAATATATATATATATATATATATATATATATATATATATATATATATATATATATATATATATATATATATATATATCATGATTTCCTTTCATTTTAAACAATTCCAAAGCATGTTCTGATTTTGTCAATTTTTTCAAGAAAACATGCAGAGGGATTTAGGTATTGTAGCTGACCAAACACACTCATGCACTGCACTTTTCTCGAATTATTCCAGAAAATAATCCTATAATTACATGATTGTTTAGCTTTTATTCATGAAAAACTATTACTTCAAAATCACTTAAGTATAGATTTACACTTCTGAAGTCAAATGTATGCCATGCCGGTTTGAACTGCACACACGAAATATTAGCTACACAGCACATATGAGATAATTTTATTTATAAAGTGTAAGACGTTATCACATGTCTTTTGTTCAAAGCAGCACAAAATGTTATACATGAAGACAAGAGGTTTGGAAAAAAGGACACCATTACTGTGTGATTGATACTTTTCTCCGCAATTATGGAAATGTAGAGACACGTACATTATCATCTATTTTTAGACGAAGTAAAAATACAATCAAATTGTTAAAGATTACTTAAATATTTTTTAGCTTCACGCACCAATATATTGCATAGGTAAATATTAAAGATTGGAAAAGTTTTGTCATACAAAGTAATTTGTGAAAGAACCTTATATTTGTTTTTTTCATGATTATAAAAAATTATGAAATCAGAACTCTGGATAAGCAGTATCTTTTATGTATACAAACTGACGAAAATGCATAAAGAATTCGTAAATGCGTTACAATTTAATTGTAAGAATTTAGTTTAAGGTTGTCAAACTATTGCTCATTCCGTAACATCTTGATGATTGATTAAGACTGTCTCTTTGCGCAAGTTTGTGCTTTGCGGCATTCACAAAGTATTAAATCGTGTTCAAAAGATGCAATTAGTTCCAAACCCAGGGATTAAAATGCCCAATGTATTCAATTCTTACTCCTAGAGTCTGAAATTCCTTTTGGGGGGTGGGGGGGGCGGGGTGTCACATTTGTTTTAATCTTCAGAAACTAGCCCTTTCTGGTCTGAACATTTTAACAAAAGTTTCAGATGTATCAAGAAAAGTTTATCAATATATAGGTCAATGCCACTGCAAACTGTGTAACGTAAAATGGAGCAAAACAAATCAATTTCAAACGCTAATTGTATCTTTACAATAATAAGGATAACAAAAATTGGAGAAAATCACTTTTTTAAAGCTTGTGCAAGAAAATGTCGATCATTCCACAAGCTTTAACCTTAAGTTGTGACGTTTAACTTCCTGCAAGCCTGATTGGACTGATTTTGTGAAAACCTATATAGGTTTTTTCCTTAAAATGCCTATCACTTAATCAAAGGGTATGAATTCCAGTTAAAGAAAAGTAATAAGTTCTCGTGAATTACATACGTGAAAGACATATTAAATGTTACATACATGTTAGCTAGAACTCTGATGTTATACACAACTACAAAAGATGGCTTTATACAGCCCTTGGGACGACACCAAATGTAATTGTAGAGAAAAGGCAATTCTGTAATACACATTTTTATTCCTAAGCATAAGCTTGATATATTTGCATGGGATATATTCAACCGATGCAAGCTAAATGAGACCCGTTTTGTGCATAAATCTCAGTTAACGGACAATTCATTTTTGTTCGACTATTTACACAAAGGAATTGGCTGCATTGGTGCGGAGCGATATCTTCATTCAGGAATAATGATTATGTATTTTTACAACCCATACAGTCTTTTATAGATCCAACTTCTTGCAAAACACAACATCAGTTCATTTGATGATGTTAATGTCACTGTCAAGAAAACCTCTAGTCATTTCCTGTGGTTGTTCTTTAAATCTGGCTGGTGAAAAAATGACGAAAATTCCGTCATCAGGTTCTGGATCTTTTCACAGTTTGAGTAACGTGACGTAAACTCTTATATAGAAATATCTTCATAAACACAGCATATAAATGAAATCATCTGCATCAGCTGAATGACGCAATACAAAAAATGGAGGTAACAAATGTCATGTATGCTATTACTTCCTATATTTTTCTGTTCGAAATTGCATATTTCGTTCACTAAGCACCAAATGTCCATTTTCAGCGTCTCGGACCAGTCATTCCTCATTGATTTGGCCCACCTCGGTTTTCTCCTTGGACTCCAACTGGTTTCCCACCAGTTATGGTGCCTCCCCAATCCCCACAACCCACACCGCGACTAAATCTACCCGCACCACCGCCAGTACTTTCTAAATGAGGTGGTGGGCCACAGCTGAGTCCAAGGCAACCATCACCAACTCTGGGCTTCTTTATTCAAGTTTAATTCATGTTTAACATTATAGTTTATAGGCTAAAATTAAAACGAAAGCAAATGCATATGTAGTTTTATGATCAGCTGAGAATTTGGTTGAAATCCAGCAATCAAGGGATTTATTGTGCGGAAATAAAAGTGGGTAGGTCTGACAATCAAGGACAATAACTCCGTCAAACGATGTTGAATACTAACAATCAAACTCAACCAGGGTTGAAACACAATAATAATAAAGGGAGTTATTGTGTGGAAACAAATTTAGGTGGGTCTGACAATCAGGAGCTATAACTCTACCAAACAATGATGCAGCGCGCTGTTAATCAAATCCAACCAAGATCTCGTCAATATCAAGCACCATACCAAATTATATTGAAATGAAATAATAATCAACTGGTGTATTGTGTGAGAAAGAAATTGGAGCTGAAACTCCGCTAAACAATGATGGAGAAGACTGACAATTGGATTCATTTAATGTCCCATCAAATATTATAATGCGTAACAAACCTCTTTAAAATCCAAGTCGTTGTGCAAAAACAACATGGGTGGATCTGTCAATCAGGGACTATAACTCTGCTAACAAACTACGCAGAACGCTAAGAACTGAACTCAATCAAGATCTCTCCAAGGCCAAATATTGTTGAAATCCAATAATAATGAGAGGATTTATATTGAATGACCTGCGTAAATTCATCTCTTGATAACGTTACTTGTGATTGCACAATCGATTACTGTACGTCTCATATTGCAGATTGTTTTTAATCAGACATTATTTTTTCATTCCATTACAGACTTTGTTTTCTTCTTTATCTGTCTTAAATGAATAGAGTTTTGATCTTAACCACCAAAACTCTCTGGCTAGTGTGCCCGTTAGTTTATCCTTGACAACGCCTGCTATCTTTATATTCCTTTGTGGTAAACCAAACACGTTTTCCTTAGGATAGTCATTAGTGTTGTAAAATATTAAGTTCCCCTTCATGTCAATATATGTATGTATGTACATATATATATATATATATATATATATATATATATATATATATATATATATATATATATATATATCAGTCAACGAGTAGTCTAATTCTATCACGTTATATTGGGTTTTGGTTTTTCGTTTGGGTTTGTAGTTTTTTTTGGGGGGGTCTTCTTTTTTTTCAGACTGACTTGTACCCGCTTTCATCTGTTATCGTTCTGCTGGCAAATGATACATCATTTCGGCATTTAAACTATTTATTTTCATCTATACATATTTTAACTGTTCTTTTTCTCAAACTCTCCATCTGTTTACCACATAAGCAGTTATTAATCGATTTTTAAAAAAGTCCAAATCATTGTTAGCTTTTTGTCTCAAAATGATATTTAAGTTGACGTGTCTTTTTAGCAAAGGTTGTTAGTATGTCAGGACAACTATACGTAGCTTTTATTTCAGTTTTATACGTAATTGCACTTAAAGGTTTAAGTTTTTCTAATGCTTCAGATATGTTCCCCTGTTTTTCAATGTACACAATAGTTTCTGTACAGACGGATTTATATCTGTGTAACCATTTATCAATTTAATTTGCACGGGAGAATAAATCATTTTGATCTGGAATTAATGTATCTCGAAATAGGGGTAGTCTTTAAAATGAGCATGCACACGTTTTGGAATCTCCAAACTTTCTTCTACTATGCAACCACTATCACTATCATCAGATATTTCAAACACAGTTTCTTCCACACATCTATTTTGTTTATCATTTGCCCATCTAAATGTATTTACCGACATATAGTGATTTTTTTCTAGGTACTTCAATTTGGTTTAGACTCATCGAAGTTGCCATCACTTTTATATTCCTATCTTCTGCATTGAATTTGTGACTGACTTTAGCATGCCTACATGACATCATGCAATTTCCACATCTGTTTCCACTCTGAATTAGCAAGAACATGTCATAGTCTATCAAACATTCATGTTCTACAGCCGATATCCTTAAGATTGTTTTATAAGATCAACCGGGTGGTTGATAATAATATGCTGGGTGAAATTTGTAGTTTTTGATACATATATTCCTAAACTCCTCGAAATGTCGCATAACATATAATTATCCGTCATGACATAATAGTCATCGAGATCCCCAAGTGTTTTCAGGTTGAAATGTTACATGTATATATTTGTAGTCGTCATTTGATATATTTGAGTCACTCAGATTTGAATAGAATATTTCTATCAGTGGTAAAACTGTGTCGTTAAGTCTTCCAACGCTATCCATGTATTCATTCTGTAAAAAGTGCGGTGTCTCATCTCTAAAATGTTTTGGGTGCTTCTGTGAACCTTTCATCACTCAGATATTTAGCCAGCTACTCATTAGATTGTCCGATGAATCGATAAGTAACTATGAACCCAATCGCATTTTTATCTGCTTTTTCCTTACCATCCTTTAGGAAATTATCAACAATGAATTCATTGCTTATAGAAATATATTTGTTGTAGTTATTATGCATAATTTTGACCTCATCAGCTTGATCATATGTCCACAAGTTTATTGATACACAGATGACCAGTAACCGGACAAGTTATGCATGAATAGTGGAATATTATTTGATATCTGCAATTCAAAGTACACTTTGTATGAGCAGGACTACTATACATTCCAGTATAAGCCTTATTATATGGTACAATTCTCAATAATCAATTTTTTCAATGTTTTAAGTAGGTCGATTCATAAGTCTGATAGTTAAGTCTAGCTGTTCTTTTACATAATCAAGTTTTCAAACTTTTTGAATTTGTTTTAAATATGATTAAGTATCCTTTGAAAAACGCATACAAAGCTTGATAGCTAGCGCCGTAAAATCTGGGGTTTGTTGTTGTTGTTGTTTTTTTGTGGGGTTTAACGCCATTTTTCAGCACATCATAAGCCATACATTGCGCCCAGTATATTTGGTGGAGGACGAACCCGGAAACAGTGGTAGCGCGAGGGCGTGGTGGGGGCGGGGGAAATTGCTCCTGGGCGCCAGGCGAGTTGGGGCGCCGTCGGGAAGTTTCTTTTTCAGCTGTAACCGGGTCGTAGATGGGGAAGGGGGGTAGAGGTAGGCAACTGACATAAAAACTGTTCTCTGTGGCAAAGTAGGGGCGCCACTAAAGAACATTGCCCCCGGGCGCCTAGAACACTCGCGCTGCCACTGCCCGAGAAAACCCCGGAAAGAACCAACGACCCACAGGAAGCTACTGGCAAGCTTTCTCACATATCTACGTTGGTCGAGCCGAGAGGTGAGATGTATGAGTGATTTGTAAAGGCGAGCGCCATAGACCACTCGTCCACCCGGGGCCTCTGTTATCTATACTCTTTTAATTTTCTTTAAACTACCATTTAAGTCTTTTCGCGATGATTATGTTTAAAGTTTACTTGTATATATATATATATATATATATATATATATATGTGTGTGTGTGTGTGTGTGTGTGTGTGTGTGTTCTTTCCTTGTTGTAAAACGTATTAATGGTATTTGTAGTTTTCTTTTTTTTCTGACTTGCTTTGGAATTGTTTGATCTAATATAGAAGTCTTAAATCATTGATTTGTATAAGAAAAAATGTTTGAATATATATATATATATATATATATATATATATGCAAATAATTCTTTAGGTGTAGGAAACATAAAATTAATATATTTGTCTATTTTATTTATTAATCTTTTTTAACCTTTGATCTTTTTGATCTTATCATAAATATTTGCAAAATTCCCACCACAATGTCTAAAGTTTCTGACCCTGGGAAGTAGTTCTATCGGAACTTCACCTATACCACCGATAGCTGAATGCGACATTTTCCTTACAGATTTTTTTATACACTGTGACATCGGAGTTTTATTTCCGTGAATTGTGATTTGTTTTTAAATTTTATTTTCAGTGTTGTTTCTATCGTGTCACACGGCCCTTTAAGTGTTAGTCCAACATTACACGGGTTCTCCATGGAATCTTCCTGACTGCTATCTTACTCATGTGTTCACAAAACGATTTTCATTTTACATTTTATTACGAATTTGTTAACTATTTCCTAATCTCATAACTTTGAATAATTTTTGATCGCGGAGTGTATTTTTATCTGCTTTTTAAGTGGCATGCTTTACACACTGAGAGTTCCCAATTATTATATAAGATAATTTTTGGGCGACAAAATGAAATTTGCCGATATCACGATGTGCTACCGATCTTACTAACACAGTGCTTGTTATTATATAGTCACATACAAAGCGACGATATTTGGTATTTGCTACACTGAGGTTTCGTCAGTATCTCTGTCTGTTGTGTGGGAGTTTCTCTAAGCTTTGAAAACTCCCATTTATTGCTAGTCGAACGATAGCAAGGTTGTGTCTGATATTGTGTGTGGTCGAAGCCTGTTAGAAATACAGTCGTTAATAAAAGATCGCTGCTGATCATGTCTCCATATCTGGCTCAAACAACAATAAGTGTTTACTCATGCAGTCATGCATCATTTTTGTTTTATTTTCTGCTGGAGTTCATGTGACTTGACACAGAACTAGATCTCGTCATTTCTTTGAGCCGTATATCTTAATTTGCTTGCACAACCTATAGTAGATAATAATTCAGAGTGATTATTTTCATTTATTGAGGAAAACATGCTCATACTACTTTAAACAGTTTACAAGTGGACTATCACAGCAGAGTGCGGTAATTATAGTTTGTCAGTGCCATATTTAGTTTGTATTTATTTTATTGTCCATGCGAAAAAGATCAGACGGATCGAAATTTAAGGAATGTTGTAAATCTGTACATACTTCTAGTAGGCATATACCATTTTTACCGATATGGAGGGAAATGCTTATTTTTGAAAGTCTACATTTCTTCTGTAGCTCTTCCTGTCATATATTCATCAGCGTTACTTCTTTTACATTAACTAATTAAACAATCTTAATCAAATAACAACCATAATAAAGTTAATAATGCAACGTCATGAGGATACTAATTTCACTTTTCAAAAAATATGATCACCATCATGATGAAGGACGAAAATAAGAAAAAATTAAATTTTGGAGTATATGAATGAAACATCACAAGTTTTACACCCGTGCGGAAGATACGCACCCGTAATTTGGTACAATTTCTTTCGAAAAGCTCGTACTGTACTAACCATCTTCAAAAATATACTTGTATGAATGATTTATCATAAACACCTGCCTTTCATATAAAATTAGTTTATTGTCATAGACCCATCTTTTGAGAGAGAGAGAGAGAGAGAGAGAGAGAGAGAAGTTTTAAAACAAGAAATTCGCCCTAAGTTAAGAATAAGAGACAAAATTTTAATATAAGCGATAATAGTTTTAAATCGTTTAGAGGAAACAGATTGATAATGGATTGTGAACTCCGGATGTTTGTTTCACTTTCGAATTATTTGAAGATGCAGTGTTGTGATAAAGGCAAATTATAACTGTTCACCAGGTGAAACATTACATTACATACTGAAATATCCATGAGTTGTAAATTACATTCTCGCTGAAAGGTGTAGTCAAATGACATATTCTGCCCATAATCAAAATAAACTGCAAATACATCCTGCCTTTGTTTAAATGTGTACATAATGTAACTATACATTGGGGTAATTTATATAAAGCTAGTTATACACCAAAGAGTCCTGTAAAACATCCTCAACAACAGGTATCCATGCATTACACCAGGTTCCAGGTCTACATTAGGATCCGAATAACACTCTCCACAAGGATAATCGCTGACAACCAGGACGCTGGTCCTAAAGAGAGGCATTGAGAACAGTCTATCACCAAAATTGTACTATATATTTAAGTTTGCAAGGTAATATTTTAATAAGTATTTAAACAGGAGAAAATAACTGATACTTAAACAGCATTGTAATGTTGTAAAAATATTTTTTGTTGTGGTAGAAGACGTGCTGGCAGCGACAGATAATACAGTGGTAGTGTAGTAGCTGTTGCGATGATAGTTGATGCAGCGATACTAGCGCTATTAGTAGACTCTGTCAACCTCAAACCCTGTAAATTATATTTCTACTACAAATGGAGCTGTCACAAAAATTGCTTCTAATACTACTACTGCTACTACTACTAAAACAACTACTACCACCGAAGTCATAAATACTTATATTGTCCCTCCTACTAAGTCGTGATGATACATATGTCTTCCTTCAAACTCTTATATGGAGAATTTGTATGATGGTTTGAAATTTTAATAGGTAGATTTCACGCATAATCTCAAGAATATAAATCATCAGTACAATACTAAATACGAAAAGTTACTTTCATGTACGTAACTTCGAGTACAATTCCAATTAGTCTACATGGAGTATTTCATCATATATATTAGTAAGTTATATTCAGTAATCATATGCGTTTATGAAATTCAGGCTACATACTTTCTGAAGACCGGACTGTTAGATATATCTTTGATTTGAAATAATAAATTCTGCAAGCGTTATTCGCTTTTTTGCAGCATCAGAGAAACAGTAGGATTATTGCATACATTTTTTCCCAAGGCACTACATCTCTCGATCCCCAAGGGAAAACATATCTTAAAATATCAATGGCAAAAATGGGGGAAAATAATTTCTTTGATTTAATTTAATCTTGTCTAGAAGAAATAAAAGCTCACTGATACTTATAACTACTCTGATCTCTTTATGAAAATATTTTCTAGACGATGCATTACTTCCACAGTAATATTTTATCTATGTTTATTCATCGTTGTGTTTTTCTTTCATTATCAAATTATACCACCAGAAGCAAGACGGATGACGTTCTGTTTTCATGTGATGATACTGATAATTCTACTCTAACGTAAAGCGCAAGGAACGAAACGATTCTTCACACCCCCTATAATATACTGCGAGTAAATCTGTTTAATTGAGAAGAATTGCAATCTCTCTCTCTCTGTACATAGCACCACCACCCCACCCACCCCCACCCCCTTCAAAGTCTTCTTCAGCCATTTCAGTATAACTACTAAATATATAATTAATTTGGATTGCAATCTAAGCATGTACGTACTTCTGAATGCACCAGATGTATTTATGTCACTCTTGGTGTCACCAAAAGTATCGACCACCCTAAGGTTAGTGCGGAGTGATCGAGTTCGTGGAAAATCCGTGACATCTCTCCTTCGTCTCGCCTGAAAAAACGAGTATCATGCAACATTCTCAAAAGTACAATGATATAATGTTTGCCTCAAAATAATCAGCATAATCGTTCATCTGGAGTAGACAGTTTGCTACATGTAGTACTTAAATGAACATATGAAGAGTTGGAAGGAAAGAATACATTTTTAGAAATTACTTAGCAGGTTATAATGGATATATTTTGCATATCAATCACGTGTTCTACAGTTCCCTTAATTTAAATAACGATGACAATTTTAATCAAACGCGAGTTTTTCTCAAGATTTCATAAACGTACATATGTCGCACTGAGAGAAAAATAATTTCAGCAATGTTTTCTTACAAGGATGAACTCCAAAACAAAGAAGCGAAGAATGAAACTTGTCATTACATTATATTTAGTACAAGTTCTCAAAGCTTGCAGAGTAGGTGCATGAGTTGTCGAAGCACCAGGTGGTTTATGTAAAGCAAGGAGACGCATTAGAGCTATGACTTACTTGAGTAGGTTTTGCAGATGTAGTTGTCAAAGAGCAGGTGTTGTCGTCGTTTTGACACACAGTTATGTTACACACTATGCTAACATCGGGGCTGCTGGCAAAGTGAAACGCATACAAGGTCGCCTCAATGCTGTGTGTTGGTGGTGAAGTTGATGAAACACTTAGAGCCGAAGTAGTATATGATGTGTTCGTAAAATTCGAGAGTATGTAAAAGTCCGTGGTTGACCTGCATTCAGATTAAAAAGCAATGGACAATGTTAAAGTTCGCTGTAATCAAAAATGGAGATGGTTAGACCCATTTCAATATTTAACACTCTCTTCACAACAGATATGTATTTAATCCATATGAATGCAAAAAAGAAGATTAAGATAATGGTTTATCAATTTGTTCTTATCACTTACCCATTCCTTAGAAGGGTTATGCTATGATTGTGAGAACTATCACTGGCAACGCAAATGTCAGCATGAAATCCAAATCCAACTGGAAAAGAAAAAGGAGAATTATTAAGTTCCGAACAATTACATAAATGTTATACTGAACAGTGTCAAAGAATCATCAGCATTTAAAGTTAAGTTGTCGGTTTCTGCGTGTGAGAATATATACAATAATAGACATATAGATAGATCTATGGATTAGTTGATAAGAGAAAAAACAGACATGTAGGCGGATACAGATATGCATACATAATACATAGGTAGCTAGGTGAACGGAATAAGAGATGGAGAAATTGAGATGGCCAGTTCCCTGACAATGTTCAATCTTGGATTGATTAGGACGCAATATGCACCTATAAGAACATGCCTATCCATTTCTATGTGTCTAATATATCCCTTGTCATCCTTGAGTTGGTACCGCTCACAGTTTTATAGTATGTTTTTACAGATGGTAAATAAAATCTGTATTGTTTGTATTAACCCATTGTGGAAAAGTCCAAATCAAGTAAAGTGTCGGGTCAATTTATTGTTTATTATGCCATCCGAATGTACTTTGTGAGGCGACTGTCAATCAACTACTGAATGACAGACAATCTGTTTTTTCCCCATCTTTTTATGTTCCATAGAAAACAGGATCGGACTTTTTATAGATGAATATTGGAACATCACAATTCATCCGTAACAAAGCTTAATACGCAGTGTGACGCATAAAATTAAAAACAGCGAAATGAACAAGAAATGGTTATTGATTATAACAATACTTGCAGATTGTCTGGTAAAGCATGAAATTCTTACGCTAAAACAATTAGATGGTTAAAGAACGCATGGACACACTGACCACTCTTTTTACTCAGCTAGGTATGAATATTTACATTGGATCATTTGGATTTTACGTGCTAGATTCGTTACACAGGATCATAATTGGTGATCTATATGGATTTTAATTGCTTCCTTGTTTTTTAAACTGCACTTTCAACACATAACTGCGAATATCAAACCGAGAAAATAGAAGCTAAATACCTTTCCCAAGGATACACTGAATCAACCTACGCGGGCTGGCCAAGCTTTACTATAAGCTTTCAAACAATTATAACTTGGGCGTTCAGTCTTCGCGAAATTATCACTACATACTAAACAGTGCTTTGTTATTCAACTTTATTTGTTTCAAAGAGATAAAAATTCTGTTTTACGGAAATAGGTATGCCAGTTAGTAGGCGGAACAAGATTTTAGTTAAAAAAAATTAGAAATCAGCTATTAGCAAGCCCCTGATAAATGTGCGTCCTTCTGTCTAGTCAAAGATGCCTGTGTGCGTTGATTTCTTGTTAGGATAGATACGCAGAGACAATCAATTTAGCATGAATGTTGATACATCATCTATTTATTACTTCTCACCAAGCGCTTTAAGCAAGTGAGGGTTTGATCTTTCACTTTTGCCAGTTTCTAAAGAATACCGCATTTTTTTTTTTATTATTTTATTTTTATAACGTAAAGAAATTAGGTGCTGGAAGTTTGTCAGACAGCGAGACTTGTATCCACAAACTATAAGGTACATCTACTTACCGCTACCAGATATAACAAGATGAAGCTCGGTTCCTATAAAAACTGGCTGGTTTAAGACACGGCGATGGTTGTCATAGATATCCATATTCAACTTGAAAGTTGGTTCGCTAACATAAGTGTATTGTACTTCATCGCTGTGAAAGAAGCAGTTAATACCGACTTAGATGTATTAAAAATTCTTATCTGTTAACTAGTTAAAACATTTATAAATATAGAGAAAGACTAATGATAGTAGGATTAAAATTGTTCGGAAATAGGGACGACTAGAATACATTGATTTATTCTTATTTGTTCTGCAGTTGAATATAGAGACTCAGTGTCATCAACACAATTTCAGATCGAGGTAACACTGGATATATATATATATATATATATATATATATATATATATATATATATATATATATATATATATAATTATAATTAGGCCCATGATTTAATGCTTCAATCCGATTACACAGGTACGTTTAGTATGTATGCATGTATGTGGTCAAGCATGTATATGTGAACAAGTGGATAGATTGACAGATTAACGGTGGATGGATGGGTGGATGAATGTATGGTGTATGGATGAATGGGGTGATTTGTACAAATACAGATTTTTGATTATCTACCTATCATATTTTCAACCTTTCCATCTACCAATTCATCTATCGATGACGCATACCATTCAAAAAATAAAATCTTGTGAATTTATTCGGATATCAGTCAAATGTACATCAAATCACAAACTTTTAGAGATGAGCAATTAGTTAGAACAATAAATGTACCATCCAACACAAAGATAGGTAGTCCATCCTTTATATAAAAACGTCTTTGTAGTTTTAGAAGTCTGCTAGTATGACAATAAGTTAACAGTGTTATGTATGATGTTTATATAATATTATAAATATTTCAGGAAATTATAAATGTTTATTGACTTTATTATTGCTCAAACCTTAATGTTATATATCAGGTTTATATGTTTAGCTATTGTCCTTGAAATAGGTTGTTTACTTAGTATTTGAGTTCAAGGACGGTTTTGGTAAACAAGTTGTTCATTCAATTTGATGTCAGGGTTGATTTTGTTTACAGATAAAACAAGAATTTCCTTCAGATTTATGTGTTAAAAGTCACATACACCATATAATTTTCTAGAACATTCTGTCATGTGACCTATCTTTATATATACCATGTTTAGTGCACAGTTGTTTGTTTGGACCTTACCATCAGTCTGTAAAGAGTCATTACAGTTGTGAAAAATCATTCCAAATTCAGAGCGAGGAATTATTTAAAATATTCATTGGATTATAAAAGTGCTCATAGACTTTTGGATTTTAAATTGATAATTATGTGAACTTATTCAAAGATATTCTGGAGTACTTCATCTTGGCACATCAGCACATTAAAAACTACTGGCATATCAGGACATTAAAGACTATTGGCACATCAGCACATTCAAGGATACAGTAATTCACTCGGAACATTATATATTTAGGACTTGTGATTAGGACACTTGGGATTATTGGATTATTTGGATTTTAATTCACGTTACTGTAAGTGTCTTTTGATTTTCATTTTAAATATCTAGAAATAAATTGCTTGTTGATTTTTACTTGATTTGTTGGTTTCACTTTCTTTCTGTTACATTTTTCTTAGACCATAGAGTCGTAACAACAGTTTCTAGGACGCAGCTGCAAGACGACTCGTATGAAATTACTTGAAAACTGGAGATTTTAGAAGAAGAGAAATCACATTAGTAAATATTGACTTTATTCGTATTTATGCAAAACTCATAATCACGTGGGGTTTTTTTATAATGGAAGATGATTGTATTGATGGAAACTTAACATTCTAATGATTTCAAGTAAATACAGTTTTTGATAACGTTAGCGCAAAGAGTCTGACTTATTACAAAATGATGCCTATTTAGTGATAACAAATAATAATTGAGGGACTCAAGACTGACTGCAAACGGAGCACGTTTGGACTGTGCAATAAGGTCAGTGGAGTTTATTACGGTCATAAGTCGTTACTGTGCAGGTTATAATGATTTCACTGCGTGCGTTTTAAGAAATACATATAGTAAAGATTGGAAGATTTCGAACAGTGAGTAAATATTTTGAAAATAGCCCACTCAACTAAGTACAAAACAATAAAAAAAGAAGTCTAGTAACTTTCCTTTCATGTCCTCTGCTTTAGTAACAATTGATCTTTATTCAGATAACGAAATGTAATAAATCAAATCCAGGAAAGGTTCAACGATATAAAGAGTTGTCGCTCAGGTCAGTAAGGTAGAGAGACTCATCATTTATATGGTACACTCCTATAAAAGACTACGTTTACTAATTAAGATTATTTCGTTTCTTATATACAGTTTATCGTAAGGGCGAAGGAACAATATTGCTTACGTCTCATTTAGGGTGACTGTCTTATTAATGATGTACCCTCCTAGTGGAACTTCGTTACATGTTAATTCATAGAATGATGCATTTTTGCCCCCTACTATTGTTTCTTGTGAAGACCCTGTCTGGTTTTCGTGCGTGAATATCACTTTGACGGGTTTTTTCTGAAATAATAATAATAATCATCATCATCACCTTCATCAGCTGAATATCATGAAGAATAGTTTTCATTACAATTTGCCATATTCCTAGAGACATAGTCATCTTAGAAGCTAAAAACGTGAAGTTGATCAGCTCCTTGTTTTCAAGAAATGTCTTAGTACATGATATAATTTCTTCGAGGTTGAAATTAGGGTGTTAGTTATATAGTATTAACGCCTAAAATCGTTACCAGAAGTTATATTACTATTCAAAAAGTTCAATTCATGCCTGAGTTTCTTGTGTATGATCAATCTAAAGTGACATGAGCTCAGCAAAAGAAAATATGCGAAACATCATCAAAAGCCAACATTTCTCCTTGCAAATAATGAAGAGAAAATGGTGATACATCCCATTTTAAATCATGTAATATATCTGATTATAAGGTACTCACAATGTCGCAGTTCTTTATTTCAAAAACAACGCTCTGTCCATCTTTATGTTTGTCAGTAGAACACATCATTTCGGTAGTTGACCCTTTGGTCGTCCCAACTGCATGTATAGATCCATACAATTCAGCACTTTTCATAAAAATAATCATAGATCCATTCTGTGCGCAGTCTGAAATGACAATTCATAACGGTGCACTAAATGAAAACAGGAAAGAAGCTTTGCAAAATCACACTTCCTCATATATCAAAGAATCAGACTGCAACAGATGGTATATCGTTATAACATCATACAATGCTTAACTTGATTTCTACTCTTCAAAATTACAGAAATACCAGCCAAAGTCATCAATTTTTATATTAGATCATATGGCGAAAAAAAAAATAACAAAATTAAAAGTGGCCTTTTCTACGCAGATTTTTATTTTGTATTCCTCTCACAATAGTATGGAATGCTCCATTTATTAACACAAAAACGTGTTAGACGTACGGCCCTCTGTGATTTTTTAAAGTTTTATAAACTGGCATGAATGTTTGAATATGTGCCAAAACAGTTTTTTAAGTATTAGGAATGTTACTTTTCTATTGGGTGGGGGGTGGGGGTGGCTTGTGCTGAAATTAACTCAATTAAAAGTCACTCGCTAAGTCATCGTTGTTTTTGCTTTTAAAAAAATAGCAAAATAACAATTTCTTCACAACATTTGAAGTAATCGGACTTTTGTATATTATATCGTGGCACTAACCTTAATGTATTCAATAGCTATTCGCCACTACTGACACAACGTTCAATCATACCACGTGGTAGACCATATCAGTTTTCTTATGCAATAATTTTTGTGTTAGAATACTCGTAGGTCCTGAACACCAAAAAGATGTAGTGAATAGAGGTCGTCATGGCTATCATCCCTGATGGATTTATACTAAAGCAAGTACAGGTTTTTGTTGTGTATCGATCCTTCCTAAGCTGATAGTAATATGACTAGTGGCTCCAAGAGATCTCATGGATTCAAGTGACATAATCTCTGCACTTAACCACTTCGACTAATTGTTGCGTGTTGTGCTAATGTAAACAATTCATGAATGTAATAGTAAATTCTTCCATTTTTTGTAACTCAAAGTATATGTTTTCTAATTTTTATATATGACGGTTCTGGTAGTGTGTACCAGTATTTAACCCAACATTACATAACTGTATGTCTATTTCAAATTGGTCCGGTAGTCGTATTTTAAAAATTGTATTAATATCATGCAACAAGGTATTTCTTGAACACTTCTCTAAAGACGTATGCCATTGCTATCCGACTGGTATCTTTATTCACACATATAATGTCAACTTTGATTATACATTTTTGGTTTGTTTTTTGTTGTTTGATTTTTTTGGGGAGGGTGTTGCAGGGGGGTGTTTGGGGGGCGGGGGTTGTTTGTTTGTTTGTTGTTTTTTTTTTTCTTTTTTTTTTTCTTTCTTTTCTTTGCTTGTTTGTTTTTTGTTTTTTTTTTGTTGTGGCTCTTTTTTTTCAACAGGCTAGACGTCGTCTGTACTATTAATCGCCTATCCCACTTGTAGGCACTCATGAGATCAAAATGTTCCTTTATTCTGTCACTAGCCCCTTCATATTTCTGTCAAACAAAACATCAAATCGCACTAAAATAGATATGATTTATAAAAAAATAAAGGCTCCATTTCCCATACCAGTTACTTTCACTCAAAACAACAAATTCCATTTTTATTATTTTAAGTGCAGAACGCATAAGCAGTTATATACATATATATATATATATATATACACACACTTATTTATCTATCATTCTATCTACGATACAAATTTAGTATGAATATGGTTATACGGTTACTAGTTATTGCAGCAGTATCTAACTATCTATCTATCTATCTATCGATGTATATATATATATATATAATGCATATATACAGACATAAACAGGCGTAAAAGAAGAGAATCTTACCGAATGTCAAGTCACCTGATATATTTCCCTGGAAGAAGACACACAATAATTAACTATATGATACACATGTAAAGCTGTTTAATATATTATTATTATTGGTTCCATATAATTTTTAAATTAATAGAATATCCCGAATATTACATGGTTGATATTATATTTTCCTTGGAAAATTATTTAATTCTCACCGCTTCAGTATTGCGAATTAAATAGTACATTAACTGACAAAAATAAATTCACTGCCTTAGTTTAACTGGCATAATCATGCACTAAATATGGACTATTTCTATGTGCCAAAATAACCTACTATCTGGTTTTAAACCTTTGTATGTGTTCCACCTATTATATATGCTTACACTAATTCTTTTCTTTGAGTTACTTACGCAACATTTAAGATGTATGTATGAAAATGAATCTCTTGTCATATCCTTCTGGAATATCTTTCCAATAATGAATCAGTAACGTCGTATTTGAAGCAGTGGCAGGCAATTGCTAAAAAAATATGTTATGTTTGCAAAAATTGTTGCTTTCTCTGTCTCATTCTTCCTTCCTTTTTATTGTAGGTGTGATATGAAACAAGGAAACCTCCAGATTCATTGATTCCATTTTTGGTCATATATTTTACTTTTAAACATATATGAGATAAAGTAAGAGCTTTCTTGCTTAAAACTCTGATCAAATTGCAGCGCTACCAAATTTCAGTATTCTTCGAATTACAATGTTAACAATTTACAAAACAGCTAATATGCGATCACAAGCTGAACGAACATGCCAATAGGTTATTCAATATCCGACTAAAATATTTATTCAAAAAATCCCTCTTTTGGACTAATGACCTGCTAGAGGTAATACATGAATGGTAACTACCGCATGCCAAGGGTGACAATTATATAAATACTATTATTTTATGCTAGGCAGTGAAATACTGGATTTTCCGAGAGATATAATTGTGATATTTCACTGCAGTGAAAAAATATCATGATATTTTTTCACTAGCAGTCAATAGCTTGCGTGGTGTAGTGGTAAAGATGGCCACTTCGCATCCCGGCGAATCACGTTCAAATCCAGTAACAGACATAAAAAAAATTTGTTTCATTTTCTTTTTATCTGATATTTTACCTTGAATTGGGAAGAAGCATTATGTAACTACTGATATTTTATGTGCAAATATACACAAAACAGAGCAAATCATAAATGATAAACCGCTGACATTATCGCGCGGGATGCAGTAAGAAATCAGCTACTTCAGTGTGTTATAGAAATTGCTAGGCAATACGCTTGAGCATAAACTAAAAAGAATATTTGCTTGCTCCGAGTGAATAACGGATATATTTCATCTCGTGGGTGAAAAACTTAAGTATTTTCACTCGTGGCTTAGCCACTCGTGAAAATACTGAGTTTTTCACCCACTCGATGAAATATATCCGTTATTCACTCGTTTCAAGCAAATATCCTCTCTTTATTTCGCTCCAAAGTCACCGTATGACCGGATATGAACAAACTTTAATGTCAGAAATTTCAAGATGAACTACCAGAAATTGCAAGTAGAATGTTAATGACGAACCTAAAACTAACTATGTCACTACAGAAAGATCCCGGATCTTGGAGTCTTCACTAATATCGGATTTATTACACGTAAATTTGAAAAGTTAATATGTGGTGGAGAAGTGAATATATACTCCTCGTGTCGAACCATATGTACAGATTTAATAATTTCTCACGCCCTCGTTTTTCTAGGCATTGAAATGTCCTTATTCTAAGTATATTTTCCACTGCTGCAAGATCTCTACATTTTTGGTTGACTTTTCCATTTGACTTTCTGCTAACTTAAGACCTACCTGCTGAGAAACTAGTATGCGAAGAGGATATTGGAATAATTCTTGCTGTAAAATTAACTTTTTCTGTTGCGTTAAAATGTGTATGAATTCATTTTTTGCCTTGCATTAAACTTACAACGGAATAGAAGAAGAAAAAAACACGTTTCTCTACAGAATATGCCAGAATACCACAGTATTAAGAAACACGATATCGTGGCAGATCTTAAGAGAATATTCTATAGAAAGCGTCTTATCGTGAAATAAAGAGTTGAAGAGAGTTAAAATAAAGAGTTACTGTGATTTGGAAGACAGTACATTAAGAGGTCCGCGTGATACATAGCTATCAGAGGGTACTATATTATCCCAGAAACAGGAAAGACTAAGTTTTACGATTTACAAAGTTATAACAGAAAAAGACCAAATTTTTATAGACAAAAACAAACCCGTTCCAGAATCAGAGTTTCTGTCATTATATGAGACACCCCTTCATTAAATATAAATTATTCAATTCAAAATGTCAAGCTGACAGGTGAAACGTTTCAGAAAATAGGGTACCTTTCAAACTTCGCCAATATTAGCGCCCAGATGCTACAATTCCGGGTCAAAACAAAATGTTAGTCCAACTACCCTAACTTTGGATGTACAGACGAATCAGTCGAACAAAAAAAACCCATAAAATCTGGATATTCCCATTTTCTAATTCCGTGGAGCACATCACATATACATAATAATATATCCTGACGTTTCAAAGTTTTCACAAAGTGTAGGTCTACAAAAAGAAACTGTTTATCGTGTTGTTACTATAACGAGGAAATCATAATCTGAACCCAATCTCAGCGAAGTGGAATCGCAAATAAGTATGATAAACTATGGCTATTCGAGAAGTCTGAAAATAGTTTTGTTTCCAGGATAGTGTTCACAGAATAAGACCAGCCAAAGTTAATAAGTTAAGAGTTACACTTTGTTAACCTTCGTCATCTTAATGCCTATATAAAACATCTAGCTTTGTTATACGCATTTACTTACTGCGGATACGGTAGTTTCTTTTTAAGGTGTTACTCAGTAGAAATAAGTGAGCAATTGAAAGACGATACGCTTCTGCTAATATCCATTATTTTGGCACAATCAAGAAAGAATTAAATCTGAAACAACAATCTTTCCTAGGACTGGAAAATATCTAATAGGAGAAGACAAACTCGTTGCATTTGGAATTCTAAGTACGTGAAATGTGAGCTATTCATGAAACGTTCACTTTTTTGTCACAAGCCAGTCAAGTCTAAAATAAATGGATCATCTGAAAGTTCGGGTGACACAAATGAAAAAGGTAATAATAACCGTTAGAATTAGATGTTTAGTTTATATTAAAATATTAATTAATGCTTCAAGCAGACCTGTGCACTGCATAAAAAAACAGTCAGGATCTTATTTTTAAAAATAAATCACAGTAAAAACAAGCAAAATCACTAATAATGTATTAAATAACTTGAGGCTAAAATATATATTAAATGTTTATAGATGAAGACGATATGTAAAGTACATTTCAACAAATATTTAAAATGATTCAGCAGCATACACCTAGCATAATTATAGAATCGACTAAATCAGCCAGTGGAGAAGAAAAATTTATAAAAGCAAGCAAAAACGATAGTTATGAATGAAATCAATTTATATATCTTCTGGAAATTATAATTGTACACGCGCTCTAGAAACAATACATGAGCTCAGGAAGATGCTTACGATATGCAAGAAAGCTAAAAGTGTTCAATACTTTTGAACTATTGAAGTTTAGTCATCAGTCTGATGAGTATCTTACCTTTCCTGACGCTAGGTATATCCAAGACAAGGCTAAGGTAAGCACTTGAATAAAGTGCGTCATTTTGCTTCTCCAATCAGCTGTTCGTTGTCTGCAAATATAAATTTGAGAATTTAAGAATTCATTGTCAGAAACGATCGCATAGTTGTATTTTACTAAATACTGCCAGCTTTTATATGATAATGTATGTACGAAAAAATATCGCGGTGCGTCCTATTCACCAATAGTGAATTATACACAGAACACAGTGTAGTGTTCATCATCTCTCTTTTATAACAGATAAGGACATGTAACAACAAAATATTGCACTATTAATCCCTCAATGAATTAATCAGTTGTGTGCACAAATGACGTCAACTTACTGAAATGTTCTCCAAGTCTTTAATAAAATGTTCTGTCCCAAGGCTACGCTCACAAAATGAAACACTGCTTGGCTCACAGGCTTTTTTGGTTTAATACCCGGAAAAGCTTTGACTCCGCCCATTCTGTCTGCTCTAACGCACGCCAGTCATAAGCACTTTTGAGCTTCTCTCAGTCTAAAAATGTGTGGTCTTGTGCACATGGGCATGCTCAGGTTTGTGCACCAGTTACACGAATAATTGACGGATCATATTACGGACATCGTGTATTTAGTATTAATCTATTTCCTGTTATTCATCTCGTATATTCACACAGAGGTTTTGTTTATATGGCCGTGAAATCCACACCTACATAGATATTGAACTAACTCATTTTCAAACTTAAAAACCTAAAGAAGGCAACTATATGTTTTCCTGGAATCATTTTCAGTGCAGATGCACCAAATAATAAGTGTGGTATATCACAATTGTTTTTGTTGCTGTTCTTGTGTTTACGTTTTATTGAATATTTCCATGCAAGCGTAATCAAAATTTAAAACAAAACACTGTGAAGTTTCGTTGAAGTGAATCATTATTTGTTGGTTTCACTTTGGAGCCACATAATAAAAGATTCTTCCATCGTGCACAGGTTTTGCCATATGTAGTTCAACATTTTGACAGTTTGTTCTCCAATTAAATCAATTTGCTTCATGTTCAAGCAGATCTAGTAGTCACGAAACTGAGTATACAAATTGAATTCATGATCAAAACCTCTAATTTGAAAACCATAACAAGGTATCCGCCTGTGACCTCTTGTGTGTAGAATAGGCCTGATCCGCTCTTGTATGTAGGATAGGCCTGATGGGACCTCCTGCATGTCGTAAAAGGAGACTGATGGAGGAAACCTTTTCGCCGTAAGATGCGTCCCGTGATGATGTTCCATTTGCTTTGTGTTCAAATAAATCCGGCCCCGTAGTTCTGAAACTCAATATTGTTACGACTCTATGGTCTACAAAAATGTAACAGAAAGAAAGTGAAACAAACAAATCAAGTAAAAACAAGCAATTTATTTATAGATAATTAAGATGAAAAATATATTAAAAAAACTTACAGTAATGTGTATTCAAATCCAAATAATCCAATAAGAATTAGTGTTCTAATCACAAGTCCTAAATATAGAATATTCCGAATTCGAGGCTGTATCCTTGAATGTTATGATGTGACAATGGTCTTCAAAGTCCTGATGTACTAGTAGTCTTTAATGTGCTGATGTCAAAATGAAGTACTCCAAAATATCTCTGAATAAGTTGACATAAATTCCAAAATCATCAATTAAAAATCCAAAATCCAAACGTATATGAGCACTGCTATAATCCAATGAATATTTAAATAATTCCTCTCTTAGAATTTGGAATGACTTTCCACAACTGTAATACCTCTTTACAAGAATGATAGTAATATCGAAACTGAAAAACTGTCCACTAAACACGGTATATATAAAGATTGGTCACATGACAGAATGTTCTAGAATATATGTCATCTTAATGGAATTTTTCTTGTATGGACATGACTTTTTACACATAACTCTAAGGATTTTCCAGTTTTATCTGTAAACAAAATCAACCTTGACCTGAAATTTGGTAAACATTTTGTTTATCAGAACTATCTTTTAGCTCAAATCTGAAGTAAACCACCTAATTCAAGGACACTAGTTAAACATGTTTTTCTGATAAACAATATTAAGATTTAAGCAAATATTAAAGTCAAGAAACATTTATAATTTCCTAAAATATTTATAATATTATATAAACATCATATATAACACCTCCCCTCATAAAGAAAAAGAAAGATTTATGCAATAAAGCTATCTTTTGAATATACATCTAATACTATAATAACCAAAATTACATAAGAAAATGTTTTATGATACTGAACTTAATTACATCAAGCAATATAACATTTATATGCACGTGAGAGTGCATCTGCAATCACATTGTCTTTTCCACTGATGTGTTTGATGTCAGTGTTATATTCCTGCAATATTAAACTCCATCTCAACAATCTCCGATTTTTATCTTTCATTTTGTTGATGAAAGTAAGGGGATTGTGATCACTGTACACAATAATTGGAGAAAGAGCTGAGGTAACATACACTTCAAAATGCTGTAAAGCCAATATCAAAGCCAAACATTCCTTTTCAATTGTGGAATACTTTTTCTGGTGCTTGTTTAGTTTTTTAGAAAAATAACACACAGGGTGATCCACACCACTTTTGTCTTCCTGAATCAATACTCCACCAACCTCTACATCACTTGCATCAACAGATAATTTAAAAGATTGGCTGAAATTTGGTGCAGAAAGAACTGGTGCATTCTTAAGCATGGCCTTTAACTTGTCAAAAGATTCCTGACACTTGTCAGACCAATGAAATTTGGTTTTCTTACTCAATAAACTTGTCAAAGGTTCAGCAATTTTGGAAACATTTGAACAAAATTTCTGATAATATCCAGCCATACCTAGAAATCGCATCAGTTGCTTTTTACAAATTGGTACTTGAAATTCAGAGATAGATTTGACCTTAGCTTCTATAGGTTTAACTTGACCTTGTCCGACAATATGTCCTAAAATTGTGACGCAAGCATGGCAAAACTCACTTTTGCTCAAAATAATTGTCAGATTCGCATCGCTGAGTCGATCAAAGAATTTTCGAATGGTTTCCAAGTGATCTTCCCAGGTGTTGTTGTAGATAATGATGTCATCGATATAAGCGTCACAATTATCAAGACCAGATGTTATCATGTTCATCAGACGTTGAAACGTTGCAGGCGAATTTTTCATTCCAAACGGTATGACTTTATATTGATAAAGTCCATCTGGAGTTACAAATGCTGAAATTTCTTTTGCCCTTTCTGTCAGTGGAATTTGCCAGAATCCTTTTAAAAGGTCAAACTTGGTGACATATTTTGCATTTCCAATTTTATCAATGCAATCGTCCATTCTTGGGATTGGAAATGAATCAGTTTTGGTGACACTGTTGACTTTTCTATAGTCAGTACACATACGGAATGTTTTATCTGGCTTGGGAACAAGAATACATGGTGAACTCCAGTTACTTTTACTTGGTTCTATGAAATCATTCTCCAGTAAATACTGAATTTCTTTCTTCAAATAGTTCTGTTTGAGAGGATTCATCCTATAAGGATGCTGTTTCACAGGCGCAGAATCTACAATGTCAACGTCATGATAAATTTTACTTGTTCGTGTTGGAACATCAGGAAACAAGTGATCATAGTCATGTAATAGCTGTTTTAGTTCATTTCTTTCCTGTTGTTGTAGATGTGAAAGTTTCTGGTCTAGATTGTTCAATATGTCTGAATCCCGAAGATTGGTTATACCAGAGTCACTATAGTCTGATTGTATTCCATCGTTGATATCTTCACTGTGTGGGACAGGTACAACTAAATTAACTGAAAAATTAGCTGGACTATCTCTGTCAAAATATTCCTTTAACATATTTATATGACAAAAACTTGTTTCTGTTTCCGTCTCCCAGGAGTGTTCATGATATAATTTAAGTCATTTACTTTCTTTTCAACGGTATAAGGACCATACAATTTAGCCTGAAGAGGATTTTGAGGTATGGGCAAGAGAGCCAGAACTTTGTCACCAGGTTTAAAACTCCTTTCCTGTGTATTTCTGTCATACCTTAATTTCATTTTTGACTGGGTATTGTGAAAATTAGTTCTTGCTACTTCACAGGCCTTTGACAACTTGTATTTGAAATCAGAGACATAATCAAGAAGATTAATCTTTGAATCTTCATTTGAAAGAAGTTTCTCTTTCAATAATTTCAATGGTCCACGGATAGTATGACCAAAAACTAGTTCAAAGGGACTAAAACCCAACGACTCTTGAACTGATTCCCTAACAGCAAACAACAACAAATGAACACCCTCATCCCAATCCTTTTCTGTATCAAAGCAATATGATCGAATCATATTCTTCAAAGTTTGATGAAATCTTTCCAAAACACCTTGACTTTCAGATTGATATGCAGAAGATTTGAACTGTTGGATGCCTAATTCATGCATAACTTGTTGGAAAATTCCAGACATAAAATTTGACCCTTGATCCGACTGGACAGATTTGGGAAGGCCAACAAGTGTAAAAAAACTTCACCAAAGCTTTCACAATAGTTTTAGTTTTTATATTTCTCAGAGGACTTGCCTCTGGAAATCTTGTAGATGCACACATGATGGTCAACAAGTATTGGTTGCCTGACTTGGCCTTAGGTAAAAGACCAACACAGTCTACCATTATTCTACTAAATGGTTCATCAAATGCAGGAATAGGCTGCAAATGAGCCTTAGGTATTTTCTGATTGGGTTTTCCTACCATTTGACAAGTATGACAAGATCTGCAGTATTTAGAAACATCACTTTTGAGTTTCGGCCAATAAAAATGATTCAAGATCTTGTGATAAGTCTTACGGACTCCTAAATGACCAGCCAAAGGAGTTTCATGGGCTAAATTAAGAATTTCCTGTCGATATGACTTAGGAACAACAATTTGATAGCTCACTGACCACTCGTCACCAGCTGGTACCTCAGGTGGTCTCCATTTCCTCATAAGGACTCCATTTTTCACAAAGTAACACACTGGAACTTGTGTGGCTTCAGTTTCACTAATAACCCTCTGAAACAAACAAGATATCTCGGGTTCTTGCTCCTGTTCAACGACAAGGGATTGTCGTTTGTCACCCTGATTAGAACAAAGAGAATGAGTTGCCAAAAGAGGATCACTGTGATCAATACCGTTTGATTGATCAATACCTGAGGAAAAAGTGACCTCATCAAAAGACTGACCAATACATGTGTCAGCTAAAGGAATAATATCCTGATCAACATCACTCTCAAGAGCTCTTTTTGCCATAGCTCTAGTAACTGCACAAGAAGGGTACAAATCAGGGATTTCGATTTCGACAGGATCAACTTTCTGATCCAAACAAGGCTTGTCAGTTACAAGTGGATTAACAACAACCTTATCTCCAACTAGGTCATTGCCTAGTAATTAATGAACACCCTCTATGGGTAAAGACGTCACTGCCCCAACAGTCACAGGTCCGGAAATTAAGTCTGATGCCAAATTGACACAATGAAGAGGTACATTTACAAAGCCGCACTCTACTCCCTCAACAAGAACACTTTCACTAGAGGAAGACTCCTCAGACAAAGGCAAAGTACCTGATAATAAAAGACTCTGAGAAGCTCCAGTGTCCCTTAATATTTTAATTGGGATAGGCTTGGCAGAATCACCAATAATTGATATAGAACCTTCTGACATGAATGGTTCATAAGCCTCCAAAATAGAATCAGACTGGGGTTTGTGTGACCCAACAAATGTATTGCTTTCCATACAAGACCCTTGACCTCGTAGAAATAAGAGCATTTGGAAAAGCTCTGTCTTTACTCTGTTGCTTATTTTTCAACTTGAAGCAATCAAAAATAACGTGCCCTTTCATTTTACAATAAGTGCACGTAGGAAGAGATAAGGATTTCTGATCAGTCTTATCAGATGTTTGATTCCTAACAGTTGTGCTGTTGTGAAATTTGGAAGTACTCGTATGAGATTGAAATGGTTTTTTTACCAGAAAACTGCTGAGAGGACGACTTATTGCCAAATGAAATTTTGTGAGTCAAGGCATAATCATCAGCCATACGAGCAGCATTTTCCAAAGTTTCCACATTCTGCTCGTCAAGATAGGTCTTAACATCACTATGGATGCACCTCTTGAACTCTTCAATTAATACGAGCTGTCTGAGGTTATCATAATCTTGATCAACTTTCCTGGCTGAGCACCACCTATCAAATAGTTGTTTTTTTTTTCCCTTGCAAATTCGACATGAGTTTGTCCAGTTTCTTTTCTACAATTTCTAAACCTTTGTCGATATGCCTCTGGTACCAACTCATAAGCTTTCAAGATGTACTCCTTAACCACATCATAATCAGTGCTTTGTTGTACTGACAGTGAAGTGTAGACTTCACGTGCTTTACCAATAAGTACACTTTGTAATAGCAAAATCCAATGCTGTCTGGGCCATTTCAAGTTTTCAGCAATTTTCTCGAAATGAAGAAAGTATTTATCTACTTCTTTTTCCTGAAAAGGGGGTACTAACCTAATATATCTAGTAACATCAAAACCTGAACTTGTGTTTAAAGGAGTGGAGTTTGCTCTGTTTGCCAGTTCTAATCTCTTAATTTAAATTGCATTTCCCTTTCTTCTCTCTCTCTCTCTCTCTCTCTCTCTCTCTCTCTCTCTCTCTGCATCTCCCTCTCCTCTATCTGCATCTGTATCATCCTCTCCTCTTTCTGCATCTCTATCTGCCTCTCTTCTTTCTCTCTCTCTCCATCTGCATCTGCCTCTCTTCTTTCTCTCTCTCTCTCTCTCTCTGAATCTGAAGCTTTGCCAATTCTACACTTGGCACATCGCACCAAATTGAGATCGTCAGATCTTTGTATCTAAGATAACCCTATTGGTGTCCTCGTGGATGTTACTGGGCTAGACATTGAACCGATATCTCTATAGGTTCTGCACAGCAAATATATGGCATGCCAATTTGACCCAATATTTCCTCCATTGAAAATAGTGCCTTTTCTTTGCACAACACATATTAAACTAGAAATGTGCAGCCAAGTAATATCATTATTTATTATCGCTACTTCCAGCTCTACTCCTCCTGAATCAAAATTCTAGGACGTGCTCTTTTACATACAAAATACAATTCTATCTCAAGGCTAGGTGTTTGTTTACTTGTTATTATTTTTATTTTTTTTTAAATTTAAATTTTTTTTCTTCTTGTTTTCTCCTTTTTGGAGGAGGGGGTGGGTGGAGGCTTTTTGTTTTCTTTTTGTTTGTCTTTTTCCAAAACAATAAAGGTAGAACTGCACGATAATACATATGTTCGTATTCGCATAAACACGAACAGATGGGCAGGATGAAGAGAGTCCCAACGCTGTCTAACGCAGCCTTCAGGTATCGATCAATATTTAACTTGCTGAACTAAGAACAGCCAGGACGACCACTTCATTCTCAAAAGTAATTTACGACGTTTTATCCTCTTTCTCAAAAACTTGCTGAGGAGATATTATTTTACGCATAGATTGCATTTTAATTGTCACGTTTTCTTGGCAAAGCAGCAAAACAGATTTTTCTCAGCTTATACAAATCCGTCCATCTAACCGCCCAAGCTCCTTTAGCCTCATTTCCAAAAGGTACATTAAAATTCTAAAACGGCTGCGTGTATGTGCAGATCACCCAAATCTTTTCCAAATGTTTGAAGTCGCTATCCTTATAGTGTATCAGGATCTGTCCATCATAAAACATGAACAAATGTACGCACGCACAAAAAGGGCAAGCTCACACAATCTTTACGAATTCTTCGAAAAACACAGTGGCCTTCAATATGGTCTTCTGACACATGGTGATCAAAATTACCTTTCTCACGCCAGTATTGAGATTTATGAAATAGACTAGGCTCGCCTCTTGTATTTTGGAAATGTGTAAAAGTCACTAAATATTACATTCAAATGTTGGAATTATTAATAATGAAAGTTTTAAGACGTGTGAATATATTACAACATATGCCTTCTTCCAACAATATAGCTTTATGAATTAACGATATATGGCACAGTTAGGGATGAAATTAGTATGTACGATTAGAGTCACGAGTGCCGAAACACAAGGTAGTTCACTGGACGTGCGAAATCCATGAAGCTGTTTTTTCTGCAATCTGTATCTACATCATGCACTACATATCTGATACATATAAAAGGGTTTATAAGTATATGTAATTTAACATCTTGAAAATGGCAATGCGTTATAAAGATTATATGCACTCAAAAGAATGTTTATTGTTTATGAAACATCTAATGTTTACGCTAAATTTGTAAATGTTTACACTTTCTTTTTTTTTTTTTTTTTTTTTTGCAAGGAAAATTCAAATTACAAAACCTATAATTTTACTCACACATTTTACCGAACTCGTTGTAAACTATCAAACGTTAGTGTCATTCATGAGGAGTAGCTTTAGTAGACTTCCAGAAATAGCCTTTATAACCCATCTGTGATTTCTTTACAACTCCGTCAAGGCACAAAATATCTATACTGATTGATACGCTCTTCTGAGGAGACATTATTTAATTCAGACAAATTGCAATAATATTTTTAAAATTTATTTTCATTAAAATCAAAATACCGTATGTTGCAATGCTCTTCACTACATGTACATATTAATATGTTCCCTTTCTACATAACAATTCAAAACTAACGACAAAATTGAAGAAAAAATATATGTGATTTCTTTTACTTAAATAATTTTTTCAGAATTGTTTCGAAGCACTCTGTAGCTTATTGTGCGTTTCATGTTATCTAGACAGTACTTTACACCAAGTTCCAATCCATACGATATATTATCAGCATCGTCATATTCACGCCGTTCTATTCCTCGAGAGTGAATAAATCCGAGTTATTGACTGACCTCGCCACTTCGTATGATGATCATGAAAAAGTTTCCAAATTTGAAATTCAAATGTTTGAAGTATTTTAAACTTTCATGTCTACATATTTTAAGAAACAAAATGTATGTTCATTCTTAGGACACTGATATTTAAGGCGCACCCACACAACGCACAAAGTATTTGCATATGTGGCGCATAAACAACTGAATAGTGTATACGTGTATTATATGATCTGTGTCACATGTTTAAAAAATTCTAATATCCAGTGTTTTCTTAGCAAATAATAGTGTTCACTGTACCGAAAAATTGTGTTGTGTGAACAACATTTCACAAAAGTGACGCACTGGACATTATTCCAAACGCAAATCGTTAAAGATCCTGTTAGCGATTGAGAGTGTGTCATTTTCAATTAGTGGAACTTGCCGAACAAAAAGGACACAAAGCTCAGTGCTCCTTAACGAATGGAAGTATAGAAATGAGCCTTGGAAACCTTCAGAATATGTTCCAAATCTCATAGAATTACTTTCGCCAGCTAAACTAACCGACTATAAGGGATGCTGTTCATGGGGAAACGTTTTTGGAACGCAAGATAAAGGAATTCTGATTTTAGTCTGCGCAAAATCAATAATTTATCTTTTTCATAACTTCCGTTTTCATCTTGAAAATATTGATTCCTGTTAGTGTAAACATGCATGTAGGTAACTAGTTGAAAACACATAAACATAAAGCAGACCGAAGCAAAAAAAGTTAGATTTAAATTTAATACCATCCTTTTTCCTGGTCCCGATTTGAATTTAGTTCAAAGTAGGAAAGTAACATCTGTAAACAAATACATTTAGAATCAATTAAGTGCGCGCGCGTGTGTGTGTGTGTGTGTGTGTGTGTGTGTGTGTGTGTGTGTGTGTGTGTGTGACAACATCACTTGATCCATAGATATTTGCCAAATCTTGTTGGCAGAAAACTGATACAGAAACAAAGTTGAATAAAACATTACTTCCAAAAATAATTTGTTTTAGATCAATTTAGAAAAATAATATTAATAAAATCACTATTTTTTCATCATTTTGTATATGTACTAATCAAATTTAGGACCTTTGGAAAATCTCTGTGCAATGTTGACTTTTGACTCTATAGAATTAGAGTTATTTTCGTGGCTATATGAGAAGATACATTAGTTTACTGTGATGAAAAAAGCATACAAATTTAAGATGCAGAAATACAAAACAAATATGGTTACATTTTATGTTTCATCAATGGTAAATACTTCTACAAAAATATAGGAGATCGAGCTTTCAAACATTTTTCCAGCATTGCAGATTCACTAATGAACTATTTTTAATAAAAAGATAATTAATGATTTTTAAATTATCATCTCTCTTTCTCTCTCTCTCTCTCTCTCTCTCTCTCTCTCTCTCTCTCTCTCTCTCTCTCTCTCCTTTTAATCATTTAATCTATTAATCACGTGACTTTAACGGGAAGCAGATTGTGTAATAGCTTGGTAGAAGGTTTCGAAATATCATCTATCTTACCGGTAATCTGGCCTTAATCTGTAGAGGGGTGGGATGTACCTACCCTAGATACTAATTGATTAATGTGATCGAAGTCAAGAGGGTCTGCTTGTTAACACAGACATGGGCATCCACGTTTGGGGGCATGTACCAGCAGGAGGTCATTTGAGAATATTGTGATTCCAGGTCAAAGTGGCCCTGAGTGATACAGGATTGCAGTAGCTGATATATTTGCTTATTTGCATAATATTTGTTGCGTACCCTAAGAAGCCATATTACCTGGGTTGGTTTATGTATATAATAAACATGGGTACGAAGGAGAGGGAGAACATGATATGTTTTGTGTTGTAATATATCCATGCAATAATATTGTAACTCATTGTAATTCATTATTTGTCAACTTATCAACTTATCTACATGGCTGCACGTGATGATCAAAGTCAACATAATTTACTGCTTAATTAACATGGGTACCCAGAAACCGGAGGATTGTAGCCAGTGGCGTAGCAAGAAATTCTGACCCCCTCCCCCCAAAAAAAATTAATTTTGGGGCCCATCCCAATAAAAAATTGTTTGATTGGAATTCTTTCCCCCATTGTTCCCCTTCCACAGTTGGGGGGATTGCTACGCCACTGGCTGTACTAGAACATGGCAGTATGTCATATCGTGAATCCATATCAAAGTTGTCCTGAGTGAAACATGACTGCATTGGCCGAAATTTCGACTTATTTGCTTAATCACTTGTTGTTAAGCTTTTGATATAGGGTATGAAATACGCGCCTGTGTGCTTGCTCGTCAGAATTAGGTAAAGTAATAATAAATAACACAGATTATTTAAAGGTATCGGTGGTAAAGATTGGAGTTATTGAAACCCTGCTTTTCTACTTCATAGATTAGTGGCGAAATATCGTGGTGGTTCCATCGAACTCTTTTTTTTTCAAATTTATCGTGAATTATGAAAATTTAAGATAGAACAAAATTGAAGAAGTAAGCTTAATGCATTCATCCTATAAATTCGTTAATCCCTAAAATGAATCGCAAGGTTTAAACAAATGTTAGAAAATCAGTTAAACCGCGCCATTATATCCCAATTTACGGTATTTTACCACAAAATTAGTACGGTCAGTTATGGAGTGTCTGCCAATTAAAGAAAACTCAGATACATGCATCCTTAACAGGGGCTTGTATACTCCCTTAATGTAGCTTATGTATTACTGATACGTCATGTGAGGGTATCAAAGATCAAAACCACCATCAGCTCTGTTGTGTTGCATGGTTCTATGGGTACTTTTTCGCTGGATTTGACATGAACATCAGACTGAGTATATCTTATTCTGCTTTATCAGATAACCCCCTCCCCTCCCGTTTTTTTCTTGCGGAAAGAAAAGATGACAGAGAAAGTCCTAGGTTCTTTCAGTGTTTTAATTATTACTGGCTCTTGGAATCCAGTTTCAGAACATAATCTTTACTTTTTAAACTCTGGTAACATTGTAACACATGAGTACAGTATAGACATGAACAGCAATATTACATGGTGCAGTGACAATATGTGTTCAAAGCATTAACTACAAAAGATAAATTATTGTATATTTGGTCACATGAGTTACAGAGAAGTCAAACAGGGTCAAAATATGAATGTGAAGAAGAGACAGCAAAATCGAAAGAAAAGAAACTTTTCGGCTAAAAAAGTAGCCCATGCAATCAAACCTCTACCCACCATTTTAAATTGACCATGGAGCAATTTTCAGTAATAAGATATAAACAATGACTAATGTTGTTTATACAGTGGGGTTTTGTTTAATTTCTCTCTCTCTCTCTCTCTCTCATGATCATGAAATCAATGACTCATGTGATTCGCTCTTTACTCCCGCACCTAACCAATTTGTTGATAGACCGGGACATAAATTGTCCCATATCTTGGTGGAAGTTAACGTGATGCCATTTATATTCCCGGTCATATCGCCCTGAACCACTTCGAATTGATCTTTAGCCTATACTGCATGTATTCACTCTATAGTTATTCACCTTTGTTGAGGTTGATATTAAGTTTTTTGAACTAGAAAACCTCATATTGACCGACGCGAAGCGGAGAATAATATGATTTCTGGTTATAAAACTTTATGGTGACCAAAACAAAAATCTAATTATTTTAACACCTGAATTAAAGCAAAGTTTTAAATTCAATTTGTTCCAGTGGAGTGATAATGCTATTTTAACAACATGATGGTTCAGTATAATATATTAAAATCACATGACGTCGTTGGCGTCAATGAAATAGCGTCTCTCACGATAATCATGTAATAATGATTGTTATGATCGATATCAGGAAAGTTTACCGGTCAGTATGAACTTAAAACAGTCATGGCACATATAGAAGCTGCAGCACCTAAAATATTTACATATTAGCTTGACCTTTTATCAGAACCTTATTGACCAGAATTTAGGTATTAGAACTACTCTCTGGTTTACTCGTTAATCACAAATGTGGTAAATAATTATGAATACATTCAATCAACTGTGAAATAACTGCGCAGATCACAGTATTACAACATAATTATCAAAAACAGTTTTTCGAGTGTTTGCAGATTAAATTAAACTAGGGTACATGTACCCTAAACAGTTTCCCGTATACCCTTTCATAGAAGCTTATAGATTTATCTGAGGGTATGTAGCATACATCTAGCTATATTGTTTGATATATATCCATTCTAATTGTCAAGAGTATGTAGCATACATCTTGCTATATGGTTTGATTTATATCCATTCTAATTGTCAAGAGTATGTAGCATACATCTTGCTATATGGTTTGATTCATATCCATTCTAATTGTCAACGGTATGTAGTATACATCTAGCTATTTGGTTTGATTTATATCCATTCTAATTGTCAAGGGTATGTAGCATACATCTAGCTATATGGTTTGATTTATATCCATTCTATTTGTCAAGGGTATGTAGCATACATCTAGCTATATGGTTTGATTTATATCCATTCTATTTGTCAAGGGTATGTAGCATACATCTAGCTGTATGGTTTTATTTATATCCATTCTATTTGTCAAGGGTATGTAGTATACATCTAGCTGTATGGTTTGATTCATATCCATTCTATTTGTCAAGGGTATGTAGCATACATCTAGCTATTTGGTTTGATTCATATCCATTGTAACTGTCAAGAGACCAAAGCTTTAATAAACTAAATATAAAGATTTCAAGATCGATTGAAGAACGGACAAACATACAGATAAAGGAATGAATGGATGGATAGGAAAATGAGAATGGTTAGATGAACTGACGGATGGATACAGACATACATATATGTGTAGATAGATAAGTATATAAAAAGATAGATACAGATGCATGGATGCATGGGTGGGTAGAATCATTTTCTGAAAAAACATTAAAGTTCCAGTCCACAACAAGTAATGCAGCCGCCATGGAAGGTGTAGTATATAAGATATTTTCCAAACCTTTTTATCGAGCATTGTAACAAAGTAGTAAAAGACACAGCCATCATTTAAATTGCGTGTATGTGGATAGATAAATGTATAAATAGGTAGATAGAGATGGATGGAAGAAACATCCATCATTTAAATTGTATATATGTAACACCTACATTTCGCAGTGTTTTTCACACAAAAAGGAATTCTGTACAGGAAACCTTGTGTCTTTTCATCTACTTTTGAATTTCGCATAGCATGCACGTGTGACTGATGAGAGCGGATCAACACAGTACAAGTTGAGCACGTCATTTACAGTCAAAAGACGATGCTTACCTTTAAAACAAAAAGAGTGGGCCAGTTTATTTTTTAAGTTAAAGAAAATATGCTGATCTTGATATTGTTGTCTTTTCAAAAAAATATAATGCATGGTCTTATTTTCAAGGTTTTGTGTTTCAGTTCTGGAAAAAATGATCGATATTTCTTGAAATAATGCTCTTTGAACTTCATCTATAATTTATTTTGTGTTAATTTTTCAGGCGTACGTCTGAATACCATTATTCTTGTCAACCATGAGGTCCTTTTAAAGTGGTTAGTAGGCTTTAGAAGTTTTGATAAACAGATAGGAGTATCACTCTTGGCACATAAATATGACAAGTCCCTTCCTTCTATTTAAGTTTTCAGTATAAGACAGCATCCCATACTTAAGCCCACTGGAGAAGCACGAATTTATTATGAACAATTGTATATAAGTAGTTGTCATGCAGGAAGAAGCGGAAAGCAGGTGCTCCAAAAACTATTCAAACTGTGATATATGACATTTTTTTCTCCTTCGATTCATTATTTCAATATTAGTGTCATCAAAATTACAAAACAATTGAAGCAGCTGTGAAGTTATGTTAAAGTGAATCAATGGATGTTGGTTTCACTTTGGAGCGTTACCACAGAACAAAAGATGTTTCCATCATGCACAGGAATGTACCACATCATTTGTAATCAAATTATATTTAATTTCAATTATACCACGTGAAAAATAAATATAAATATTCATGTTCTACAACAGAGATTCAAAATCTGGATAATTTATCCGATAAATTCCATTTGCTTTTTTATTCAAGTAGATCTGGCAGTCATACAATTGAATACACAAAGTGAACTCGTGATCAAAGCCTCTAACTTGAAAACCATAATAAGATAATCCCCTACGGGCTTGGGGATGTAGAATAGACCCGATGGGCCCTCCTGTATGTCGTAAGAGACAATTAATAGAGGCTATATGCTCGCCGTGGGAATCGTCACGTGATGATGTTCCAAATGAGAAAGACTGAGAAAGTATCTTGGACGTTTAAAAGAGTTTTGTCTCACGGTGCATATTTACTTTTTATGTGTGTGTGTGGGGGGGGGGAGGGGGATATTAGCATGGATTTCGTTGTTACCATTTTCACTATCTAACCTTTGATGGGCATTATCTAACCAGGGTCGTACTGATGTGCAGTTAAACCACATACATACATACATACATACATACATACATACATACATACATACATACATACATACATACATACATACATACATACATACATACATTCATGTATGCATACATACATGCATATAAACGGTCTCTTAATACCTTTGAAATTTCATGTATTCATATGTATGCTGAATATACGTTATTTCTGAAGAGTTAATGATTCTTGACTGACTTAATGTAAATTTTAATTTAATTCAAGATTTAATTTTTGGAATTCTTAGCTTGAGTGTGCATTTTTTGCTCAAAATGTGTCGTGACTAGAGATAGCCTGGAAGTTTGGTTGCGAAAACTTCACCATTCTCCACACTTAAATATGTTTTCTGTCACTAAAAGAGACAATACTGCCAGCTAAGCAAGCATAATTTATGTAAATGTCGGAAGAGAAGATATTGAAAATTTTGATTTCAACGTGTGTTTAGCGTTAAGATCGGTCCAACAGCACAGCATCGTCTATGACGTATGCAGATTGAAGTAGGGTGTGTTTACGTCAATGTAAAACTCCTGAATACATATAGCTCAATGAATATTATATTTACATCTGTCTTTATATATATATATATATATATATATATATATATATATATATATATATATATATATATATATATATATATCGTACTGAACCGTACACAATTATGAACAATCCACAATTATGAACAATCCAGATCCAGACCTCCAATTGTATAATAGTTACTCAGCTCATAGATCCATAGTCTAAATTGTCCGTTGTACCAATGATTTTAATCAAATAGCGTAGACCTGCTCTGTAGGCCTTTTGTGGCGACAGATTTGGGTCTTCGCTGTTTGGAGCTGGTCATGAGCTATATATGAGAATATACGGTAATCAGCTCTTTAAACCTTCAAGGTCATAACACCTGACCTCTAACACAGCACTAGACAGACATTGAAAAGTTTCGACATGATAACTGATCGTTTGATGCAATACTAGCTATCTTATCAGCGTCGTGCATAAGAGTCGATGGCGACAGGTGCGGTGGAATTTACATGTTGATAAAAGTACAGATTCGGAAAAACCGCTCTTTGGGATTCATTAAAAGAAATATTAAATGTAACGATCAAAAACGTAAAGAAAATTTCTTTTTAAAACTTAGTAAGACCAAAACTGGAATATTGTTCAACTATTCTGGACCCAAATTCTGAAGCAAACATCAAAGAAATAAATGCTTCAACTTGGATTGTGAATGGATTATTCACATCACTCAAGTGTGTCTGAGATGCTGAGTAGGCTTGGCTGGCAGTCTCTCGAACAGAGACAGTCAGATGCACGTCTAGTTCTAATTTACAAAAATGTATATGGTCTTTTTAGTAATACCAATAGCGCAATACATTCAATGAATCAACAGACTTTTGAGATAAAACCATTTAAAACTTTTAGACAATTCCATACTACTAAAGAAATCTAAACGTACGCCTATTTCTTCAATGGTAATTTTTCAATGGAATTCCCTTCCTGTACATGTTGTAAAATCACCAGACCCGGAGCGCAAAATGAAATTTTAGCCACATAAAAACCATAATTTAATAGCAGTTTTTACGCCTTATGATAACCTATTATATTTCACCTTGTAATTCTCTTAGCACTAATATTTTTTTCAAATCATTCTCTTAAACTTATCATTTTTTACTAGAATGTCCAGATGTGCAAGTTGCTCGTAATTGTTTCAGAGGGTGAAACAAAATTATGTAGATTTAATCATTAGCGGGTGTGGTTAAATTCGTGTGGTTTTATGTTAAACTTCACACACACTGCATACCAATTCGCTTAAAACACAAAAGACAAAATTTTAAAAAATTAAAAAAATTAAAAAATCCAACGACGGAGGATACACAATACAACTTACACCAGAGGGGCATATCTCCTTCGTAAGCTGTACATTAGCATCCTCCGTCGTTATCATTTTTACAGCGGATGGTACTGCGGGTTGCGTCCGTCGTTAGTTACTCTCGGCCGCTAGTTTACCCCACATCGTTGATTTTGTACCCAAATCGGTATGCAGGGTGTGATTGCATGTGTGGAACAGCCGTTTGGTAATTGTGCTGACGATGATCGGCAGGACTCATCAGATCATATATATCTATTTGTTTCTTGTATGCTACTTTGCAATTATTTGGATGTGTTTATAAATAATACGCCCATCCATGCAAGTATTATAATTTTACTTTATTTATTTACTCCTTCATCTGTAAAATAAGGACAAAAACCCGAACGGTCATGTTCCTTCACCAGATTTGTAGATTCACCAGCCCCAAGAGAAAAAAAAGTCTCATTAAATCGAAATCTCAAGTTTGTGTTGCTATATTGTCTTTTTCTTTAATTGTTTTTTTTTTTTTTTAATATTTTAAAAAAAATATTAATCCTCTCTCTCTCTCTCTCTCTCTCTCTCTCTCTCTCTCTCTCTCTCTCTCGAGTTTTTAATCTATTACTCATACACTTTGAATCTGAATATCAGGCATGTGCAACTTCCTTCAAGGCACGGGCCAGATAACGATCTTTAAATCCACACCATATGATGTAAATGTAACAGGATAAAACCAGTTCACAGGCCGTATATTGCACATGCCTGCAATAAATAGAGAGGCACCAGCTGTCCATATCTTGGTTGAAGGTGATGGAATGTAATATATCTTCCCGGTTATATCGCGCTTAACCACTTCAAGATGATCCATAGCCGATTGATACTGATACTGCAGATATTTACTGATTAATATTGTATCACTCAATATTATTATCAACATCAGTTGACGGGTCAACCGAGTATGGACCTGACTGGTAGAAGTGTTTATTAGATAAATAAATTGCTTTGAAATACGCAAGTCTGTGTTGTGTCAGGATCTAAATTCAAGGTGACCTATAGTTGGGTGGATACAACTGGTCGGTATATTTACTAAACTCGTCAAAATTGGTGTCAGTTAAGTTTAAATTGTGAACAAGGTTAAAATATCCTTTAGTCAGGTGCTATGCTCGATTATTAGATCAACGCAAGAAATTCTTCTTTCTTGAGAAGTTCATTCCGTTACGGAACAGTTCCACTGGTGAATGAAGCAAACATTTCCTTTTATTTATAATATAAGAAACTCTCTAAAACTTAGAGTTCATTTTATTCAAACTTTACCTTTTAGACTAGCTTACAAACTAAACTCAGAACTTTCTCATTTTTGTATTTCATAATATTTAGTTTAAGCATATATTATTGCCAAAATCGTAATATACAAGGCAAAACTTGAACAACTTTCATTAATACATTCTATATCAAGCATACAGGAAAGAGGTATATTTATTTTATTACCAAAACTAATGATCACTATGATGCTACTAAATAAATTTCGTAATCATTTACCATTTGATCCTGTATATGTATTCCGCTATTTCTTGCGCTAGTCATAAGGTTGCGCTCCACAATTTTCCCAAAATATTGGGATTCACTTTATCCTTAATTTTTTTTTTTTTTTTTTTTTTTTTTTTTTTTGTCAAATGGAATTTTTTTCGCGCTAGTCATAATCTACGAATTATACTTTTTTACAGATGACTAATATTACATACTTACTTTTTAAGCCGTTGAAACTTTTTGCTTTTGCAAGAAGTTTTTGAAAAACAGTTTCCTTAATATTGCTAAGAATCCTTTACCTGCCCTGGAAAAATATATATTTTCCATTGTATATAGTTGTAATAAATATTTCGCGATTACCTAGATCTGCTTTTCTTTAATAGAATTTTTACTTATTTGCTGTAAATATTGTTTTTATTATGTTCATTTTCAATAAAGTTTGAAGTGGATTCAATTTAGTTGATACATATTAACAGGACCAGTTATCATAAAAACCGATCAAAATAGATTTTTGGTACGGTTACATACGTCGGTATATTCGCAAGTGAAAGCTGTACTAAATAACTGTGAAATCTGTGGAAAGACCGACTTCACCAACTATATCTTGTACATGAGAAGAATTTCTGCTTACTTTTATTGAAACTATGCGCGTAACTTTTAAATGTATTACAAAAATTCAATCTTGCAAATATCTCGATTCATTCCTCAAATATGAAACATGTAGCTTTCATGACAATGATTATTTGAATAAAATGAAGTTGTCGATCATTTTTTAATGAAAATAATCTAGGGTGCTCTGAACGGATGCCCGTGTACCCGCCTATAAAACTGCACGTTGTAATTCTCGAAAATTACAGACATTGCTGCTTTAAAGTAGTGATTGACTTCGTTTGTAAACAACAGGTCAAAATCTGCTCTGTTGCTGTCTGTGTAAATTTTCAAGGTATTTATGTGAGCATTAGCAGCTATACAGATCAAAGTCTGCGCGTTAAACATCGTGCTCTGCCTAAGTACACATTACCCCCCGCCCCTCCTACCCCCGCAGGTAGGCCCAGATTTGCCGTCATAAAAGATAAAAGACGCTTGCAGAGCAGGGTATACGCTGTTTGATTGCAATCATTAGTACCACGACAAACATAGACTATACATCTATGATCTTAATATTTAATATACAACTGGGGGTCTTGGTCTGTACTGTTCTTAATTTTGTAAGCATTGTGGAAGGTTAAGTAAGATATGTAATTTAAGAAATCTGTGCATACAATACATTCATTGAGCTATATGTACTCAGCGGTTATTACATTGACGCAAAAATGCCCCACTTCTATCCGCATATGTGATAGACGATGCTTTGTTGCAGGACTGACCATAACGCTAAACACATATGTTGAAATTGGAATTGTCAATATCATCTCTTCATTTACATAACATATGCTAGAGACGTGTGGCTTAGTGGTTAGCGTGCCGGACTCACGACCGAAAGGGTGCGGGTTCGAATCCTACCATCGGACCAGAAGCATGGGTCAACTACCGTGGTGTGTCCTTGGGCAAGGCATGTACTCCAATTGCCTCCGCACTAAATAACCCACTTGTGTTGATGTGCCTTAAAGCACCACCCCAAAACAAGCTTAACTGGAGGTATTGTCTCTTTTAGTGATGGAGGAACATTTTTAAGAGTGGAGAATAGTGAAGTTATTTCAACCAAACATAATACCCCTCTAGTCAAGACACATTTTGAGAACAAACTGCATACTAAAGATAAGAATTCAAAATTTTCAATTTTGAAAATAAATTAAATTTTAAACTAAATCATTCAAGAATCAATTTTTTTTATAGAAATAACGTATCTGTAGTATACGTACATATACATGAAATTTTAAAGGAATTAAGAGACCATATGTACTTATGTGGTTTAACGACACATCAACACAATTCTGGCTATGTAATGCCGAGTAAAAGCTAGATAGCAAAATTGGTGAAAGTGAAATCCATGCTAATATCTCAAGGAGGATGCACCCACCGGCCCAATGAAAAGTAAATATACACCACGAGCCAACTGATGATGAAAGGTAAAGCTGTTGCAACCTATCCCCCTTCCACCAGACAACCCCACCCAAAAAACATCATCAACAACAACAACAAATAAACAGGCACAAGAAACAAATATATAGGAAACGAGGGCAAAATGCTTATAAAAAAAGATAACCCACAAAAACAGTCAACATTTGTCAATGCAAGCCGCACTCTTTTAAAACGTTCAAGACTTTCTCAGTCGGAATATCATTAACGCATCCTATAGCAAATAGGTTGAATCAATAGTCGTCTCTTGCGACACGCAGGATGTTCAGTCATGCCTATTCTACATCCCAAAGCCCACAGGGGTATATCTTGTTATGGTTTTCAAATTAGAGGCTTCGATCGAGAATACAATTTGTATATTTAATGTCCTGACTGGCCAAGTCTACCTGAACATCAAGCATATGGATTTTATTGGAGAAAGAATTTTTCCAAATTTTGAACCTCTACTTTTTTCTACTACCACCCACCCAAATACACACACACCACCCCCACCCCGTAGTAGATCACAAATATTAATATTTTTTTTTCACGTGGTAGTTATTGAAATGAAATATAAACTTTTTTACGAATTATATGGTAACGCTCCAATGTGAAACCAACATGCATTGATTCACTTCATAACTAGATAGCTGTTTCAAAAGTGTTGTGTAATTTTGATGAAACTTGTATTGAAATAAACGCATGAAAAGATAATAAAATTGTTATATATCACACTTTAAATAGTTTTTTGGTGCAGCTGCACTGAACATATTCCAGGAATATAGATTTAGGAAGATACATTTCTCTTGCTCTCTGTCTCTCTCTCTCTCGTTACTTCTCTCTCTATGAATCCATCCAATTATCCATTCATCCATTGATTTATCCACTGACCCATGTAGGTAGGTAGGTAAGTTAAAATTGTATGCAATACATTACTAGTATCTCTTAATCTGGAGTAATCCAACTTTTTCAACAAAACAAACACACACACAAACGCACACACACACACACATTTAGTTTACCCTCCGTCGTTGATTTTTTTGTACCCGAATTTTTGGTTGGCATGGTGCGAAACAATGAGTGGGACAGTCACGTGGTAATTGTACTGAGGTTGATCGGCAGGATTCATCAGATCATATATATCTATTTGTATGTTGTATGCTAATTAGCAATTATTTGGATGTGTTTATAAATAATACGCCCATCCATGTAACTACTCTAATTGTAAATACAAATGTTGATTACGTTTCATTATATTTTATTTAATGACATGTTAATTTGTAAAACAAGCAGAAAAGCCCAAAGGGTCATGTTACCTCACCGGGCTTGGCAGATTCACCTCTCTCTCTCTCTCTCTCTCTCTCTCTCTCTCTCTCTCTCTCTCTCTCTCTCTCTCTCTCTCTTGTAATCTATTACTCATAGAATTGTATTATTTCCTGAACCACACTTTGAATCTGTAGTTAGCGAGGCACAAGCTGTCTATATTTTCGCTGTATGTGATGGAATGTTATCTATCTTCCCTGTTATATCTCCCTTAATACTTCAAAATGATCTTTAGCCGGATGGGATACCTATACCGCAGGTATTTACTGATTAATATTGGCATCATTTAATATTAATATCAACATAAGTTGACAGGTCAACCGAGTATTGGTAGAAGTGTATACATTTATTAGATAGATACATTGCTTTGAAATACGAAAATCTGTATTGTATCAAGATCTTAATTCAATGTGACCTTTAGTTGTGTGGATACAACTGGTCCATATATTTACTGATTACACGCTCGTCAAAGTTCGGGTCAGTTAAGTTTAAATTGTGAACAAGATGAAAATTGAAAGTAACATTTTGGAAAATATATGATGCATAATAACCTGTATACATATGTCAAATTTGAAAACGTTTCATGAATGATGTTTTGCAGCTATACAAAAAAATCTTAATATTAGCAATCTTTTGCTAATGTTGTAAGATTTCTGATCAAAAACTTTAAAAGAATAGTTTGTTTAAAATTGCATAAACATAGGTTGGTATTTTGAATCCGAATAATACATATCTTTTAACTCGGTCATGATGACAAAAAAGGGCTGTATGAAGGAACTTTTGAAGGGCAGTGTACTATCCGTTCATCGCATGAAGAACATCTTTCGTCGCAATCGAACACAATTTAGACCAAGATCTATGTGGTTGTACTCCTATATTTCGTCACGATTTAAGTGGCAACTGAACTAGCATTTATTATCCCAAAAATAACAGAGAAAATAGCTATTTAAATCAGTTCGGATGTAATCTTTCAGTATACATATCACATCATTAACGAGCCCATAAGCATAAGAAATACCAGACATAATTTTAATTCATTTACTTTTCTTCAACAAGTAATGCAATAAGTGATCGCTATCGGAGAGCAGTGCACAAAATCCTTTCAGTACGTGAGTCTGCATGACATAAGCCGTTAAGCAAGGTAGCATGTCCCTAACTTCTCAGTTTTCCATTGTCCACGGCTTGTCGCAGTCCCCCCCCCCCCCCCATAATTTGTTATCCAAATTTGTATCAGGAGACAAATAAAATCTCTGAAATCTCTGACATGTAGTATTAAGTCTTCATGTCAATAGTAAGGTTTATGTGCCCTTTCTTAGTAATTACACTGTATATTTTGGCCATATGACTTCAAATGAGCACAGCAGGAACTATGCATTGTAATTAATTTTAAGCGATAGAAGTGCCAAGTTGTAATTACAAATAAGTAAAAGTATTTAATCAACTGCCACTTGAGCAAATAATTTAATTTTTTTTAGTTCTAAAACTTCACCAAAAATGACAAAGTGAAAACATTTTAAATCTAGGTTGAAACAACCGCTATAAATGTACATGAGAGCACATGCACAGGTGTGGTCAGTAATGTTACAGATGAGTAACCGCAGCATAACACTTAGGGGAATTTGCCCGAGACGCACCCACATTATAATTTCTGCCATTTTTTGGTTGGTATTGGCTATTAAATCATATAAAAATCAACGTTGTAGTACACTAGCATGAGTAATAATATTCCATAGACAGCAATGTTGAATTATAGAATAAATACATACAATTCAATAATTTAAAAAAATATAATAGAGGGTGCATCTTGGGCACATATGAGTCAAAGAAGCCCCCGGGGTGCATCCCGGGCAACCTGTATAACAAAATTGCAAACAAATTAAATTGAAATAAAAGCAGTAATTTTAATAACGAAAATGCAATAATACACATAGTTTCTCATAGCATAAGTTTATTTAGGCATACACATACGTTATAAAACATAATAGGCCTAATCAAAAATAATAACTAAATGTACAACACCTCAAGAAGCACCCCCTGGTGCATCTTGGGCAACATGGACTAGGTGCGTCTGAGGGCAAGCCCTCGACTACAATCATCCGCCATTTTTTCACGGTATTTGATACAATTGTCTTTGTGTTTTATGTGCATTTGCTAGTGAATTAAACCCGTTTGAAATAAATAAACAGTAACCTTGATGTCTTTAACAGTTAAACTGACAAATCCGAAAGTAAAAAAACATGTAAATAACTTTACAAACTTAAGAAAACATCACCGTTTGTGTCCGCTCGGCATGATGTGTTGTTGAGAACAGTTTAGTAGGTCAAAATGTATATCATATCGCCCTCTAGCGAATGGTAAATAAGTTTTTCCTTATAAACTAACAGTTTGTTGTATATAAATAGGGGTGCGTCTTGGGCAAATTGCCCTACATGTTTAGGGAGGTAATTCTAACATGAAAGCGAATCTTTTGGGCTTTGCCAATTTTAGATGAAGTTTTGAAACCTAAAAAAGTATTCAAATTAAATTGTTTGTTCTAGTGGCAGTTGAATAACTATTCATACTTATTTGTAATTACAATAATGTAATCAAATACTCCTCTTGGTTACAATTAATTACAATTTATAGTTTATGCTCATTTGAAGTCGTATGACCAAATTACATGGTGTAATGACAATGAACGGCACACAAACCTTTGCACCGTAACAAGAGAAAAAGTACTAGTACAAATTGACGCATGTACTCCCCATCCATATACCCTTGCAATAATCATGCACGAACGGACAGGCAGGATAACGAATATTTTTCTTGAATGATACGGAAACAATGACACTGACAATAACAAATATAATTTCTTCACCGTAGCCTATAGGAGATTGCATATATACAGAGTGTCAGTCGTTGCTTCCTGACTGCTTTTCAATTTTCTGTCTATTTTGTTATGAATTCATAGAATGCTACCTACTTTAGAATATGTACATGTTGTAGGGTAACTCTCTCTCTCTCTCTCTCGATCTCTCTCTCTCTCTCTCTCTCTCTCTCTCTCTCTCCAAAAAGGTATAAAAATACAGTTAAAGTTGTGTATAGTGACCAATCAGGTGAGCATACATGCATATATGCAGCTGGTCGCTAAACCAGGTTTGATTTCAGTGATAAAATAAACAATTCATCATATAGAGGTGGACATTTTGGACTGTTTTTGACTCCGACTGGGCGTGAAAACTTTCCCATGCATCTGTCGCCATCAACTCATTCGTCTTTCTACAAGTGTGTTTCAAACGCTGATAAGAAATCTAGTATTATATCTAGCGACCACTTATAATATCGAAACTTTCAAATATGTATGTCTAGTCCTGTATCAGAGGCTTAATCGTTATGACCTAGAAACTAACAGCTTCTTACCGAATATGTTCATATATATAACTCATGATCAACTGTGAACAACGTACACCCAAATCTGCCGTCATATAATGCCACGGTACATACGGGTATAAGATGTTTGATTTAAATAATTGGAAGAGTGAAACACGGAATGTGAACCTATGATTTGAGTCTTATACAACGGGAGATCTGGGTCTATGCTGATGGCAGTCTGGCGCGCATTATATATGGCTAAGTACGATATATATATATATATATATATATATATTATATATATATATATATATATATATATATATATATATATATATATATATATATATAAGCACCGATATAATCAAACAGGTTAGAGAGTTATAATTTGTTCCAAGCCGGATTAGAACCTGTGTCGCGAGTAACGGCACCTATCACATAGCTTTTACACCAGCGTCCTAACCCACACAGCCATGCGCTCATCCCCCTAAAAAGATGTAAACGTCAACGTCATCCATTACCCAATTTACCACAGACGATGCTTTGTTGTGGGACCGACCTTAACGCTAAATACCGAAATACTGTTATATTTTCGACATCTTCTCTTTGCTACAAAACAGATATTTGCCAAGTGCTTGTATTTTCTCTTGTTGATGGAAAAACACATTGAGTAATTGTGTAGTTTTGGCAATCAGTACAGGTCCTCGTCTAGTTAAGAAACATCTTGAGTAATAAATGCATACTGAAACTAAAAACTAAACCAAACGTTCACAATTTTTAATACATTCAAACCACGTTTTACAAAAATCATACAAATTTCAGAAATATGGTATTTTTTTGTTTATTTAGAGACTTTAATTATGGTTTTCAAATACGAGATTTTAGGCAGAGTTAAATTTTTATCTTCAGACAGTTTAGTAACTAAGGGGCCAGGTCTACTTACTGAAGCAAATGGAATTTATCGTCTAAAAAATGGCAAACTTTTTAACTTGTGCCTTTTAATAACCCTTGAACATTGATATGTCTTTTTACGTGGTACATTTTGTTTTCTTTAGGAATTATACGTTAAAATTTATGCATAGCCATGTAGGTTAGGGCATTGGTGTATGAGCTAAGTTATATGTGCCGTTACTCGCGACATCATGGGTTGCAACCCTGATTGGAACTAAGTATAACATTGCATCATCATCATCATCATCGGCATCCTTCAGTCTCGGAAGAGCTCTGGAGTTTAGCTCTGAAGTAGTCAGTCAGTTAGTTCACGAGCAGCGTCTGTTTGGCTGAAGAGACACACTCGGGAATGACAATCTCTGTTGCATCTGTTGGACTTGAAGCTGGTTTCTTGGGTTGCCACATGTTGTTTCATCTTGTCCTTTCCAATGCGGTAGTTGAGCTCTGCGTAAAGAGAGAGGTTGTCAGTGATGGTAGACTCAAGGTATGTGAACTTGCTGACAACCTCAAGTTCGCAGTGGTTGATGTTGATGGAAGGTGGCTCTTCAACAGCTTGACCCATCACTACCGTCTTTGTCAGGCTAATGGTGAGCCCGAAGTCTTGGTAAGCTTGTGAAAATCGGTCAGTGAGGTTCTATAGATGAGCCGCGGTGTGGCTTGTCACTGCCGCATCGTCAGCAAAGGGTAGGTCACGGATAATCACTTTGCGGATCTTGGTTTTGGCTCTGAGACGTGCGAGGTTGTAGAGTTTTCCGTCTGACCTTGTGTAAAGGTAAATTCCCTCAGTTGGTGAGTCAAAGGCGTGTTTTAGCAGGAGAGAGAAGAATATCCCAAACAAGGTAGGGGCAAGAATATATCCCCGTTTGACTCCACTACGTATCTCAAAAAGCCTCTGGAGCTGAGCCGACAAACTGAACTGTGCCATGCATGTTTTCATGGAATCACTGGATCATACTGAGGAGATTTGGTGGACATCCGATCTTTTCTAACAGCTTGAACAATCTGCTTCTGCTGACAAGGTCGAAAGCCTTTGTGAGGTCAGTGAAGGGCATTATAGTGGCTTTCTCTGTTGCATGCACTTCTCTTCAAGAAAATCATCTCGATAGTGGATCTTTCTGCTATGAAGCCGCACTGTGACTCAGGGTAGACTCGATTCTCAAATTTCTGAAGTCTGTTAAGGACAATTTCAAGTAAACACCATGATATGTTGCTTGCAGGTAGATGCCGCGATAGTTATTGCAACATTGCTCCTGTCACCCTTGTTTTTTGTAGAGAGTGATAATGTTAGAGTCTCTCATATCTTGTGATACTTCACTCTCTTTCCAACATAGACAAAGGAGCTCGTGGAGGTGTTTGAGAAGGATAGGTTCTCCACATTTGCCGGCTTCTGGTGGTATGCCATCTTTTCCGGGATACTTTCGGTTTGCTAAGCTATCTACGGCCCTGCCGAGTTCATCAACGGTTGGTTCATCGTCGAGATCATCCAGAATATACAAACTCTTGATGGCGTTGAGGGCTGTATCATTGACAATGTTTTCCCGGGGGTACACACCCGAGTAGTGTTCTACCCACCGCTCCATTTGCTTGTCGCGATCATTTATGGTCACCCATGTAACTGATTTTCGAGGGGCTCTCTTTTTTTAAATAGGACCTATTGCCTTCTTGATCCCATCGTACATGCCTCTGATGTTGCCTGCATCTGCTGATGTCTGGATGTTCTGACATAGCTGCAGCCAATAGTCGTTGGCACAGCGTCTTGCAGTCTGTTGAGCGTTCCTTCTGGCAGCTCATATTGCTTGTACAGTTTTCTGGTTTGGGTCACTCTTGTAGTTGGCATGGGCGATGCGTTTGACCTCAATGACTGGGATCATTTCACTAGAGTTTGCTTCAAACCAATCATTGGTCTTGTTATGCTTTTTACCAAAAACTGACAGGGCTGTGCTGTATATCACATTCTTCAGTAGTCCCCATTTCTGCTGGGCATTCGTGCCAGGGCTGTTGGAGCGGAGAGCTTGTTGCAGGGCGTCATTATATAGCTGTAACTTTTCTTGATCAGCTGTGATGCTGACATTCATGCTTTCTTTGTGTTTGGACCGGTGCAAATTTCTTTAGCTGAAGTCTGAACTTACTGCATGCCAAGGAATGATTCGTGTCGCAGTCAGCGCTATGGTAACTGCGAGCTGTTGAGGCTGATGCGCCTGGTGATGATCAGATCCAGTTGGTGCCGGTGGCCAGATCTGGAATGTTTCCATGACACCTTGTGTTGAGGCTTTGTTTGTTTGTGATGCAGAGGTCATGGTAGGAGCAAAGTTCAAGTAGTCTCTGCCCGTTGTCGTTCATCTTCCCAGTGCCATGATGTCCTAAGCAAGTGGGTCATGAGTCACGATCAGCGCATATTCGTGCGTTAAAATTCCTTAACAGGTACAGGTGTTCATGTTTCGGGATTCCGCTGATGGGACATTGTATGTAGAATAGGCCTGATGGGACCTTGTATGTAGAATAGGCCTGATGGGACCTTGTATGTAGAATAGGCCTGATGGGGTCTTGTATGTAGAATAGGCCTGATGGGACCTTGTATGTAGAATAGGCCTGATGGGACCTTGTATGTAGAATAGGCCTGATGGGGTCTTGTATGTAGAATAGGCCTGATGGGACCTTGTATGTAGAATAGGCCTGATGGGGTCTTGTATGTAGAATAGGCCTGATGGGACCTTGTATGTAGAATAGGCCTGATGGGACCTTGTATGTAGAATAGGCCTGATGGGACCTTGTATGTAGAATAGGTCTGATGGGGTCTTGTATGTAGAATAGGCCTGATGGGACCTTGTATGTAGAATAGGCCTGATGGGACCTTGTATGTAGAATAGGCCTGATATGACCTCCTGCATGTCATAAGAGGCGACTGATGCAAGCGTCCCGAGATGATGTTCCATTTGCTTAATGTTCAAGCCTTGATGTTATAGACCTAGCCTCGTAGTCATGAAACTGAATACACAAACTGAACTCATGATCAAAACCTGTAACTTAAAAACCATATCAATGTATCCCCTTGCGGACTCAGGGATGTAGAATAGGCCTGACGGGACCTCCTACGTGTAGCAAGAATCGACTTGTGGGGTAACCTGCATGTCGTGGGATACGTCAATGATGTTCCCAACTGAGAAAGCCTTGAACGTTTTAAAAGGGTGCAGTTTATAACAAAAAATTGTCTTTTTCAAGGATTTTACCCATTGTTTGCCTTTATATTTTGGTTCGTGTGCCTGGGATGTTTGTTTCTTTGTTATTGTTGTTTGTTTGTTTTTATTTTATTTATATTTTTTAATTTAATTTTATTTTATTATTTTTTTAATTTTTATTTTTATTTTTCTGGGGGTGCAAGAACTTTACCTTGTATCTTTTGTCTCGTGGTGCATGTTTACTTTTGATTGGAGGGTTGTCCTCCTAGGGATATTAGCATGGATTTTGCTTTTACCAGTGTTACTATTCAGCTTTTTCTCGGTCTTATTGAACTATGATTTTGTTGATGTGCAGTTAAACCCTATACATACATACATACATACATACATACATACATACATACATACATACATACATACATACATACATACATACATACATACATACATACATACATACGATCTCTTAATACCTTTGAGGAAACCGCGATAGCTCAGTTGCCCGAGCGTCAGACTCATAATCCAAGGGTCACGAGTTCGATACCCGCCCAGGCCAGAATGGGTTAGCTGCCTCGGCGTGTCTTTGAGAAAGGCACTTAGTTCCTATTACTCGAGATGATTTAGCTAATAATGAGTAAAACATGCTGTTAAAACCAACAAAAACAAAAACTTTATACCTTTGAAATTCTATGTATGCATATGTATACTAAAGATAAATTATTTCTGATTTTTAAAATTCTTTCATGACTATGTTTAAATTTAAATTTAATTAAAATAAATTCTTGTTTTTTAATTTGTAGCTTGAATATGCATTTTGTGCTTATGATGTGTCGTGACTAGACGGGGCCTGCAAGTTTTATTGCGAAAACTTCACCATTGTCCACACTTAAATATCTCCTTCCATTAGTAAAAGAGATAATGCTGCCAGCCAAACAAGTACCTGTATAGTAAATGAAGAAAAGATGTCGAAAATTTCAACATACGTGTTTAGAGTTAAGGAAGGCCTTACAACAAAGCATCGTCTATGGGACATGGGGACTGAAGTGGGGCTTTTCTACGTCAATACATTGACGCCTGAATACATATAGCTCAACTAATGTATTATATGCACACACACACACACACACACACACACACACACACACATATATATATATATATATATATATATATATATATATATATATATATATATATATATATATATATATATAAGCCGCAACTCGATAAAAAATAAAAATTAAAATCTCAGCGAAATTGCTTTTAAAACCTTTGTACGACCAAAACTGGAATATTGTTTATTGTTCAACTGTTTTGGACCCAAATTCTGATTGACTCTCGAACAGAGACGGTCTAGTTCTAATTCACAAAATTGTCTATGGCTTGCGGCAGTAGCAATACCCCCAATACATCCCATTAAACAAAAAAGAAAATATTGAGATACAACTATTCCTTAACTTTTAGACAAGTCCATAATACTACAGAAATCTAAGAAATACGCCTTTTATCCAATGGCAATTTTTCGATGGAATTCACTTCCTGTACATATTGTATAATCACCAGACCTGGAGTGCAATATGGGATTTTAATCACACAAACTATAATTATATAGCTGTTTATACGCCTTATATTCACCTTGTAAGTCTTTTAACGCTAATGTTTCAGCAATTTTTTAAAACCTTGATCTCCTAAACTTATCATTTTTGCTACGAGAGCGACCATTCATTCTCAAGAGGTGGACCTGTGACTTTCTGAGAAAAAATTTCCGGGCCATAAATAGCTTGAAAAAAATTCTTGTTTTGATTTAAAGAAAAAGAGAATCTATTATATATATTATATTAGTTGAAAAATATATTGAAGTAAAAGAGAAAAGTATAGAACTAAGTTGATCACACACGTGTAAAACACTACGTGGGTCATAAACATAAATTCTATGATACAGATTTTATGCAACATGTATTCCTGTTACACGATATGAAATCTTTTCATGTGTGAATGGAAACTGATTGATTTAAAGTTTTTATTAAAATTACAGTATAATTAATTTTAACTTATATGAGTATATTGATTACAGTATTGTTATTGGAAATAGATTTTTAAAAAATGTAATAAACTGCTACTAGAACAAGCAATTTCATTCATTTTTTGGTTTCTAAAAGCTTCATCAGAAAAAGACAGTCGAAAACATTTCAAACTATTTTTTAAACAACCCCCATAAATGTACATGCACTGGTGTCTTCGCCCCGTTGGTGTTCATCTCGTTATAGTCGTCACTGATTTTACGGATGAGTAACCTCAACTTGACACCTGCATGCTTAGAGATGAGTCTTTTGGACTTTGTAAATTGTTGGTGAAGTTTTGAAAACTAAAAAAATTAAATTGTTTGTTCTAGTAGCAGTTGATCAACGATTTGTGCCTATTTACAATTACAATTATGTAATATAGGTACTCCTATCAGTTAGAATTAATTACAATGCATAGTTTATGCTGTGTTCATTTGAAGTTATAGAGCCAAAATACGTGGTGTAATGACCAAGAATGGCACATAAACCTTAACAATCCCACTGACAGTAGAACTACGTTATTTAAATGTTATCTCTGATTAGTGAAACGCTCGTTCTATACGTACCTTTGCGTGTATGTATGTATGTGTAATTGTCCAATTTCTTTTTTTCCTGAAGAATTATTGGATTCGACACTTCTTTTTTTTTCATTAAATTCTGCGAAAACTGCAGTGTCATGCATTTATTATACCCCTTTTGGGGGAAATAGACTTGAATCCTCTCACTGACCCCTGGGGCCCAAGGGATGAGGCCAAAGGTAAAGAAAAGGATGTCACTAAACCATTTTGCGGTGGAATTTCAGTCGAGGGCTTTTGACATTTTTCAAAGTGCACCAAAAAAAATAAAAATTCTGATCATGATACGGTTTTCAAACTCAGTGACTTCCAATGCAGGTTGGCTGTAACTTTTCAAAATTTTAGTGCAACCCCAGTCTCCGCTACCACCACAACCACCACCGATCCACCCACATTCGGAACAGTTTTAAACTGGTGAGAAATATATTTCTGCCTTTTTTTTCTTTTGATTGAGTTTGTTTTTTACCTTTTGGTACAGTTCATAAATAACTTAAGTCACATCATGTATGTTATAACGCTTTTTGGTCCTAGAGGCCCAGGGGTAGGGGGTCAAAGTGGTATAAAAATAGAACATAACCAAATCATATTATCAAAGGTGTCAAATCAGAGGTCCGTGATAGTACTTTAGCACGGAACGAATTTTAATCTTTGAAAAAGTTACAAAGGATAAAGGCATTGATCTAAAGACTTTGTCACGGTGCTCTAGATGGTCTGACGGAAGGCACATCATATATGTCATGAATGTTGGGTTCTGGCACATGTGTAACTTTCCAGGGGTAGGGTGGGGAGAAGAAAGTAGGGTCGGTGGTAGGAGAGTATGTGTGGGGATATACTATAGCAATCCACTGAAGTAACCTTACTTTAAATTGCTTTCTGTATGAATCAGACATCATTTCCAGAAAGCATGTATTCGACGATGGAGGGAGATCGACTTTCATCTAGTTTTCTTCATAATCTAACCCAAAAGTATAATTTATTAAGCACAAATACGAACTTTAAATTACCAAGCTGAAATTGATCTGTAATGACCCAGGATCGGGCTGAAGTGGTCCAGCACGATAGCAGCAGCAACCTTGATACTCAAATCTTAACCTTCAATCTAAATATAGATATCTTGCATTTTTCTAAATATATAAAATCACGGATTGATAGCGTTAAATAGGACAATATTCCAACACTTTAAGGACCGAAACTTTTCACAGAAGCATCCAAAGTGAAACTAGAAGTGAAACTAGAAGTCTGCAGCATAAGGCAATTTCTCCATTCTTTTCTCATTTATCACTAACCCCATTCATTATAATTATATATGTATATGTCATTACCTCCCAGATCCATTCCCAGGGTATGGATCTACATTTTAACACCGTTGGGCACATCTATAATCGACCCCCAATCATATCCCAAAGTTTTAAGTCTGTTTCTTAAACCATGTGGGAGGATTTCGCCTGACATTACATACGCATAAACGCACCACACGTACAAACCTTAATTCGAAATGCGTGGAGATAACAAGGTCATCATATCAATTTCAACTAGAAAGGGAAGTTGACAAGACTGACTGCAGAGTGCGCCTTTGCAAAAGAAATGGGACCACAATCACAATTTAAAGTTTACTAACTGCATGGGGAACCGCGGTGGATTGTGGTTAGCATGCTGGACTCGCTACCAGAAAGGTGAGGGTTCGAATCCTACCAACAGATCAGCCCAGGTCGGCTGTCGTGATGTATTTCTGGACAAGGCACTTTATCCAATTACATCTACACGATACAACCTTCATTTGTTGATGTGCTGTAAAACACCAATCAAACATTACAGTTTGCATGACTTGCTGCATCTCATCACTCATCACTTCCTCTTTTTTTATACCCTGATATTTATATACTTTCCCGCCATATAAACATTAGAAATGCAGCGGATTGTTATTGATTGAAAATCGGTGTTAAAGAACCTGGCAAAGCCAGCGATTGTGATTTTATTGATATCTCATGAACGTTCGCAGGAAGGATAGATCTCGTAAAAATGACCTAATATTGTCGTAATTACAAAACGACAAGACACTTTTGCGCAACGTAAATCGGATTTTGTGTGCTTAATGATCACACAAATAAGCATTTGAAAAATCAGTACGGTAAACATCACACAAATAAGCATTTTAAAAATCAGCTACGGTAATGATCACACAAATAAGCATTTGAAAAATCAGTTATGGTAATGATCACACAAATAAGCATTTGAAAAATCAGTTACGATAATGATCACACAAATAAGCATTTGAAAAATCAGTTATGGTAATGATCACACAAATAAGCGTTTGAAAAATCAGTTACGGTAATGATCACACAAATAAGCATTTGAAAAATCAGTTACGATAATGATCACACAAATAAGCATTTGAAAAATCAGTTACGGTAATCCGTTTTTGTTAGTGATAAGTGTCACACGCTGGACTGTTTTCCACTTTCGTGTGTCAGACGTGTAAAATATTTATTAAATACTTTTCAGAAAAAAAAGGTCACAAACCCAAAGTAATTTTCTTTTATGAGAAAACAATGTAACAACTACACTTCATTTCGCTCATTGTTTTACATATTCATAAAAATACTTTGAACAGCGTCTTTAAGCCTGATACATAGTGAAAGGAAATATGCCCTGCGCTTGCAATATGTTCGGCACTATTCTGTATAAAAACCTTTCAGACTCAATTCCTGGGACTTTAGATTAGAATGTGATTCCTTAAAATAATAATAGCTATGAGACTTCAAGTTTTATTTCTGTAAAGAAAACGAATTATCTCTGAAATAAAATTACATATTTAAAAAAGTGTCCATAATCCATGATTAGTAAGTCTGTTTGGACTTGGAATATGAGTGAAATGCGTTCCTGTGTAGTTTTAATTGTTACTGTTTGTTTTTGTTCTTTTTTTAATGTTTCAAAACAAATCAAATAAATACAAGTAAGGATGCTCTCCACTGCCTTATGAATATTATCAATTAGAATGTAAGAGCAGTTACAGTCGTATGAATATTATCAATTAGAAGGTAAGAGCAGTTACAGTCGTGGTCTCATTGAGACTTTTGCAGAATTTTGCACTAAAGATGTTTGGTGAAGTAATATCACCATTTGGACACTATCGATTGGAGGGCTGCAAAATATTGGCGTATGGGGGGGGGAGGCTGCAAAGTTTATTTGTAATAATAAATACATCACATGCTTGCGTTGCTGTGAGGTTTCGACCTGTTGCTGGTTTGCACAAGTATATCAAATCAAAATAAGGTAATTTATCAAACCGGGGTGAAGGTTGCACAAGGGGGCATACCCAAAATAACCCCAGTAAAACAACATCTGCTGCTAACAATCCCGATATCTACCCACTTGACACACCGCACCAAACTGTGATCGTCAGATCTTTGTATCCAAGATAACCCTGGGCCCAGCGGGTGTCCTCATGGGATGTTACTGGTCTAGTAATTGAATGGGTATCTAAAATATTGCCTGCCAGGCTGCCAATATGACACGATATTTCCTCCATTGAAAAGAATGCCTTTTCTTTTGCACAACACATATTAAACTAGAAAAATACAGCTAAGCAATATCATTATTCGTTATGGCTACTTCTAGTTCTACTTCTCCTGAATCAAAATTCTCGGACGTGCGCTTCTACATATCACATCCAATTCTATCTCAAGGCTTGATGGTTGCTTGTTTTTTGCTTTTGTTTCTGTTTTTTGGGGGGTTGGAGTATTGGGGAAGGGGTTTTTTTTCTTCTCAAAACAATAAAGGTATAGCTGCGCTATAAAAGATACTTTCGCATGCGCGTACACACGAACAGATGGGCAGGATGAAGACACAGTTTTCTAACCCTGCCTTTTGGTTATCGATCATTACTTTAACTAGTTGAATTTAGAACAGCCCAGACCGCCAGCTCATTCCCAAAAGTAATTTACAAAGTTTCGTCCTCTTTGCTGAGGAGATTTTATTTTACACATTGGTAGAATTTTAATTGTCAAGTTTTCTTGGCAAAGCAGCACAAATCTTTCTCAGTTTATACAATTCTGTCCATCGAACCGCTGAAAATCCAGTATCCTTGTTTCCAGAAGGTAGATTAAACTTCTAAGACGGATGTGTACATGTGCAAATCACCGAAATCTTTATAAAAGGTTTGAAGTCGCTATATTCATAGTGTATGAGGATAACATATAAACATAAAGCAGACTGTCTGCAGCAAAAACAAGTTAGATTTAAATTTAACACCATCCTTTCTCCTGATCCGATTTTGAATTTGTTTTAAATCAAGAAAGCAACATCTGTAAAAAAAAAAGTGTGATATATCTGCTTGTATATATATATATATATATATATATATATATATATATATATATATATATATATATATATATATATATATATATATGTGTGTGTGTGTGTGTGTGTGTGTGTGTGTGTGTGTGTGTGTGTGTGTGTAACAACATCACTGGATCCATACATATTTGCCAGAAAACTGATACAGAAACAAAGCTAAACTAAACAATACTTCCAAAAACAATTTGTTTTAGATATCAATTTAGAAATTAAGAATAATAAAATCACTATTTGATCATCATTTTAATATATGTACTAATCAAATGTAAGAGCTTTTGAAAGACTGTGTGTAATGTTGACTTTTTGACTCTTTAGAATCAGAATGATTTTGTATACATAACATTTCATGGCTATATGTGAAGTTACATTATTTTACTGTCATGAAAAGCATACAAATTTAAAGCGCAGAAAAGTCATGCGTAATTCTGCTGATTTGAATTGGCAGGAGTTCACAGATCAGATAGGAGTAGATGTATGCAGACCGAAAAACAAAGAAATATGGTTACATTTTGTGTTTCTTCAATGGCAAGTCCTTCTACATAAAATATATGAGATCGAGCTTTCAAACATTTTACCAGCGTTGCAGATTCACTAATGAACTATTTTTAATAAAAGGATATATTACGATTTTTTAATTATCCTCTCTCTCTCTCTCTCTCTCTCTCCTTTAAATCATCTAATCTTTGAATCACGTGACTTTATCGAGTCTTCATGATTTGTGAACAGAACAGGAAGCAGACTGTCCAATAGCTTGATGGCAGGTTTCGAAATATCATCTATCTTACTGGTGTTAACGCCTTAATCTGTAGACGGGTGTGATGTACTTATCCTAGATATTTATGATTAATATGATCGAAGTCAAGAGAGTTTGCTTGTTAATACAGTCAGTGGTCTCCAGATGTTAGGGCATGTGCCAGCACGTGGCGGGAGGTCATTTGAGGGCATCTTGATTCCAGGTCAAAGTAGCCCTGAGTGATGCCGGATTGCAATACCCGAAATATTTGCTTATTTACATATTTGTTGTGTACACAAAAAAGCCATATTACCTGAGTTATTTCATGGATATAATAAATAGGTGTATGATGGAGAGGGAGAACACGATATATTATATCCACACAATAAAATTTTAAACCATTGGAATTCATTATTTGTCAACTTATCAACTTATCTACATGCCTGCACATAAAGTGGCGAGTCTAGTGGCGAGTCTAGTCCACCCGGTCAGTTGTTAATGCATGTGATTCCAAACAATTTAAGCGCTATGCAGGTTCTATCATTTATATGATGCGAGAATACTGCAGAGTCAAAGTATAACATTCCAGAATTAATTAAACGTTCGATCTTGTTATTCGAAAAGAAATGGGGTAAATATTTTGTTTAGAAAAGGCTCAACAAGCATCTACTATCATCTATTATCAAAGATTCCTATATTATATCTCCTTGAACCACTTCATAATGATATTTAGCCGGGTAATATGTACATAACTCAGATATTTACTGATTAATTAGCATGGGTACCCAAGACCCAGAGGACTGTTGCCCCCCCCCCCCCCCGCCCAAAAAAAAAAAATTAATTCTGGGTCCACCTCCCAATAAAAAACTTGTATGATGGAAATTTTGGGTCCCCAATGCCCCCCACCCCCCCCCCCCCCCCCCCCCGCTGTTGTGGGTGTTGCTACGCCATTGGCTGTACCAGCACATGGCATTATGTCATATCGTGAATCCATATCAAAGTTGTTCTGTGTGATACAGTGGTGCATTAATGGCGAATTTGCTTAATCACTTGTTGCTAAGCTTTTGATATTTAATATGAAATACGCGCTGGTGTACTTGTTCGTCAGAACTGGGTAATAACATAGATTATTTGAAGGTATTGAGGTAGACTGGAGTTATTGAAACCCTAACGGGTCAACTTTTTCTGCGTTATCGACTCACGGAGAAATATCGAGGTGGTTCCATGGAACTGTTTTTGAAAATTTATCATGAATTACGAAAATTTAAGGCAGAACGAAACTGAAGAAGTAAGCTTAATTCATTCATCCTATAAATTCACTTATCTCTGAAATTAATCGCAAGGTTTTAACAAATTTTAGAAAATCAGTTAAACCGCGCCATTATTTCCCAATTTAAGGTATTTTACCACAAAATTAGTGTTTGCCAATCAAAGAAACCTCGGACACATACATCCTTAACAGGGGTTTGTATACTCCCTCATTGTAGCTTATGTATTACTGATATGTCATGTGAGGGTATCGAAGATCAAAACCACCATCAGCCCTGTTGTGTTGCATGGTTCTATGGGTACTTTTTCGCTGGATTTGACATGAATATCGGACCAAAGTATGAGCGTTACTTATTCTGCTTTATCAGATAGCCCCCTCCCCCTCCTTTTTTTTCTTGCGGAAGCAACCGATTCGTTTTTTTAAAAAAATAAAGTTTGAACTGTATATTATATTTATTCAATGTCAAGTGCACAATTCAGACCTTTTATGCAACGTTCTTCAGACGGCACAGTTGTTAACGTGAGGTGGTCATTAAGGTGAAGGAGGCGTGAGAAACTGTAGAAAACTATTCACTGTTGATATTCAACCTCTGACCCTTGAAGAAGCTAGAAACTAGGACCGAACAAACGATGACACATGTGCCAAGCGCTATCACGACCCCTCCATCTGTACATTAAGCAATAGATATGTTTCACAATGTTTGTCCTTTTTCTTGTGTCGATTGGGGAAAATATTTCATATTAAATATTAAACCAATCTTCAATTGCCGTCGATCTACTTGAAGAAAATGACAAACTGTAGATGCATTTAGTCTATGTCACTGTAGATACATTTAGTCTATGTCAGTGTAGATACATTTAGTCTATGTCACTGTAGATACATTTAGTCTATGTCACTGTAGATACATTTAGCCTATGTCACTGTAGATACATTTAGTCTATGTCACTGTAGATATTTTTAGTCTATGTTCAAAGTTACAAAGACTCGATCTAGTATCCATCTAGTTATATGGTTTAATTGTCAAGATAATCTATACTACTTCTTCATAATATACCATTTAATAAAAATTATTGAAGAACCTCTAATTTTCTTTTTTTACTGGATACTTGTGAAGAAGAAGCGTTTGATTACAAAATATAGGAATTTTTCTGATCCCGGTTTTCAAAAGTAGGCATGCATTGACTCAGAAAAAGCGTTAAGGACAAACATTTTGTAAACGTATCAAACATTTATAAATTATATTTGCAGCATAGTTACATCAGTCTTTGCACAAAGCAAGCACTCTGGGTTTAAGTTCAGGACGTCTTAAAATGTATTTCCTTTCAACTGCCAATCTTGTTCCGTATTAAAATTTTCAAGCAATTATACTTGATTCATTGGCTGGTGTGGTAAGATATTGTCAGCAAAGTAAGATGGCATTCGGCTAGGAAGACGGGAAAAAGTGCACAAATGAGAATATTCTTCACTCTTAAGGTGTTGCTACTATAACTTACTTAAAAGTTGTGGAGAAGAAAGAAAGATGACAGAGAAAGTTCTAGGTTCTTTCAGTATTTTCAGTGTTTTGATTATTTCTGGCTTTTGGAATCCAGTTTCGGAAGAGAACAGAACATAACCTTTATTTTTTTTTTTAACCTCGGGTAACATTGTAACACATGAGAACAGTTTATACACGAACAGTAATTTTACATGCTGCAGTGACAAGATGTGTTAAAAGTATCAACGACAAAAGAGAAATTATTGTATACTTGGTCACATGAGTTACAAAGAAGTCAAACAGGGTCAAAATACAAATGTGAAGAAGAGACAGCAAAATCGAAACAAAAGAAAGGAGCCCAAGCAGTAAAACTGCTACCCACCATTTTAAATTGACCATGGAGCAATTTTCAGTAATAGGATATAAGCAATGACTTGCATTGTTGATACAGTGGGGTTTGATTATCAAATCAATGACTCGTGTGATTCTGTCTTTACTCTTGCATCTAACCCGATTCGTTGATAGATCGGGACATAAATTGTCCCATATCTTGGTGGAAGGTAACGGAACGCCATCTATATTCCAGGTCATATCGCCCAAAACTACTTCAAATTGATCTTTAGCCTATACCTCATAAATTTACTCTATTATTATTCACTTTTCTTGAGGTTAATATTAAGTTTTTTGAACCAGTAAACATCATATTGACCGACGCGAAGCGGAGGACAATATGTTTATTGGTTATAAAACTGTATGGTCACCAAAACAAGAGTCTAATTTTTTTAATACCTGAATTAAAGCAAAATTTCAAATTCAACTTGTTGCAGTGTAGTGAAAATGCCGTTTTAATAACATGATGGTGCAGTATAGAGAGGACATTTCCTTGAAACGAGTGAAATAGATGATATCTACTTTTTTTGAGTAGCTATAAGGAATTATTTCATGAGTGAAGTGGAAACATCGTATTGTCACGAGTGGCGACGCCACTCGTGACAATACAAAATGTTTCCACTTCACGGGAGAAAATTTTCCTTAAAGAAATTCAAAACTTTTCCAACAATTTTAATACAGCGACTTTTTACAAATTTAGATTGTACATACAATGCTTCAACTTGTGTAATTTGTCAAATCAAATAATATTTTAATGCGAAAATGAAGAAATTTTTAATTTTCGTTAACACATTTCTTGCGCAGATTGAACAGTGAACATTGCTTGGTGAGGATACTATAGCAACAAGAGAGAACGTTCCAACAGACTTCAGAGAGTAACATGATTAAACAACAGATTCTAATGATTGTGAGTTTACTTGTAAGATTGTGAGTTTACTTGTAAGATTGTGAGTTTACTTGTAAGATTGTGAGTTTACTTGTAAGATTGTGAATTTACTTGTAAGATTGTGAGTTTACTTGTAAGATTGTGAATTTACTTGTAAGAATATTTTTGGCTGCTATTTTTGTTTATTTTGCATTCAGACGTGAATGTTGTGTGTTGGCTTGCAGTCTATTTCGGTAACAGACGGTGCACCCAAATTTTGATTGTCACTTAATTTCGGTTTGCAATCGACAACACTAATCAATGCCTGATTTCTCCATCGTTTTCAGACTTGATTATGATTGTGATGACAGTTTTAATCGCTACTTAAACAATTGTATTACTATATGGAATCAAAAGGGGTTTTTTTTTCTTAAAAATGTGTTCCATTTGTCGTTGAGTGTAACAGGCATACAATATTGTATGAGTGACACAGAATATCAAATAACAACAGGTCATGTAAGTTCAGTCACTGACAATTTGCATGATGCATGTACAAAACTAATTATAAAAAAGTTTATCCTTGAAGCCTGCTTTTTGTTGTTTGGGATTCATTTTTAGGCATTCTTCATGGAGCCTTTTCAGTGATCACATAAATGTACACAAGAGTGTCAACAGCCCTTACACATTTTAAGATCTTTTCATCCTGATGGGGAGAGAGAGAGTGGGAGGGAGGGTGTGTGTGTGTGTGTGTGTGAGAAAGAGAAAGAGAGAGAGTAGGAAGAGAAGAAGAAAAAATAAAATAGCCCTAAATATGGAAATACATGTCTGAAGAACATACATAAGGGCAGATATACTTTCTAAGTGGATACAGAAAGTAGTTCCAATAGTGATAATGCCATTGTGGCGATAAACGTGGTATCGCCACTGTGGCGATATCATTTTTCTCCCACTGATATATTTCAATATCTCATTATGAAATATATAATAAAATGAATTATCGCAAATCACATGACGTCGTTTCCGCCAGCGTCTCTCACAATAATCATGTAATAATGATTGTTATGATCGATATCTGGAGTGTTTACCAGTCAATACGAACTTAAAACAGTCATGGCACATGCAGAAACTGCGGCATCCAAAATATTTTCATATTAGCTGGACCTTTTATCGCGTTTTGGGTTTTCGTTTTGTGGGGTTTAACGCCAGGTTTCAGCACATGATAGGCTATACTCGGCGGCCAGTATATTTGGTGGAGGAAGAACCCGGAAAGAGCCCGTGAAGAACCACCGACCTACGGGAAGCTACTAGCAAGCTTTCTCACATACCCACGCTGGTTGAGCCGAGACTCGAACCCACACGGACAGAGGTGAGATGTGAGAGATCTGTAAAGGCGAGCGCCTAAATCCACTCGGCCACTCGGGGCTCCGGACCTTTTATCAGAACCTTATTGACTAGAATTTAGGTATTAGAAATACCCCATGGTTTACTCGTTAATCAGAAATGTGGTAAATAACTATGAATAAATTCAAGCAACTGTGAAATAATTGCGCAAATCACAGTATTACAACATAATTATCAAGAATAGTTCATCGAGTATTTGCATATTAAAGTAAACCAGGGTACATGTACCCTAAACAGTTGCCCGTATACCCGTTCATATGAGCTTCTAGCTTTATCTGCGGGTATGTATCATACATCTAGCTAAATAAAGATTTATAGATCGACTGAAGGATGGACAAACAGACAGATAAAGGAATGAATGGATGCATAGGAAAATGAGGATGGTTAGATGAACTGACGGATGGATACAGACATAGATAGATAGATAGATAGATAGATAGATAGATAGATAGATAGATAGAGATGGATAGATGCATGCATGTATGGTTGGATAGATAGATAGATAGATAGATAGATAGATAGATAGATAGATAGATAGATAGATAGATAGATAGATAGATAGATAGATATGGATGGATGCATGCATGCATACACGTATGAGTGGGTGGACGAATTTTCCAGAAAACGTTAAAACACAAGTCCACAACAAATAATGCAGCCACCATGCAAGGCGTGATATATAAAATATTTTCCAAACCTTTATCGAGCATTGTAACCAAGTAGTGAAAGACACCGCCATCATTTAAATTGCATATATGTAACATTTACATTTCGCAGTGTTTTTCACACAAAAAGATATTCTGTACAGGAAATAGTGTGTCTTTTCATCTACTTTTGAATCTTGCATAACAGGCACGTGCGAATGATGAGAGAGTGTCAACACAGACTTACACAGTGTAAGTCGAGCACGTCATTTACAACCCAAAGAAGACACTTACCTTTAAAACGAAAAGAGTGGATTAGTTTATTTTTTTAATTTTTTAAAAGAAAATATGCTGATCTTGATATTCTTGTCTCTTCAACAAATGTAATGTATCGTCTTATTTTCAAGGTTTTGTGTTTCAGTTCGGGCCCATATTTCATAAAATAATGCTCTTTGAACTTCATCTGTAATCTATTTTGTATTAATTCCTGTATTCTTGTCAATCATGAGGTTATTTTAAAGTGATTAGGAAGAAGTGTTTAAAAGTGTTGATCAACAGAAAGGAGTATCACTCATGCATGATAAATATGACAAGTCCCTTCCTTCTATTAAAGTTTTCAGAATAAGACGGAGTGCAGCAAGTGACTCCTGGGGAATACAACACATAAGTTGTAAACTCCAACCCAGAGCTCAACCTCACTAGAGAAACAAGAATTGAATTGATTGTAAACAATTATATATATATATATATATATATATATATATATATATATATATATATATATATATATATATATATTGTAGTTATGTAGGAAGAAGCGGAGAGCCCTTCTATTCATTATTTCAATGTTTGTGTCATCAAAATTACAAAGCAGTGTTGAAACAGCTGTGAAGTTATGTTAAAGGGAATAAATGGATGTTGGTTTCACTTTGGAGGTTTACCACATAATAAAAGACGTTTTCATCATGTACAGGAATGTGCCACGTCATTTGTAACAAAATTATATTTAATTTCAACAACTACCTCTTGAAAAATAAATATAAATATTCATGTTCTACTACAGAGATTAAATCTTTTGATACTTTCTCCGATAAATTCCATTTGCTTTTTATTCAAATAGACCTGGCAGTCACGAAACTGAATACACAAACTTAACTCATGATCAAAGCCTCTAACCTGAAAACCATAATAAGATAATCCCCTACGGGCTTGGGGATATAGAATAGGCCTGATGGGACCTCCTGCATGTCGTAAGAGGCGACTAATGGAAGCTAGATGTTCGCCGTGGGATTCGTCACGTGATGATGTTCCAAATGAGAAAGACAGAGAATGTGTCTTGGACGTTTTAAAAGAGTGGGGCTTATAAAGAATCTTTGTTTTAGTTTAGCTTTTATATTTTGTCACACGGTGCATATTTACTTTGTATGTGAGTCTGTGGATGTGTGGGGGGTGGGGGGTGGTCCTCCTTGAGATATTAACATGGAGTTTGCTTTTACCATTTACACTATCTAACCTTTGCTCGGCATTATCTAACCAGGGTCGTGCTGATGTACATACATACATACATACATACATGCATGCATTCATTCATGTATGCATACATACATGCATATATACGGTCTCTTAATACCTTCGAAATTTCATGTATTCATATCTATGCTAAAGATACGTTATTTCTGAAGGGTTAATGATTCTTGACTGATTTAATTTAAAGTTTAATTTAATCCAAGATATAATTTTTGGAATTCTTCGCTTGAGTGTGCATTTCATACTCAAAATGTGTCGTGACTAGAGGGAGCCTGGAAGTTATTTGCGAAAACTTCACCATTCTCCACATTTAAATATGTTTTCTGTCACTAAAAGAGACAATACTGCCAGATAAGCAAGCATAATTTATGTAAATGAAGGAAGAGAAGATATTGAAGATTTTAGTCTCAACATGTATTTAGCGTTAAGATCGGTCCAACAGCACAGCATCGTCTATGACGTATGCAGATTGAAGTATGGCGTGTATACGTTAACAATACCTAAATACATATAGCTCAATGAATATTATATTTACATATGTATTTATATACATATCGTACTCAACCGAACACAGTTAAGAACAATCCAGATCCAGACCTCTAATTGTATAATAAATACTCAGATCATAGATTCATAGTCTATGTTTTTCGTTGTGCCAATGATGTAATCCAGGCTACTTTAGTGACATCAGATGCGGTTCTTCGCTGTTTGAGCTGGGCATGGGTTATATACGAGAATACGGTAATCAGCGCTTTAAAGCTTCAAGGCCATATAACACATATAGCTCTGATACAGCACTAGACAGACATTGAAAAGTTTCGACATGATCACAGGTCGTTTGATTCAATACTTGCTGTCTTGTCAGCGTCGTGCATAAGAGCTGATGGCGACAGGTGCAGTGGAATTTACATGTTGATAAAATTATTAAAAATTCGGAAAATCGCTCTTTAGGCTTCATTAAAATAAATATAAAATGTAACAATAAAAAACTCAGAAATTTCTTTTAAAAACTTAGTAAGACCAAAACTGGAATATTGTTCAACTATTCTGGACCCAAATTCTAAAAGAAAAATAAAATTAACAAAACAAAAAAAAAATGCCTCAAGTTGGGTTGTGAAGGGATTATTCAGATCACTCAAGTGTGTCCGAGATGCTGGTTAGGCTTGGCTGGCAGACTCTCGAACAGAGACAATCAGATGCACGTCTAGTTCTAATTTTAAAAAATGTATATGGTTATTTGGCAATACCAAAAGGGCAATATATCAAATAAAACAACAGAGTTTTGAAATAAACGCATTCTAAACTTTTAGACAATTCCATACTAGTAAAGAAATCTAAAAGTACGATTTGCTCATGGCAATTTTTTAATGAAATTCCCGTCCTGTACATATTGTAAACACCACGATACCTGGAGTGCAAAAGGGAATTTTAGCCACATAAAACCATAATTTTATAGCTGTTTTTACGTTTTATCATAGCATATTATATTCACCTTGTAAGTCTTTTAAAACTAACATTTGTAAAAAAAAATTAAAATCTCATTCTCTCAAACTTATCTTTTTTCACTAGCATGTCAAGAAGTGCGTTGCTCGAAATTCCCTTCAGAGGGTGAAGCAAAATTATGCAGATTTAATCATTACCGGGTGTAGTCATATTCGTGTTTTTATGTTAAACTTCACACAAACACACACTCAATACCAATTCGCTTAACAAACAAAAGAAGAAAAAAAAACACAAAAAAAAACAACCAAAAAAAAAACCACACTAAGGGAAACAACAGTATCATAGAGTGTAAATATTACAACGAAGGAGGGTACACAATACAACTTAAAGTCAGAGGGACGTACCTCCTTCGTAAGCTGTACATTTGCATCATCCGTCGTTGTCATTTTTACAGCGCATGGTATTGCGAATTGCCTCTGTCGTTAAAATTTATCCCACATAGCTGATTTTGTATCCGAATTGGTATGCAGGGTGTGATTTAATATGTGTATATAATTGTACTGAGGTTGATTGGCAGGACTCATCAGATCATATAGATCTATTTGTATGTTGTATGCTAATTAGCAATTATTTGGATGTGTTTATAAGTGATACGCCCATCCATGTAACTACTCTAATTGTAAATACAAATACTGATTACGGTTCATTTTATTTTATTTAGTTACAGGTTCATCTGTACAAGGACAAAAAACCAAACGGTCATGTTCCTTCATCCAAATGTGTAAATTCATCAGCCCAAAGAGAAAAAAAATCTAATGAAACCGTAATCTCGAGCTTGTGTTGCTATAATGTCTTTTTTTTAAAATAACCATCTCTCTCTCTCTCTCTCTCTCTCTCTCTCTCTCTCTCTCTCTCTCTCTCTCTTAATCAATTACTCATACACTTAAAATCTGTAAATCAGGCATGTGCAACTTCCTCCAAGGCGCTGGCCTAATAGTGAGTTTTAAATGCATACCGTATGATGCAAATGTAACCGAATAAAACCAGTTCGCAGGCAGTAGGTTGCACATGCCTGCTATAAATAGAGAGGCACGAGCTGTTTATATCTTCGTTGTCATCTATCTTCCCGGTCATATCGCCCTTAACCACTTCAAGATGATCTTTAGCCGGATGGGATACCTATACCGCAGATATTTACTGATTACTATTGGCATATTTCAATATTAATATCATCATCAGTTCACAGGTCAACCGAGTATGGATGGGATTGGTAGAAGTATAGTCATTTATTGGATAAATAAATTGCTTTGAAATACGCAAGTCTGTAGTGAATCAAGATAAATTCAAATGTGACCTTTAGTTGGGTCGATAACTGGTCCGTATATTTACTAAATACCCGCTCGTCAAAGTTGGGGTCAGTTAAGTTTAAATTGTGAAGTAAGTTAAAATATCCTTCAGTCAGATGCTCTTTTCGATTATTAGTTTAAAACAAGAAATTTTTCTTTCTTAAGAAATTAATTTAGTTAATGAACAGTTCCATTGGTGAATCAAGAAAAACTTTATTTTTATTTATAATACAAGAAGGTCTCAAAAACTTATAGTTCATTTTATTCAAACTTTACCTTTTGGACTAGCTGACAGACTAAAATCAGAACTGTCTCATTTGTTATTTCATAATGTTTAGTTTAAACATATATTATTGCTTAATTGTAATATACAACACAAAAGGATTGGAAACAACTTGTACAACTTACAAGTTCCTCTCCATTATAACATTCTATATCCAGCATACAGGAAAGAGGTGTATTTATTTGATTGCCATAACAAATTACCACTATGATGCTACTAAATAAATTTAGTCTAAATTTACCATTTGATTCTATTTGCGTATTCCACTCCCCAATTTAAAAGAAATATCTGGACTCACTTTCTATTTAGAACTTTTTCTCTTTGTTTTCTTTTAGAGAGAGGGAGGATCGAATGGAACCTTTCTCGCGCTAGTCATAATCCACGAATTCTACTTCTTTAGAGACAACTAACATTACAAACTTACTTTGGAAAGCCGTTAAAACTTTTTGCTTATTTTATAATTTTTACTTATTTGCTGTAAATGTTGTTTTATTATGTTCACTTTCAATAAAGTTTGAAGTGGATTTAATTCAGTTGATACTTATTAACAGTTATCATAAATACCTATCAAAATAGATGTATGGTACGGTTATATGTGTCGGTATATTCATACGTGAAAGCTGTACTAAATAACTGTGAAATCCGTGGATAGAGCGACTTTACTAACTAGGCCTTTTATACGGGAAAAATTTCTGCTTAATTTTATTTTAAACTACTCACGTAACTTTTAAACGTATTAAGAAAATTTAACCTTGCAAAGATCTCGATTCATTCCTCAAATATGAAATACGCAGCTTTCACGACAATGATTATTTCAAGAAAATGAAACAATAAAATAATTTTCCAATATATGATATTTAGTTTTAGCATATTAAGTTATCGATTATTTTCTAATTAAAATAAACTAGGGTGCTCTGAACGGATGCCCGTGTACACACCTATGCAAGATACGGGAAATACTGAGAGGCCATCTTAGCGTATCAGTGATCAAAGTAGTGAGTGACGTCTTTCGTAAACAACAGGTCAAAATCTGTTATGTTGCTGTCTGTGTAAACTTTCAAGGGATTTATGGCAGCATTAGCACATACACAGACCAAAGTCTGCGCATTAAATATCGTGCTCTGCTTAAGTACCCGCTCTCCCCCCTCCCCCCCCCCCTCCCCACACACACACACTCCCGCAGGTGGATAAAAGACGCTTGCAGAGCAGGGTCTACGCTGTTTGATTACAGTCATTAGTACCAGTGGCGTACTAAGGGTAAATGGCGCCCGGGGCGACGATGATGGCCCAAAGGGTCAGAATACGAGGCCCGAATTTTTATCAGCTGTTTTGGCCCCTCAAGACCTCTGGCGTCCGGGGCAACCGCTCCCTCCGCCCCCCGTTAGTACGCTACAGATTAGTACAAAGAATTACTTAGACTATGGATCTATGATCTGAGTATTTATTATATAACTGGAGGTCTGGATCTGGATTGTTCTTAATTGTGTAAGCATTATGTAAGGTTTAGTAAGATATGTGTATAAAGAAAGAGCTATATATATATTCAGGGGTTATTATATTGACGCAAAAACGCCCCACTTCTATCCTCATATGTGATAGACGACGCTTTGTTGCAGGACCTACCTTAACGCTAAACACATATGTTTAAATTGAAATTGTCAATATCATCTCTTCATTTACATACCAGATGCTTGCTTAACTGACACTATAGTCTCATTAATATATAGTCATGGGCGAACATATTTAAGAGTGAAGAATGGTCAAGTTTTCGCAACCAAACATACAGACCCCATTTAGACACGACACATTTTGAGTTTATACAACCAAATATACAGAACCCCTTTAGACACGACATATTTTGAGTTTATACAACCAAACATACAGACCCCCTCTAGACACGACACATTTTGAGTTTGTACAGACCCCCTTTAGACACGACACATTTTGAGTTTATACAACCAAACATACAGAACCCCTCTAGACACGACACATTTCGAGTTTATACAACCAAATATACAGACCCCCTCTAGACACGACACATTTTGAGTTTATACAACCAAATATACAGAACCCCTCTAGACGCGACACATTTTCACCATAAACTACATACTGAAGATAAGAATTAAATTCTACACTAAGTCATTCAAGAATCATTAAAATTTTAGAAATAACGGATCTTTAGTATTCGTACATATACATGAAATTTCAAAGGTATTACGAGACCGTGTGTATGTATGAATGGGTTTAACGACACATCAGCACAATTCTGGCCAGGTAATACCGAGCAAAACCTAGATAGCAAAAGTGGTAAAAGCGAAATCCATGCTAATATCTCCAGGAGGATACTTCCACCGGCCCATTCAAAAGATAAGTATGCACCACAAAGACAAAAGATGAAAGGTAAAGCTGTTGCAACCTCCCTCCCTTCCACCCGCCAACCCCTCCCCCCCCCCACCCCCCACCCCCAACATAAAACATCAACAACAGCAACAAATAAACAGGCATACGAAACAAATATATAGGGAACAATGGTTAAAATCCTTTAAAAAAATAGAAGAAAAAAAACAGTCAACATTTTAGCTTGCAATCCGCACCCTTTTAAAACGTTCAAGATTTTCTCATTTTGAATATTATTGACCCATCCCACGGGAAACAGGTTGCCTCAATATTCGCCTCTTGCGACATGCAGGAGGTCCCATCAGGCCTATTCTACATCCCTGAGCCCGCAGGGAGATACCTTGCTATGGTTTTCAGATTAGAGGCTTTGATTACGAATTCAATTTGTATACTCGGTTTCCTGACTACGAGGCCAGGTCTACGTGAACATCAAGCAAATGGAATTCATCAGAGAAATAAATTTTCCAAATTCTGAACCTCTACACACACACACACACACACACACACACACACACACCGTGGTAGATCACAAATATTTCTAGTTATTTTTCACCTGGTAGTTATCAAAATTAAATATAATTTTTTTTACGAATTATGTAGAAAAACCGGTGCATGATTGATACATTTTTTATTATGTGGTAACGCTCCAAGGTGAAACCAACATCCATTGGTTCCCTTTCACATAACTAAATAGCTGTTTCAAAAGAGTTTTGTAATTTTGCTGAAACTTGTATTGAAATACACGCACGAAAGGATAAGACAATTGTTATATATCACACTTTTAATAGTTTTTGTGCACCTGCACTGAAAATGATTTAATGAATATAGATTTAGGAAGATACATTTCTCTCTCTCATTACTTCTCTCTCCATGCATCCATCCAATTATCTATTCATTCATGGATTTATCCACCCACCCATATAGGTAGGTAGGTAAAATTTTTATGCAATAAATTACCAGTATCTCTTAATCTGGAGTAATCCAACTTTTCCAACAAAACAAACACCGACACACACACACACACACACACACACACACACACACACACACACACACACACACACATATATATATATATATATATATATATATATATATATATATATATATATATATATATATATATATATATATATATATATATATACACACACACACACATACATCCTCTAAAGGCTATAACTCCTATACTACTTCAACTACAGGCGTTGCCAGAAAATATGGCAGTGACGTCACACTTTACAGACAGGGATTGCCCATGGGTACAACAAATCGATAACACATTGAAAGTAGTCATTCAGTATGAATTAAATAAACAGTTAATGAAAACGTTACATCCTGTTTTTGCAAAGCATGGTGTGAGGAAACAGTTTTATTTCAATTTTGTTACAAATAATGCTTATCATAACCTTGCATGTAAAACAAAACAAAAAACAACTTTGATGAAAGGTAAAACCCAAAATGAGGGCAGATAGAATTGAGAATCTGATCTAAATGGTTGGGAAAGATGAAACAATTTTTACAAAAATTATGAAACCAGAATTATACTGTTACACTTAGTGACATTGTCACTTTTACCAACTTTCCATGATTTATTACGAATAGTTCTGCAGAATGCATTATCTCACCCTCTTCTGGTCTTTGCCTAACACCTTTTTGTTAGTTACTACAAATGAATTCCACTTTACATACCAAGTAAGTGTATATATACTTTTAGCGTTGAGTTTGTAGAGGGGTGTGAGGGTGTGGGTGGGGCTAATGACAGACCCAAAAACTTATGCTGAGTGGATAGATTAATTCCTCTTGTGATGCCAAGTATGTGTATATATACTTGTAGGTCGGGCTTAAGGACAGGGTAATGACAGACACAAGAGCCTATGCTGTGAGTAGTATAGTAAAAGGTAGTTATGAGCCCACCTCGCATTGCTCGGTCAATCCTGGTCTCCCCTGAATGTGTCGCTCAGTAACCGCCGTTTGCTATACTACTGTTGAATAATTTTGATAAAAGGAATTTAAGAAATGATATAATTAAAAATGAATTTTATTTTTGAAAAATGTTATTTTATGATATATTACATAAAGTCTAAATGAAATGCCAAAGTCATATTTTTAAGACAGAAAAGCAGATTATATAAATGGAAAACACACTAGACGTTTTATTACTATTATTTTTTTAAATTTATATGTGTGTGTGTGTGTGTGTCATAATAACCATGGATTAAGGTATTGATACCATCATCTAAAATATATATTTTATCATCATACACAGAAAGTCCTATTTTGTTTAGCGTTACAGTGTGTATAACGTGGTGATTAGATCTGAAAGTATTCACGATTGCATACTGTTTTTCACCATTGAGTGCTTTTTATAATCTTCATGTGTAATAGCATTTTTAACAACTCCTGTTTCGATACCTTTTGCTATCTTTTTGCTATCTTATTATTAACAAAGCTGACTGAATATATTTTAGCCCTAAGACCAATAAATCCTGCTATCGGTACTGATTTAGTTTCATCTTTAAACTTGCATATCACCATTTTGTTATCTTCGTTGTAATATTCATTTTTTCGGGATACTCAGAAAAGTCAAATAATTATTTTGAAGCAAACACGTCTTTGTAAATATCATCTGTTTCGATTTCATAACACAATGAATTTGTATCGGTAAAAAGCAATTTGTCCCTATTACCATATTTAGATTTAATGTGTCCGTAATGAAAATTATACATAAGAAACTTTGATAGTTCTAACACACTGAAAGAAACATAAATAGGTTTATTAAAACAATATTTGTTTTCTTTCTATGAATCGCTACTAAGTTTTCATCGGAATATTTTCATAGCGACAAATCCTGGATCAGCAACAAATTTGTCAGGTCATTCTTCTTTGTTGACTATTTCTACATTGACTCGTTTTCTAATATTTTCCATAGTTTCACCAAAGACTGAATTGTTCATCAGCTTAAAGAAATCTTTTTCAAAGTTGCTTTTAGCCATTTTTCTTGTTTTTGTGTTAAAATCAATCTAAGTTTTCAACCAAGCTTCTTGCTTGAATTTTATTACACAATGAATTTTAATGAACTGTATACCCAAATCGAGATACTGTCTCAGATTTATGTTATGAGTGACATACCGCGTTTTATCCATCAGATTTGGAATGAGTTTTTGGAATACTGAAATTGCCAATTTTGAGTTTTTTTCTTGAGCGATCTTGTATGTGCACTTAACATGGAGTTATCTATGATGATATTTCTGGAGCGAGTGGATAATCATTATGCAAGCCATTAAATTTATCAGGATAAGCTAGATCGACTTCTAGAATGTAGCCAGTGTCATCATCACTTTGCAGTAATTTTTCTGTAAAATTGTCAGGATTCATCCACGAGAGGGGCCCCGGGTGGCCGAGTGGTCTAAGGCGCTCGCCTTTACCGATCACTGCCGTCTCACCTCTGTCTGCGTGGGTTCGAGTCTCGAGCTCGGCTAATGTGGATATGTGAGAAAGCTTGCCAGTAGCTTCCCGTGGGTCGATGGTTCTTCCCGGGGTTTACCCGGGTTCTTCCTCCACCAGATAAAACTGGCCGCCATGTATAGCCTATCATGTGCTGAAAAATGGCGTTAAACCCACAACAACAACAACAACATCCACGAGAAATCAAGTACAGGCAACTTTTAGGATATATCCCAGTCATAAAGATTGTTACGCTCCAGATAAATATTATGTTTTGATTCACGCGACTGATCATAACCAGACAGATATGTGTTGTGGGCCATATAATCTTTATTGACAATGACTGAAATTCCACCACGAATACCTTTTTCAATAAAATGAAACATATCAATATCAGAAAGTAATTCTAACCTCAAATTTGACAATGTAAGCGCAGCATTCCAAGCTAATCCAGGACTTGTATAATACCAGGTGGGATCTAATTTGTAATAACTAATGCAGATATCTCTGAAATTTTCAAAAACATCCACCAGCAATAATACATCCGTTTTCAGATGATATTCGCCAAGATTCTGGATGGCACATTTATTCCAGACATTGCACGCATGTTCCTAATTTTTATTAGAGATTTCTTTTTGATCAAGTTGACTATAGAAATCTTCTTTTGCTGGCAGACTAGTTTCTTGAAATTTTCCCAAGATGACATTTATTCATATGGATAAACTCCTTTGCGTGTGATGAGATCGAGTTTATTTCGAGCACCATCAGCTCCAACAAATTCTTTCGCGGTGTGGTTAAATATTTGTGTATTTTTAACAAGTTTATCCAACGAGGTATTCATAAATTGGAGGCTTTCAATAAATCGCAGCGGGCCAAGAGAAAATGATAAATATTTTTCCATGTTGTTTGGAATTCAAGACATGTCCTGATTCAATTTTCCAAAATGTTTTGCGCTTAAATGAGAGTCATATCCGCGCAGAATATGTAACACTACAGGAATAAATTCTGGAATCTTAAGACGGAGATTGCATTTGTTATGAGCGGCACCACGATAATTTCAAGTGAAAGGATAATGATCACGAACTCGATCATTTTCTAACGGCTGATCACAAAATCCAGCACAATTCAGATTGTTCTTCTATCAGCAGCTGCCATAATTATTTTTTTCTGGTTTGGTTTCTCTTATTCAATTTACCTCATCAAGTAAACTTTGAATAAAATGTTCTGAGCAGTTTTCACCACGATATAATTTTTAAGGTTTACTTAGTGTTTCATTAATGCAGATAACTTAGTAAAAACAATCACAAGGAATATGTTCATTGTAAGTTCTTGTGAAGGAACTATCTGGTGTGTTATTAGCACCCTCAATAGGAGTAATGAGAGATTCGAAATCAGCATAAATAACAAAAGGAACTCTAGTCATTTTTTCATAGTTGCGAAATTTTGCCAGGCATAACAGCTTTTACAACATCAACACAATCTTTACCATGCTGTACAAGCAGATCTTCACGCGAAAATCCATGTAAGCACTTTCTACAATAAAACTTTGTACCGTTACTGAATTTGTTTGCCTCAGAAGTAAAATGTATTCAGTAAAGCTTGCCGATGGTAAAATCAAAAAGTGTCCTAAAGGTATTAAGAAAAAAGTAGTCAAACATGTAATCACTCATGAAGATTATGTAAAAGCACTCGATGGTGAAAAACAGTATGCAACTATGAACACTTTCAGATCTGATCACACGTTATACACACTGCAACGCTAAACAAAATAGGTCTATTTGCCTATGATGATAAGCGGTATGTCCTGGATGATGGCAAAAACACGGTGGCTCATGGACATTATAACACTAATCCAAATAACAATGATCTATTTACCACACTTAAACATTTTAATGACTTGACACATAATAATGATCTAATTAATACAAATGAACCACCTAACAATGACCTAATTACCATAAATGAACCTTATATTAATTACATTTTCTGATCTTCAACTTTATTAACAAACAAAAATGTCTTTAATCGTCAAAAAAATATGTAAACTCTAAAAAAAATCCTCGTTGGATAAACTTGTTAAAAATACAATAATATTTAACTACACCGCACAAGAATTTGTAGGTGTTGATGGCGCTTGGGATAAACTTGATCTTATCACACGCAAAGGAGTTTATCGATATGAATACATGCCATCTTGGAAAACATTTCAAGAAACTAGTCTGCCACAAAAGAAGCTTTCTATAGTCAACTTGATAAAAGAAAATCTCTGATAAAAATTACGAACATGCATGCAATGTCTGGAATAAATTTTCAATCCAAAATCTTGGCGAATATCATGATCTGTATCTGAAAACGAATGTGTTATTTGGCTGATGATTTTGAAAATTTCAGAGATGTCTGCATTACTTATTACAAATGATCCCGCCTGGTATTATGCAAGTCCTGGATTAGCTTGGGATGCTGCGCTTACATTGTCAAATGTGAGGTTAGAATTACTTTCTGATATTGATATGTTTCATTTTATTGAAAAAGGTATTTGAGGTGTAATTTCAGTCATTGTCAATAAACGTTATGTGGCCCACAACAAATATCTGTCTGGTTATGATCAATCGCGTGAATCGAAACATATTATTTATCTGAACACTCACAATCTTTATGGCTGCGATATGTCCGAAAGTTGCCTGTAAGCGATTTCTCGTGGATGAATCTTGATAGTTTTACAGAAAAATTACTGCAAATTGATGATGACGCTGGCTACATTCTAGAAGTAGATCTTGCCTATCCTGATAAAATTCATGACTTGCATAATGATTATCCACCCGCTCCAGAAAATATCGCCATAGATAACTCCATCTTAAGTGCACATACAAGATCCGCTCAAGAAAAAAACTCAAATTTGGCAATTTCAATATTCCAAAACTCATTCCAAATCTGATGGATAAACACCTTTATGCTATTCATTACATCTATCTAAAACAATGCATTGATCTAGGTTTACAACTGATTAGAATTCATCGCGTGGTAAAATTCAGACAAGAAGCCTGGTTGAAAACTTACATCGATTTTAACACAAAAAAGAGAGCTATGACAGAAAACAAATTTGAACCATATTTCTTTAAGCTGATGAACAATTCAGTCTTTGGTAAAACTATGGAAAATATTCGCAAACGTGTTAACGTTGAATTAGTTCATAATCAACAACGGCGACATAAACTAGTCGCCGATCCGGATTTTGACTCTATGAAGATTGTTGATGAAAATATAGTGGCCATTCACAGGAAAAAAGCTCAAATAATATTAAATAAGCCAATGTATGTTGGTTTCACTGTGCTCGTTCTTTCAAAGTGGCTTATGTATGATTTGCATTATAACCACATCAAAACAAAATATGGCTACAAATGTAAGCTGCTTTTTACTGATACAGATTCGCTATGTTATGAAATCGCCACCGATAATATCTATGAAGATATGTTTGCCATGAAAGAACTGTTTAATTTTTCCAAGTATTCACTAAACAGCAAATTTGATGATGCTAGCAAAACAACACAAAGGTGATGGGCAAATTCAAAACTAAGCTTCCAAAAGCACATATTACTGAATTTGTTGGCCTCAGAAGTAAAATGTATTCAATAAAGCTTGTCGATGGTAAAATCAAAAAGTGTGCTAAAGGTATTACGAAAAAAGTAGTCAAACATGTAATCACTCATGAAGATTATGTAAAAGCACTCGATGGTGAAAAACAGTATACAACTATGAACACTTTCAGATCTGATCACCACGTTATACACACTGTAACGCTAAACAAAATAGGTCTATTTGCCTATGATGATAAGCGGTATGTCTTGGAGGATGGCAAAAACACACTGGCTTATGGACATTATAACACCAATCCAAATAACAATGATCTATTTACCACACTTAAACTTTGTAATAACTTGACACATAATATTGATCTAATTACCACAAATGAACCACATAACAATGACCTAATTACCACAAATGAACCTTACATTAATGACATATTTTCAGATCTTCAACTTTATTAACAAAAAATATCTTTAATCGTCAAAAAAGAAATAAACTCTAAAAAAAATCCTTTAATTAGTAGTATTGTAAAAGCAGAGGCTTTTTTATTTACAAAGAATTTCACCCATTTTTTAAGGTCTGAATATTCATTTATAAGCCATCTGGATTTTTTAATATTCATTTATAAGCCATCTGGATTTTTTATTATTCATTTATAAGCCATCTGGATTTTTTATTATTCATTTATAAGCCATCTGGATTTTTTATTATTCATTTATAAGCCATCTGGATTTTTTAATATTCATTTATAAGCCATCTGGATTTTTTAATATTCATTTATAAGCCATCTGGATTTTTTATTATTCATTTATAAGCCATCTGAATTTTAATTATTCATTTATAAGCCATCTGGATTTTTTATTATTCATTTATAAGCCATCTGGATTTTTTAATATTCATTTATAAGCCATCTGGATTTTTTATTATTCATTTATAAGCCATCTGGATTTTTTATTATTCATTTATAAGCCATTTGGATTTTTTATTATTCATTTATAAGCCATCTGGATTTTTTATTATTCATTTATAAGCCATCTAGATTTTTTATTATTCATTTATAAGCCATCTGGATTTTTTATTATTCATTTATAAGCCATCTGGATTTTTTGCGGTCGAGCCCTCAAGTGACCAGTCCTATGTTTTTGTCGGCCCAGACCTCTAAACTCAAAAGCGAGGTACTATCATTAAATAATCATATATTGCGGCCGGACTCTCCTGTTACAATACTACTGCTGTGTGCATAAATTAATTTAATACTTCTTGTAATACCAAACAAATGTATATATGCTTTAAATGGAGGGATATAAACGGTTACTAAGTTATGACCCATGGGGGGGGGGGGGGGGAGATTCCCCTGGGCCAATGCTACTTGCACAAATAACTTTGCCTTTTTAATGCAAAACGAGTGCATATGGTTATAGTGGTTATAGTGTGCGTATCTCAATGGTTTCCAAGTTATGACCGAGGGGGTAAGAACAGACACATGGGCATAATTCAGGCTACAGTGTTGGTTTAAAACAAAGTTAACTAGCTACGTATGCAATATTCCTACGATAAATTCAAGTGCCTTTAATTCTTTCAAAATATGTAGAAATTAGGGGGGGGGGGTCTTTTACTTCCCGCACTCCTCCCCCACTGAGGTGGGATTCACCAAAAAGCAATCACCAATCCCAAAACATTAAGTATAGCAGGTTTCATCAAATTCCTACAAAAGTATTTGGAGTTAAGGGCTTGCAAACAACGTTAACATTAAATTAATGCGACTGCGGATGGACGATATCAGGTTCAATGTCTCACATTTTTCTCTGAAAAAGAACGACAAAATTGTTTTTACAAAATCTTGTTAAATTGTTTTGGGTTTTTTTATGTTAAGAAACCTTGTCTGGACTCCTTTATACCTTTTCACCTATTGCCACCAAATGTACAGTAAAGGAACATATTACAACCTATTTTCTAGGATTTATGATAAAATTGTGTCCATCCATCTTGCTTGGGCTGTAACTCCAATACTGTTATACCTACTGACATCAAACTCGTGCTGTGAGTGCACCTTGAGATGCACCAAAACTGGATCACTATGACATATTTTTCAGGATTTATTCCAAATTGCTTAAAACTCCTCTTGTTTTAAAACTCTAACACATTGTTACCTAATGCCACCAAACTTATGCAAAGGATGTATATTAGGATGTGTTGCACACCAAAACTGGGTCACAATGACTTACTTTCCATAATTGCTGTAAAATGTCTTTTAAAAAACTGTGTTCATCCTTATCAAGTCTGCAAGGTCTGTGCGATTGCACCTCTTGACATCAAACTTGCATGTTGTGTACATCTTGGGATGAGCATATGTTGTGCACCAAAACTGGTTCACTGTGACCTTCTGTTGGGAATTTAATCCAAATTGGTTTACTTTCGTATTTGGGCAATCCTAAATACCTTTACACATGTTGCTACCAACCTTGCACTAAGAGTACATCTTAGAATGATAGCATTTCACACATCAATATTAGGTCACTTTGGCCTATTTTCTAAGATTTTAAACACTACTTTAGCATGGGTTATGTGCTCTGATTTCAGCATCTTTTAACATATTGTTACCAAATATGCAAATATGCAATGTTGGTGCATCTAGGGATTAAGATGTGTCACAAAAACTGGGTTGTTGTGACCTACTTTCTATGATTCATTGGACAATTAAAGATACTGACTCATGCCACAGAAGCAGGGGTATCTGGTGAGCTCCTGCTCAATAACAACTCGGGGGGTTGTTTTTATGCCAGGGGTATAAAAAACAGTGAATGCAAGGAAGCTTTCTCTCATACAGTCTTAAGTTTAAAGATGAATTTCCACATCTAATAATGATCAGCAACTTTTAAATCACCAAGAAAGGTTTATGGATGTAAATACCACAAATCATGAAGCTTTCAATGAGCTGTTGTAGAAGTGAAAGTTTAAAAATTGTCGTGATGCAGGTCTTTGATTATAGTGTGAAAGATACTTGTTCTGGTGTCATGTTCCTCTTTTTTTATCATATAGTGTTGTAGATATTCCAACGACGGAGGGTACAAAATACAACTTAAACCAGAGGCTCGTACTTCCTTGGTAAGATGTACATTTGTATCCTCCGTCCCTGTCATTTTTACGGCGCGTGGTACTGCGGCTTACCTCCGTCGTAAGATTACCCTCTGTCGCTAGTTTACCCTCCGTCGTTGATTTTGTACCCGAAATTGGTATGCAGGGTGCGACACAATGCGTGGGACAGTCACGTAGTAATTGTACTGAGGTTGATCGGCAGGACTCATCAGATCATATAGATCTATTTGTATGTCGTATGCTAATTAGCAATTATTTGTATATGTTTATAAGTGATCCATGCAACTACTTTAATTGTAAATACAAATGTTGATTACGTTTCATTTTACTTTATTTATTGACAGGTTCATTTGTAAAACAAGGAGAAAAGCCCAAACGGTCATGTTACCTCACCGGGTTTGGTAGATTCACCAACCCCAAGAGAAAAAATCTAATTAGACCTTGATATCGAGATCTGCATTAACCTGTGTTGCTATATTGTCTTTTTCTTTATTTTTTTAAATCATCATCATCATCATTATCATCATCATCTCGCTGTCTCTGTCAGTCTGTCTGTCTGTCTGTCTGTCTCTCTCTCTCTCTCTCTCGTTTTTAATCTATTAATCGTATGATTTTATTATTTCCTGAACCACACTTTGAATCTGTAGTTAGCGAGGCACAAACTGTCCATATTTTCGTTGAACTTGATGGAATGTTATCTATCTTCCCGGTTATATTGTCCTTAACCACTTCAAATTTAGTTTTATCCGGGTGGGATACTCATACTGCAGATATTTACTATTTTCATCACTTTGTATTAATATCAACATCAGTTGACAGGTCAACCGAGTATTGGTAGAATTGTGTACCCATTTATTAGATAAATAATTTGCTTTGAAATACGTAAGTCTGTAGTATATCAAGATTTAAAGTCAATGTGACCTTTAGTTGCGTGGATACAACTGGTCCGTATATTTACTAATTACCCGTTGGTCAAAGTTGAGGTCACTTAGGTTTAAATTGTGAAAAAGATGAAAATTGAAAGTAACAATTTGGAACATATATGATGCATAATAACATGCATACATATGTCAACTTTGAAAACGTTTCATGAATGATGTTTTGCAACTGTACAAAAAAAATCATAATATTAACAATCTTTTGCTAATGATGTAAGATTTCTTATCAAAACCTTTAAAAGAATAGTTTGTTTAAAATTGCATAAACATAGGTTCGTATTTTGAATCCGTATAATACATATCTTTTAATTTGGTAATGAAGACATAAAAAGGGCTGTATGAAGGAACTTTTGAAGGGCAGTGTACCATCTGTTCATCGCCTAAGAACATACACCCTGTCAATCCAGCAATATTTAATGGAAGACCAAGATCGATGTGGTTTTATTCCTATATTTCGTCACGATATAAGTGGTAACTGAACTAGCAATTGTTATCCAAAACAAAAAGGAAAATATATATTTGTTTCAGTTCGGATGTATTCTTTTATTATTCGTATCACATCATTAACAAGTTCATATACATAAAAAAAACACTAGACATAATTGTAATTGATTTACTTTTTCTTCAACAAGTAATGCAATAAGTTATCGCTTTTGGATGGCAGTGTACAAAACCTTTGTTCCAGTACGTGTGTTTGCGTGATACGAACAATATCTTCCAAATTTCTGATAGCTGTTAAGTAAGGCAGCATGTCCCTAAACATTCTCAGTTTTCCAGTGTCCACAGCTGGTAGCAGCCCCCACCCCCGCTCTGCTCTATAATTTCTTATCCAGATTTGTATCAGGAGACAAATAAAATCTCTGAAATCTCTGACATGTACATACATTTTCCAATCATACCCAATACATTAAGTCTGTATGTCAATATTTAGGTTTATGTGCCCTTTCTTAGTAATTACTCTATATTTTTTTTCCATATGACTTCAAATGAGCACAGCAGAAACAATGCATTGTAATTAATTTTAAGTGATGCGAGTGCCAATTTGTAATTACAAATAAGTATAAATATTTTATCAACTGCCACTTGAACAAGCGACTTAATTTTTAATTTTTTTTTTTTTTTTTTTTTTTTGTTGTTGTTCTAAAACTTTTAAAACTTCACCAAAAATGACAAAGTCGTAAACATTTTAAAACTTGGTTGAAACAACCTTTATAAATGTATATGTGAGCATATATGCATGGTGTCTTCACGCTATAGTATTCATCTATTCAAACCACAATGGTCAGTAATGTTACGGATGAGTATCCTTAACTTTACAACAACATGTTTAGGAGGTGACAATGACAATAAGAAATAGTTTCTTCGCTGTAGCCTATAGGAGATTGCATACATACAGAGTGTCAGTCGTTGCTTCTTGACTGCTTTACAATTTTCTGTCTCATTTGTTATGAATTCATAGAATGCTACCCACTTTAGAATATGTACATGTTGTAGGGTAACTCTCTCTCTCTCTCTCTCTCTCTCTCCCTCTCTCTCTCTCTCTCTCTCCAAAAGCTATCAAAATAGAGTAAAATCTGTGTATAATAACCAATCAGGCGACTATATATGGAGGTGGTCTCTAAACCAGATGTGATTTCACTGATAAATAAACAATTCATCGTATAGCGGCGGACATATTGGACTGTTTTTGACTCTGACTGAGGCGTGAAGACTTTCCCATGCATCTGTCGCCATCGACTCATTCGTCTTTGTACAAGTCTGTGGCACAACGCTGATAAGAAATCTAGTATTGTGTCTAGCGACCATTTTATAATATCGAAACTTTCAAATATGTATGTCTAGTCCTTTATCAGAGGTTAAGGTGTTATGACCTAGAAACTAAAAGCTTCTTACTGAATATGTTCATATATAACTCATGATCAACTGTGAACTAAAAGCTTCTTACCGAATATGTTCATATATAACTCATGATCAGCTGTGAACAATGCTTCTGTCATATAATGCGCCGGTATATACGGGTATAAGATGTTTGATTGAAATAATTGGAAGAGTGAAAAACGGAATATGAACCTATGATTTGAGCCTTATACAACGGAAGGTCTGGCTCTTTTATGATGGCAGTCTGGTGCGCATCATGTATGGCTAAGTCGCACCTGTGTCGCGAGTAACGGTACCTATCACATAGATCATGCACCAGAGTAGTAACCCACACAGCAATGCACTCAACACCCCCCACCCACCCCCACCCCCCAAAAAAACAAGATGTAAATATCAACGCCATCCAATACCCAATTTGTCAAAGACGATCCTTTTTGTGGGACAGACCTTAACGCTAAATACCAAAATACTTTTATATTTTCGACATCTTCTCTTTGTTACAAAACAGGTATTTGCTTAGCTGCTAGTATTTTCTCTTGTTGATGGAAAAGAATTGAAGAATTGTGTAGTATTTGCAGTCAGTACAGGTCCCCGTCTAGTAACGAAACACCTTGAGTCATAAATGCATACCAAAACTAAAAACTTAAACCAAAAAATTCAAACTTTTTAATAAATTCAAACCACGTGTTACAAAAATCATACAAATTTCAGAAATATGGTATTTTATGTTTACTTAGAGACCTTAATTATGGTTTTCAAATACGAAATTTTAGGCAGAGTAAAATTTGTATCTTCAGACAGTTTAGTAACTAAGGGGCAAGGTCTACTTACTCAAGCAAATGGAATTTATTGTCTAAAAAATTCAAACTTTTTAACTTCTCCGTTTGAGTAACCCCTGAACATGGAGCTGTCTTTTTATGTGGTCCTTCCGTCTCGGAAGACTATAGAGTTGCGCTCTGAAGTAGTCAGTCAGTTAGTTGACAAGCAGCGTCTGTTGTGGCTGAAGAGACCCACTCGGGAATGACAATTTCTGTTGCATCTGCTCACTTGATGCTGGTTTCTTGGGTTGCTACATGTTGTTTCATCGTGTCCTTTCTGCAGGCTCTTTTCTCCTCTGCCAATTGCAACTGTTGCTTGTCGCTTCTCTGAAGTCCTTGGTTGAGATCATGCCTCCAGCTACCTCGCTCCTGAGCAAGTGCTTCCCAGCTGTCCACATCGATGTATAAAGCCTTGATGCCTCTCTTGCACACATCTATGCAGCGCAGGTGTGGGCGACCTGGCGCCCTTCTGCCAGAGGCCAGCTCGCCGTAGAGGATGTTCTTAGGTATGCGTCCATGACCATTTGGTGTACATGCCTAAGCCATCGTAGGCGACGCTATCTTAGCAGTGTGACCATGCTGAGGATGTGTGCACGCTCTAGAACCTCTGCGTTGGAAACTCTATCCTTGCAGGAGATGCCGATGATGAGTCGAAGGCAGTGTAGGTGAAAGCTGTTTAGCCCCTTTTCTTGGTGCGTCTATACTGGCAAGCTTGTCAAAATCGGTCAGTGAGGTTTTAGAGATGAGCCGCGGTGTGGCTTGTCACTGCCGCATCGTCAGCAAAGAGTAGGTCATGGATGATCACTTTGCGGATCTTGGTTTTAGCTCTGAGACGTGCGAGGTTGTAGAGTTTTCCATCTGACCTTATGTGAAGATAGATTACCTCAGTTGATGTGCCAAAGGCGTGTTTTAGAAAGGAGAAAGAAGAATATCACGAACAAGGTAGGGGCAAGAACACATCCCTGCTTGACTCCACTATGTATCTGAAAAGCCTCTGAGGCTGAGCCGTAAAACTGAACTGTGCCATGCATGTTTTCATGGAATGACTGGATCATGCTGAGGATCTTTGGTGAACATCCTATCTTTCCTAACACCATGAACAATCTACTTCTGCTGACAAGCTCGAAAGCCTTTGTGAGGTCAACAAAGGCTATGCATAAGTAGCTTTCTCTGTTGCCTGCACTTCTCTTGCAGTTGTCTAAGTGAGAAAATCATGTCGATGGTGGACCTTGACAAGTCGAGCAAACACCTTGCCTTGCCTATGTTGCTCAGCAGGTAGATGTCGCGATAGTTATTGCAATCGCTCCTGTCGCCCTTGTTTTTTGTAGAGAGTGATGATGTTAGCGTCTCTCGCATCTTGTGGTACTTCACCCTCTTTCCATCATAGACAAAGGAGCTCGTGGAGGTATTTGAGTATAGGTTAGGTTTTCCACATTTGCCGGCTTCTGGTGGTATGCTATCTTTTCCGGAAGACTTTCCGTTTGCTAGGCTATCTATGGCCTTGCCGAGTTCATCAACGGTTGGTTCATCGTCGAGTTCGTCCAGGATAGGCAAGCTCTCGATGACGTTGAGGGCTGTATCATTGACAATGCCTTCCCTGGAGTACAGCTCGGAGTAGTGTTCTATCCACCGCTCCATTTGCTTGTCGCGATCATTTATGATCATCCCTGTAACTGATTTTCGAGAGGCTGTCTTTTTTTCATTTTTTTTTTCAAGCAGGACCTATTGCCTTCTTGATCCCGTCGTACATGCCTCTGATGCTGCCTGTATCTGCTATGTCTGGATGTTCTGATATAGCTGCAGCCAATAGTCATTGGCACAGCGTCTTGCAGTCTGTTGAGCGTTCCTTCTGGCAGCTCTTATTGCTTGTAGAGTTTTCTGGTTTGGGTCACTCTTGTAGTTGGCATGGGCGATGCGTTTGGCCTAAATGACTGGGATCATTTTACTAGAGTTTGCTTCAAACCAACCATTGGTTTTACTCTGCTTTTACCAAAAACTGACAGGGTTGTGCTGTAGATCGCATTGTTCAGTAGCTCCCATTTCTGCTGGGCACTCGTGCCAGGGCTGTTGGAGCGGAGAGCTAGTTGCAGGGCGTCATTGTACAGCTGTGACTTCTAATGATTAGCTGTGGTGCTGACATTGATGCGGGGGATTTCTTTGTGTTTCGACCGGTGCAATTTCTTTGGCTGAAGTCTGACCTTACTGCATGCCAAGGAATGATCCGTGTCGCAGTCAGCGCTATGGTAGCTGCGAGTGATGAGGAGTCTGTCGAGGTTGATGCGCCTGGTGATGATCAGATCCAGTTGGTGCCAGTGGCCAGATCTGGGATATCTCCATGACACCTTGTGTTGGGGCTTTGTTTAGAAGTACGTGTTTGTGATGCAGAGGTCATGGTAGGAACAAAGTTCAAGTAGTCTCTGCCCATTTTCGTTCATCTTCCCAGTGCCATGTTGTCCTAAGCATGTGGGCCATGAGTGACGATCAGCGCCTACTCCTGCGTTAAAATCTACTAACATGTACAGGTGTTCACGTTTCGGGATTCCGTTGATGGTTACCTCGAGTTCGTCATAAACTGGTCCTTTGGACGAGTGGAGTGTTGGGGCGTACACGCTCACAAGATTTACTGGGCCCCCAAACGTTAATAAGCGCATTACCAAGATTTTCTCTGAACCGCTTGTGGGAGGGTCGATCATCCCCAGGATTGTGTTTTTGACTGTGAAGCCTATTCCGTATTCTCTTGTTTCTTCTGAGGTTTATCCTTGCCAGAAGAAGGTGTAGTTTTTCTCTCTAAGCGATTCAGTCGATGCGAGGCGTTTTTCTTAGAGGGTTGCAATGTCAATGTTTAGTTTTTTCAGCTCAACATTGATCACAGCAGTGTTACGTGCGTCGTTGATCTGTTGAAGGTCTTAGGACAGGCCAGTTCTCATGGTTCTAACATTCCAGCATCCTATTCTTAGGACTGGTTTCTTCTTTCAATTCATCTTTGTCTTGCCTGGTGCAATGATTTAAGTCCTCTTGTCGAGTGTAGACTCTAAGCTCCAAGCACCCATTGAAGCAGGCGGACTGTTGCGGGACAGCACCTTATTGTCTGGGGGCTGCCCAGCTTTGTGCCGGGTGGTAGCTGCCCATTGAGATGCGAGGAACTCTCCCACCGTCGGAAGCAACCCCTGGCGCCTATTTCTACGCCAATCGAGCTTGGGTTTATAACCGTTAACTTCTGCCTCTATTGTTGTGCCGACGCTGTGAAGCGAGGCTGGAGTGACCTCTCCAGGGTGCAAGCCTGGGCAGGTTATTATGGAGACCCGAGTTGCCCAAGCATCAGGACCCCCCTCTCAGCATCACTGGAAGAGTCCAAAGGAAAGGTGGAACCAATAGAGTTTGGAAACAGCTGCAGGAGTTGCCGGCGAAATGTCTAAATTGACATCAGACCGCCTTGGGGGCTCCACTTCGGATTATCTTGTCAGGGTTTACTCCCTTAGCCTTCCTCTATCGCGAGATAACTCACAAGCCAACAAGGCAGTGGGACTGTTGATCCATAGCTGGGTTCGGAACCCAAGTTGTCTTCTCCCGCCATCGTAGCCGTTGGGAAAGCATCTTCCTCTTCCGCCTATTCTACCGTCGAGACTTTGTGCTTTTGAAGTTCCTCAGGTCAGTATGTAAACAAACCGACCCCTTCACTATGTTTATCCCGCCAGCTGACACGTTTTGCCAGGGTGTGGCCGCCGCCAAGCACAAGCAGCTACTTGGAGCCTGCAGTGAGAGTTGAGTGTTGGGTGAGGACCAGTGCTTCCTTCCACCCACGGGTGCAGCTTCAAAAAAGCTAAAGGTACTACCTCTCCCCAACACACACACACACTATATATATATATATATATATATATATATATATATATATATATATATATATATATATATATATATATATATATGGTCAGGGAAATAATAGATTAAAAATGAAAACTAACAAAGCAACAGTGCAAAACTGGTGTGAGACCAGCACAAGCACTTTTGTGAACTTTCCGATTCCTTTTTCAAGGGCACAAAGCCACAAAAAAGCGATTACACAAACAAAACCTGAACAAAACACAAAACACAAAATCGTAAGTACTATAAGGAATCTACATGATGTTATCTGTAGATATTTACACAGACGATACAATGAAATAATAAATAAGACGAGCAAGGCTTAACGAGGTTGAACGTTGCTATTTGTTAGTGCTCGTACGATGGAAATGGTTAGAACAAAGGACCCCAATTGATGACGTACGTAAGTAGGTCAGCAATGAAACCTTTACGCCATCTACAATTGTCTAGTTATATATTTTATCCCAGATCTAATATTTTGTTGACCTGGCGGTTTCTTAAAACTTGCACGTCATATTCTAAGCTAGGATTACATAATTAAGTTCGAACTAACTAATAGCTTAAAAACCGCTTCTAATTTAATTTATGTGTTTTTTATATTTGATATTTTTACAGAAAAAAATGTGGGTTTAAGAAAGGTAAATGGCAGGAGAATGTGATTTTGTAACTTGTAAATTCCTTGTTACCTATGTACGGACAAAAACCGTTTGGATTCTTCTTAAGCACTTAGTAATTCCAATGAATGTTTAAATAATTAATTCCTCTTGAATGATATCTGAGTTCAATGGCAAAACAGTAAACTCCGGTCACAAAATGATTCCCAGACTGATCTTAAAACCGGAATTAAGTTAATGCGTATCAAGTTTCTATAATATACATATTTTCTAATGACCCACATCATAACAGGACACGAGTCATTCTATAGAGAAAAAAACAACCCAGCCTAATATCTAATAAGACCGTCCTTGAACTTAAATGGTGGTAAACACCCTGTTTACAAGTAACCATATTCTAAAGTGCAAATAAGGACAACGTTACATTAATTGACAAAGTTAAGCACACATTATAGATTCAATATACATAACAGTATATAATGCGCACCAAACTCCCGATTAGCATAGACCCAGACCTTCCTTTGTATGTATTTTGTTGTACCAATGATTTCAATCAAACTGCATAGACCCATATATAACGGTTCATTATATAACTGCAGATTTGGGCCTAAGCTTTTCGCAGTTGATCACGAGTTACACATGAGCATATATGGTAATCACATTTGAAGTTTCAAGGTCATAAAACCTCAACAGCTGTTACAAGACTAGACAGACGCATCTGAAAGTTGGTCGTTTGAAGCCATACTAGCTGTATCTTAGCATTTTGCCACTGGCTTGTACAAAGCCAAATGAGTTGATAGCGAAACGTGCATGTGAAAGTCTTCAGATCTCAGTCCTACTCAAACAAGTCCACATTCTCACCTGTAGATGATGCAAACCTGCTCTTGTGGCCACCTGCATATAGGGTCACATATGGTTGCTTAATTGGTCATTATACATGTTTGATTATATTTTGATCGTTTTTTTATGAGAGAGGGAAAGAATCATACCCTACAACATGTGCAAATCCTAAAGTGGATACAAATACTCTTTCATAGGATTTTTTAAATTCATTGCGAGAGACAGAAACTTGAAAAAGCAGTCAAGAAGCAAAGACCGACACTGTGTATGTATGCAATCTCGTATAGGCTACAGTGAAGAAATTATATTTGTTACTGCCATTTTCGTCGTGGTCTCCATGCCATTCAAGCAAATATACGTGATCCTGCCTGTTCGTTTTATGATTATTGCAGGGTATATGCATCAGCAGTCCATGCGTCAGTTTGTACTAGTACTATTTCTAGGGCGGTAATGTTGAAATACAGACTTAATACTTCGGGTACGACTTGAAAATTTATATAAATGTTAGAGATTTCATAGCTTTTATTCATCTCCAGAGACAAACTTGGATAACAAATTATAGTGCAGAGATGCAGAAGTTGCTGGGGGGGGGGGGGAGACAAAGCAGCATTGGACAATGGAAAACTGAGAAGGTTTAGGGACATGCTACCTTGCTTAACAGCTATCAGATATTTCTAAAAATATTGTTCTTGTCGTGCAGACACACGTAGAGGAACAAAGGTTTTGTACACTACCCTCCAATAGCTCCTTCTCTAGGTCCTCTTTTTTAAATATTCCCTAACACAATAACATTTTTAAATTAACATTAAAAGTAACAGCCTTTTGGAAAATTATGACACACGACTGTAATTGTCAATCCCATGCATAAGTATGTCAACTTTGAAAACGTTTCATGAATAATGTGTTTATAAAGTAGAGATCATTTTGTTTAGTCTTAACTTTACACAAAAATCATAAATTAACAAGCTTTTGCTAATGTAGTAAGATTTCTTATCAAAAACTTTAAAACTTCCACCTTGTCAATTCAGCACAATTTAATGGAAGACCAAGATCTATGTGGTTCTATTCCCATATTTTGTCATGATTTATCTGACAACTAAACTAGCATTTGTGATCCCAAAAATAAAAGAAAAAAAATAACCATTTATATCAGTTCGGATGTACTCTTTTATTATACATATCACATCATTAACAAGTTCATAGGCATAAAAAATACCAGACATAATTTTAATTCATTTAGTTTTTCTTCAACAAGTAATGCAATGAGTCGAAAAATTTCACTAAATTTCACACAACAGTTTTCATACAAACAGCATGCAGACTGAAAAAAAGACATGTTTCATACCAATAAATATTAATATTACATGATATAAATGGTAAATATTGCTAATGTCTGAATTATAAAAAGAACTTGTACAATGCTGGTAAACCCATTCTTCAAGCTACTTACACACAATAACCGTCATAGACCCACTCTCTCAATACTCAAATAAAATTTCTTAAACATTAATAGTTTATATATATATATATATATATATATATATATATATATATATATATATATATATATATATATATATATATATATATATATACACACACACACATATATACATGCATGCACATACATACACACAGAGGTCTGTTTGAAAGCATAAAGAGGAACATGACACCAGAACAAATATTTTTCACACCATAATCAAAGACCTGCATCAGACAATCTTTTGTTGTTAAACTATCTATTTTACATAAAAGCTCATTAAAAGCTTAATGAATTGTGGTATTTACATCCATAATCATTCCTTGGTGATTCAAAAGCTGCTGATGATAATTAGATGTGGAAATTCATTTTTAAAGTGAAGAATGTATGAGAGAAAGTTTCCTTGTATAAGTTGTTTTGGGTTTTTTTTCTACCTTTGGCATACACCACCACCTCACCCCAAGTTGTTATTGAGCATTAGCTCACAAGCTACCCCTGCTTCTGTGGCACAAGTCAGTATCTTTAAGAGTGTTCAATTAATCACAGAAGGTAGGTCACAACAACCCAGTCATTGTGACACAACTTAATCTCTAGAGGCACCTACAAAACATATTTGATGACATTATGTTAAAAGATGTTGAAATTAGAGCACACAAATCATGTTAATGTTCAAAATCCCCAAAATAGGCCAAAGTGGCCTAATACAGATGTGTGAAATGCTTTCATTATAAGATGTACTCTTAGTGCAAGTGTGGTAGCAACAGGTGTAAAGGTATTTAGGACTGCCCAAATACAATGTAAACTAATTTTATTACATTCCCAACAGAAGGTCACAGTGAACCAGTTTTGGTGCACAACATATGCTTATCCCAAGATGTACACAAAGTGCAAGTTTGATGTCAACAGGTGCAATTGTACAGACCTTGCAGACTTTACAGGAAGGATGGACACATTTTTTAAAATTTCTGTACATAAATCCTGGAAAATAAGTCACTGTGACCCAGTTTTGTGCAACACATCCAACTTAACAGGCACCTTTAGCATAAGTCTGGTGGCATTATGCAAAAATATATTAGAGTTTTAAGACGAGTTTTAAACAATTTTAATAAATCCTAGAAAATGTGTCATAGTGATCGAGTTTTGGTACATCTCAAGGCGCACACAAAGCACGAGTTTGATGTCAATATGTATAATATTATAGGATTTACAGCTCAAGCAAGAAGGATTGACACAATTATAAGAAAATTTTGTATAAATCCTAGAAAATTGGTTCTAATATGCGCCTTTACTGTAGGTTTGGTGGCAATAGTTGAAAAGGTATTGGAGTTAGAACCCAAACAAGACTTTTTTAAAAATGTTCTCATGCATATTTCAGAAAAAAATGTCAGACATTGAGCCTGATGTCATCCATCAGCAGTGGCATCAATTTAATGTTCAAGTTGTTTGCAAGCTTACAACTCTAAAATACTTGTAGGAATTTGATAAAACTTGCTATACTTAATGTTTAGGAATTGGGGATTACTTTTTTATGAATCCCACCCGATATGGGGGGAAGGGGTGCGGGGAAGTAAAAGATCACCCACCAATTTCTACATATTTTTATAGAATTCAAGGCGCATTTGCTATGATGTATGCATCTATCCTTGGATTTATCAAAAGATTATTGCATAAGTAGACCATTAACTTTGTTTTAAACCAACACTGTACCTTTGGTTATTACCCCATGTCTGTCCTTACCACCCAGGTCATAACTTGGAAACAACTGAGATACCCACCCTATAAACCATACGCACTTTCTTGGCATTAAAAAAATAAAAGTTATTTAACTAGCATTGGCTCAGGGGTATCTCCCTGCCAATTGGTAATAACTTATAAACTGTTTATATCCCTACCCTTAAAACATATATACACTTATTTGGCATTACAAGAAGTATAAATTAATTTATGCACACAGCATAGGCTCTTGTGTCCGTCATCCCTAATGTATGCACACAGCATAGGCTCTTGTGTCTGTCATCTCCTAATGTATGCACACAGCATAGGCTCTTGTGTCTGTCATCCCCGAATGTATGCACACAGCATAGGCCCTTGTGTCTGTCATTACCCTTCCCCTAAGACCAACCCTAAAAGTATATATACACATATTTGTTATGTAAAGGGGAATTCACTTGTAGTAACCAACAAAAGGTGTTAGGCTAAGGTCAAAAGAGATGATGCATTCTGCAGAACCATTCTTAAAAATTATGGAAAATTGGTAAAAGTGACCATGTCAATAGGTGTAAAAGTACAGAGTACAGCACAGAAAGAAAGGATGGACACAATATTTTATACTTTGGAATAAATCATGGAAAGTAAGTCACAGTTACACAGTTCTGGCGCACGACACATGTCCATCCTAAGATGCACCTTTTGTGTGCGTCTGGTGGCATATGGTAACAAGGAATTGAAAAGAGAGCCCAAACATGATTTGTAACTAATTGTGAATAAATCCTGGAAATTAGGTCATAGCAATTTAGTTTTGACAAATATTAATCCCAAGATGTACCCACAGTGCAAGTTTGATATCAATCACCATAATAATTTTCAAAAAATGGTAACTTCACAGATTACACATCTGAGTACTGCTCATGGATATAAAATGGGCCTTATGGTAAATAATGCCAATTTAGCATTACTAAATGTAAAGCTGGCAAAACGTGTTTATTATCAAATAATACCAAAATAAAAATGACAATAGACTAAAAAAAGTATTAGAAGTGCCCAAGTCATTTACTGCTGCTGAAATAAAATGGTTGGTAAAGTTCAGAAATGTGGGCAAATGTCATTTCACATTCACTAGAATTCATATTTTTGCCAACCATTCATTACTTTAAACATGCTAAAGATAGTCATTTCATATATTAAGTAATGATGTTAATACTATTTGAATATCATAATATATCTATCCAGTGTCTTGAGGATACACAGAACCCATGATGTAGGCCTAGATGTAAGCCACTGAGCATACAAGTCATTTAATGTGCTTGGTGAAATTATTTTCATAAAGCATTGGTTTTTATTTGCAAAGCAAAGTTGTTAACCTCAATATATATATATTATAGCTTAGAAATCTATCATTCTGGTCTCATATTATTTATAAAAATTCTTGTCATCTTTCCAAACCATTTAGATTCAGATTCCTAATTCTGTCTGTTCTCAATCATTTCATTTTCGGTTCTACCTTTAACCCACGTTGTCTTTGTATTTGGTTCTACCTTTAACCCACGTTGTCTTTGTATTTGGTTCTACCTTTAGCCCAAGTTGTCTTTGTTTTTGGTTCTACCTTTAACCCAAGTTGTCTTTGTATTTGGTTCTACCTTTAGCCCAAGTTGTCTTTGTTTTGTTTTACAAGCAAGGTTAATATAAGCAATATTTGCAAATAACTGAAACAAAACCGTTCTTCACACCATGTTTGCAAAAACATTATCTATCTTTCTCATCAACTGTTAATTTAATTAATACTGAATGACTGCTATCAATGTGTTGTTTATTTGTTGTACCCATGGGCAATCCCTGGCTGTAAAGCGTGACATCACTACCACATTTTCTGACAATGCCCATAGTATCGGAGTTAATGCCTGAAGAAAGTGGCTGGATGGACAGATGGACAGACATACAGATAAAGAAAGTGAATCCTATATCCACCTGCATCTTGAAGTGGGGGTATACTCATGTTAAATTTATACAAAAACATTTGGTCCTATTATAACATGTCTAGCTTATATAATGTTCGAAAAGACAATGCACCTATGTAAGACAAACAAGTGCATCTTATTTTGAACCATTAGTAATATAAAGTAGATGGAAGCATTTCAACCATCAGTAATATAATTAGTAGATGGAAGTACAGTATATCATTAGAATCATTCTGGAGCAAGTGATGGAAGCATTCTGAACCACTCTATGTATTGATGAATATCACTATGTATTTCTCTCCCATCCTTCTGTTTCTCCTTCTCTCTCTCTCTCTCTCTCTCTCTCTCTCATCTTTACATTATATATAACAAAAGTATTGGAAGAAAAGATGTCAAGATATACATGCATGTGCAAACATTATGTTTCTTATGTAGGTAAACTGGCACATACACTTAAACCAAATCTAGACAATTATTTTTAATCCATTTATATGTATGTATGTATGTATGTATGTATGTATGTATGTATGTATGTATGTATGTATGTATGTATGTATGTATATGTATCTATGTATGTGTCTGGGGATTTTTTTGTGTTGAAAACATTGATTACACCAGATTAACAGATACTAGTAATTTAATGCATACAATTTTTAATTTCTGGGGGGTAGAAACTACAGTGCCTTTCAGGTAACATTATAATTATAGAAAAGACAATTTTTCATTCACATAATATAGTACTTCAGAAAAACAACAAAATGAGGACTCATTCAAAATAAAAACTGTTCTGTTATTTTGAAGCAAATACATGTACATTCAAAAATGCAGTAAAGTGTATTGGTAACTGTGATATATCCTTTGTAATTATTAAACTAAACTGCAAGTGTAAGTCTTTAGTGTATATTGATTTAGTACTTACATGAAATAAAGCAGAGAAACAACACAAAGGTAATAAACAATAGCACAACACATTGTAAAGCCAAGCCTGAACTACAAAGTTATACTAGTATTGACAATTACTTTACAAATTCTTACACTTGAATATTACCAAGATGCACAAAAATCGCTATGAAATAAAATGCAGTACATTCTAAAAAGACCACAGTTAAGCACCAATCATTACCATATTATCAATAAATATAAAAAAACAATATGAACAAAATTGTTACCATAAATATGTAATTATGAGAAGGAAAGCATGTCTAATCAGTGTAGACCTTATCTATTAGTGCTAAATTTGTAAACAAGATCAGGGTCTACAAAAGGTTTCAGACCAATGAGTCATAAAATCAGCTGCTAATGCATCCTATTTTTATTTCTAAAGAAAGTCATTATCAGTTTTATCTTAGATTTTCCCTGGAGACCTGCTGACTTGTGAAGCACAGTACTTGTGTTTATAAACATAAAGCATCACAGATCTTCCATAAAGACCTGCTGACTTGTGAAGCACAGTACTTGTGTTTATAAACATAAAGCATCACAGATTTTCCATGGAGACCTGTCGACTTGTAAAGCACAGTACTTTTTTTTATAAACATAAAGCATTATAGCCTCGTACAGACAATATTTTGGTTCAGTATACTGAGAAAGGTGATATGAAATTGGGTCAGTATATCAAGATCACATTCACTTGCAAGGATTCCATAGTCATGTTTCACCTGCTTTTTAAAAAAATTCTTAATAGATTTAAAAGTTAATTCATTTTTTTTTTCTTTGATGGTAAAAAAATTATATAAAACCTTTCCAATTTTAAGCCCTTTCAAAGTTGAAAAATTCAGAATGAATTTTAGTTTTATATTTTATAAGCTCATGTACTACAATAAGCTAATACTATTCTTGATAATACGGAATTGTACCAAAGAGCCAAATCTGTATGATATGGTAGGTTTAATCCAATCATGTACGTAAAAGTTATATTTTGAATGATTGTGGAAAAACCTAGCTTCTGTTTTGAATAGGAAGGTAATAGTCCATGATAAATCAAGATCTACACAAAAAAATTGAGTTTATAAATAAACAAAATTAAAATGGAGAACTGGAGGTATTTCTCAATAACCAAAAGCCAAAATTCTTTACATGGCTAGGAAACAATAACATAGACTTAAAAACAACATTCAAAGTTGACATCATTGGTCTAATTTCTGTAGGTCTTCTAAAGTATACAATTTGTAGCAAGGGAGGTAAATGAGACAAAGAGAAGTGACTAGCAATGTATGCAAAGTTAAATGCAATCCAACACTGAACAATCTATCTACAGAAGTACAAAAAATGTAAATAACAATATAAAGCTTCCATAATATAAATAGCTTGATTGATAACAAACAAAAAACAAGAGTCACTCTAAGGGACTGACGCTCTACTAGGTGAAAAGCATTTCCAGGAATTCTACATAAGACCATTTCTTTATTTTAATTGCTGAGTGTTGAAACCATCTCTGATATTCTTCAGCAATAACAAGATTTTCCAATTTGCGGCTGTGGTGGACATATTGGATGTCAGACTGGCACCATTTGCATTTAGGACCTACTCTACATCATAAGAAGTCTTCTGGTGAAAGCATAATGTCAATATGAACTTCCATCAAGGAGAAGTAGTGATAACAAGATTTTCAAGATGGCCCTTGTGGTGGCCATATTGGACGTCAGACTTGCACAATTTTCATTTACAACCAACTAGACATCATAAAAAGTCTTTCAGTGAAAATCCCATACGGATATGACCATTCATTCAGGAGTATTGATAACAAGATTTGTAAGATGGCCACAGTGGCAGCCATATTGAATGTCTAAGCAGCACCATTGTAATATAGGTTGACTCAACATCATAAAAAGTCTTTTAGTAAAAACTCCATATTGATATGACCATCCATTCTAGAGGAGTAGCAATAACAAGATTCTCAAGATGGCCACTGTGGCAGCCATATTGGATGTGTGAGTGGCACCATTTTCATTTAGGCCCAACTAGACATTATAATAAGTCTTCAGGTGAAAACTCCATGTCAATATTACATTTTGTTCAAGAGAAGTAGCAATATCAGACATCAGATTGGCACCATTTTCATTCAAGACAAACTAGACATCATAAGAGGTCTTCTGGTGAAAACCTCATGTCAATATGACTTTCCATTCAGGAGGAGTAGTGATAAGATTTTCATGATGGCAACCACTGTGACCATATTGGACATCAGATCAGCACCATTTTCATTTAGGACCAACTAGACATCATAAGTCTTTCAGTGAAAATCCCATGATGATATGATCATCCATTCAGGAGGTGTAGCAATAACAAGATTTTCAAGATGACCACTGTGGTGGCCATATTGGATGTTTTGAGCGGCACCATTTTCATTTAGGACAAACTAGGCCATGGGGTGAATGTGTGTCTAAAGTTTCATGGCAATCCTCCAAGTAGTGTAGGAAAAGCAGCGATAGCAAACTTGTGCTGAAAGATGGATGAATGATGGACAACAAACCATCCCATAAACTCTTCTGGTCTATGACCAGTAGAGCTAAAAAAAACAAAAACAAGTATCATACTGGTGGAAAGAAAATGAACAAGCTATATGTAATATTGTAATAAAACAAGGAGTTTTAATATCGGTTTCCTATTAATAAAGACATGTATTTGTGGAGACTGCAGCATTTGGTATTGTGAAGAAAAGTAAAAAATCATTAAAGTCAAGTTTTACTTGGCTTGGACGGATACCTTGCCCATTGGCAGATCTTTGCATGATCTGCACTTTTATCCTAGGCATGCAGGAGAGGAAAGACATGTTCTCTAATGACATAACCGTATTTAGCCATATAAAATTTGTACACAACTGCAACAAGCATAGACCTCTATCTGCCATGTACAGACCCAGAGCTGCAGCAGCAGTCTTCAAAAGGTTCAATGCTGTTTACAGACCTAGATCTACTGTCACACTCTTCAATGGGCTCTTGCTGTTTACTGACCCAGATCTGCCAGAGCATTCATCAATGGGTTCATGCTGTTTACAGACCCAGATCTGCTGTCACACTCTTCAATGGGCTCTTGCTGTTTACTGACCCAGCTCTACCATCACACTCTTCAATGGGTTCATGCTGTTTACATACCAAGATTTGCCATCACACTCTTCAGTGGGTGCATGCTGTTTATCTACACAGATCTGCCATCACACTCTTCAGTGGGTGCATGCTGTTTATCTACACAGATCTGCCATCACACTCTTCAGTGGGTGCATGCTGTTTATCTACACAGATCTGCCATCACACTCTTCAGTGGGTGCATGCTGTTTATCTACACAGATCCGCCATCACACTCTTCAGTGGGTGCATGCTGTTTATCTACACAGATCTGCCATCACACTCTTCAGTGGGTGCATGCTGTTTATCTACACAGATCTGCCATCACACTCTTCAGTGGGTGCATGCTGTTTATCTACACAGATCTGCCATCACACTCTTCAGTGGGTGCATGCTGTTTATCTACACAGATCTACCATCACACTCTTCAATGCTTTTTACAGTTGTGCATGTATAATATGCCTGTAAATACGGTATCTGTCTTATCATGTGTATCACTAGTGTTTGTTTCAACAGGATATCATGTTCTTGAGGATATGATCAAAATGATTACCATTTCTAGAAACACAGGATAAAAGTTAATACAAATGACAAACAATAACAATAAAATGCTGTGTGGCAGTTTTTCAAGAAATTTCAAGCCATTATTGCTTGTGCACACAACAAGCCTATGAATTTGAAAAATTACAATTCAGATAAAAATTATAAGATATATTACATTTAATTTTTCTTTAGATATTTTCTGTCTTTAGAAATGGACATTCATTGTTGAATTTAAAGAAGGTAGTGACATATACTTGCTATTTTTATTCAACAAAATGAATCACAGCACAATGAAAACCTGATGCAAAAAATGTTTGTTTGTCCTTTGAAGTGTGGGTGATAAAATTCAATTCAGTAAATAATGCTGTTTTTTGTCTTTTTTCTTGCATTACATTATTGATTAATAAATCAACTTTACATAGCTATACTTAAAGTCACTTCCAAACACAGTGATTCAAGGGATGAAAGCATAATTTATATATGCAGTTAAATTCACCTTCTTTCATAATGCATTTTAGTAATGTCTATGTAGATGTGTTTACTTGTAGAGACCTATTTACAAGAGAGAGAGAGAGAGAGAGAGAGAAAAAAAAAGAACTTGCATGAAAATACTTTGCCTTTATAGGACTGAAAATACTTTGTACATTTTTATATGTAGTTGGCCTCAAGGGAGATTTGCTGTACTCAACTGAGTTACCCTCTATAAATAAGGACATTATTTAAGGAAGAATTAAATGTATGGCTTGAGAATATAATGTGCAATTGTTGCATAGTTGGTTAATTTTTTGGTACAAATTTTGAAAAATAAGCATGATTCATGCAATCATGTGTCTTAGAATAGACCATATTATTATTATTATTATTATTATTATTATTATTATTATTATTACTCCCAAATAATAAATTTCCCTAGTGTGTAATCAATATATGGCAACCACTGTAAATCACTTAATATCACAACTTTTTGTATCTTCAGACTTGTTTACAAGTACATGAATCTGCAATTGCTGTACATCCTATATATGTGCTTTAAAAAATCTCCACAAAAAAATTGCGTTGCGTCAGATTTTGAATTTGCTATTGAGAATCCTTGTAAATTTTTTGTAAAATAAACCCAATATGAATTAGAAGTCTAAAGTACTCTACAGTGTGTTCTGTGTGTCACTTAACAGTCTAAATGTTTCTCATCAGAAACCTACATTCCCATAAGTCACTTGTACTGAGGATTTTGTACTATAGTTCTAATACTACTAAGACTAGGTGATACGATAAATAATGATGAACTCTACATTCCAGTGTGTGTGTGTGTGTGTGTGTGTGTGAAAAAATGATAAATCTCACATAAGAATTTACCAATCAGCTCCCAGGAAATGAAAGAAACTGAAACCACATAAATAATTAGTGTATTTATTTTGTAAATATTCTGTTCAGTTTTAGTACCACTCTTTACTTCCAACAAACTTTCTGAATCTGGGTTGTATGTAAGTTATATTTTGTACTTGTAAAATGCTATTATTGCAAGAATCCAAGTACATATTTATGAAAATGGAAATGCTTTGAAGCTACAATATATAATTATGTGGAAAACAATGTTGAATACAATATGTAACCTTTCAGTCTTGATAGATTTACCTCAGGTGAATATAATTACCAACCGATTCTTTTTCTCTTTCTCATAGCATATTCGGACATACAGTGTATAGATGAGATCATCACACAACTTGAAAGAAGATAAAGTACAACTCTTAATGAACAATTAGTTATACGATACAATAATTTACATGCAGTCTGTATGCCATAATTCAGAACAAACAACTACCGTGCATTCACTTTTTGTGGGATACCAATTTTTATGATTGCTACTAACTACAAATTTTTGACCCAACAATGATCCTACCATGCAAACAATAGGACTCCGTCTCTAATCCAAGAATTTAAGTAACAATAAAAATTGATACACAAGAAAATAAATGAACTGATAGTACTTCTGTATGTAAGATAAAAGCCAACTTAGAAGAATCAGATAAATGCAATTCACAAGAATGCCACATAATGAACTATAAACATCGATATCGCTGTAAGGACGATCATAAGAAAGACTTGATTAATTTTGTTATATTTTAATAACAATGGATATGAATCTCTGGGATGTGTTTAGAGTGTTTCTCTTCCACTTCAACAGAAAATACATCATTATTAATTACCCTTTAATACAACTTACAAATTAAAATTAGATTCATATCACTCCAATTGCTAGATTCATATCACTCCAATTGCTAGATTCATATCACTCCAATTGCTAGATTCATATCACTCCAATTGCTAGATTCATATCACTCCAATTGCTACAATAACTATATATGCAGATCATGCAGCATTTTAGTCTTCTCAAAGTTGATGTCAAAATGCTAAGATTATGCATTTTCAGATCTTCCTGAACATCTTGTTCAGCTCATCAAAATGAGAAATAATTATTCTCACAAACCTACCAATGTAACACATTGTAGCAGTAAAACCATGACATGTCAGAAATTGTGACACTGTTGTGACATGATGACTCACAGTCAAGTAGTGACATGATGCCTCTCATTGCCAAATAGCGACATGGAAAATTACAATTTCTGCTATTTGTCAACAAAAACGGGGCATAACAGTCTAGTGTTTAGAGGATCTGAGAATGTTGATAGTGGTTTTAATGACACCAGCTGAGTTTTACTGGCAATGTGATTGGTGACAGAAAAGTCATCATCAATCTCCTCAAATCCTAAAATGCAAAACTTGTATTGCCTAAATTTACACCTTTCACAAATGTCCTCTAGATTATATTTGACTAAAGGTTCATACATGTTGCTGAAATAATAACTGTAGACAAAAAGAAGTTATTAGAATAATCTTTAAAGTACAAGCTTTTATTTCTTATTATAATAGTCATCAAAATACATTTGTATGAAAAACTATAACAACTGAAAATTCTTCTATTATCTTTTTTGTTTTTCTTTATTTTTCTCTATTTATCTACATCTACTTTCCTTTAATTGGCTGTGCATAGTACATGCATTCCTATACAAATGCAAGTTAGCTCTCTTTACAATATCTTGTGACAATGAATGCCATATCCAAACTCCATACTATCAAAACAGTCTCTCAATTAAAAGGTCATCTATTTCTAAAAGGATAAGGAATCGTCTTTCTCAATATGTAAGAAAAGGAAAAGCTGTTCTTCCTTCAACTTTTTAGATTATATCTGTGTTTTTTCATGGTCAATTAGTTTGAATGCATTTTAGGCTGCATTTATTTATCATTTCATTTTAAGTTTCCAAGTAAATTATTGATTTTTAAAACTTTGGAAAGAATATTTCAAGGTCTTGAGATTAAACAGACCCAGAATTACCACATAAACTATTCACATTATCCTGGTTATTCCGATCAAAACATTGGGCTACCTGCATTTACCATAGCATGTGATGGATTCATGTATATCAATTTTGATGTATATACTTGATACAATTAGCACATTGTAAATGGGCACTGTAAACCGTTGCTAATCACGGGCAAGTACTAGGTATAAATGATTGTTCTGACAAGATGTAGCAGGGCTCATTACTGGTATTTGGAAGGTGTAGCTGGGCTAGGCAGGTGTACAAGCTGACATGAACCTGTAGCATGACTGATACAGTTTAATGGCCTGGGGAGAATGCTTTCAAAAATTCTACATAATAATTATAATTAAGATGGGTAACAATTATTTTATAACAAAAAAATCTGAAAATGCTTAGCATCTTGACATGTACTTCACAATGCAAAAAAATAGATATGTTAGAAAGATTGGGCAATAAACTGATGCCAACTGTAACAGACTTGTCAGAAAGTTTGGGCACTAAACCGATGCCAACTGTAACACTACTACCAAGGATGTTCACGTCTACTGTGTGTCATGAAATTTTCAGGTAAGCTTATTTCCCTGCTAGAGTCATGTAAAACAGTTTTTTTGTTTAGTATTATATTCAAGCTCTAAAGATTGTAAGGATAATGTATGTGCACAGTGTTTTATTTCACTATCATTTTAAATTTGTGCAAAATCTATAACTGCATATAAAATAGGGAAAATGTTCTGGTATACAGTATACAATGTCTCTTGTGGGAGGTTGCAGGAAGCAGAGACATGCAGTCTCACAAGTTAATTCCTGAGAGAAGCTCTTGACAAAGTTGTTGATATTGGACGCTATCACCCGATATCCGCCGAACTTGGAGTCGATTGGAATCGATTCCTTCCATCACTTCTACTTCCATCTGAACATCAGAATTTTCCAACTGGAATAAATTGTCTGAGCACCTATATGCTATTTCTGGACCACTACACTCCAATATACGTTTGATCTCATGCAAAATTTCCGTCACAGCTTTCTGAGAACAGACATTTATTAAAGAACTTGTCCTTGACATGTCTGATAAATTTTGTACATTAACTGGAGAACCATTTAACTTTGTTCGTAGCTCTGACTCACTATTTGCTTTTCGCACTTCATTTTGTAGATCACTACTGTTATGGTTGTTCACAGAACTTTGAAGTTGGTTATTGTACAATCCCATAATGCCATTATCACAATATTCCTGTACTGGCTTGAAATTCTGCTGTAAATTAAGCACAAACTGTGAAGGGTCAGCACCCATAAAAGTTCTCTGATACTGTAATCCAGTTGTCAAAGGCAAGTGTCGTGGAATATTCTTATAGTATGTAGGCATTCCCGGAGATTGGTTGTTCCAACCCATATCTGTAACTGCTGGAATCATACCATGTTGCACAGGTTCATGTGTAACATGGTGTGTACTATGAATGCTAGTAAAGTCGGAGTTTACATAATTACCATAAGAGGAGGAGTATGAGAAATTATAGTGGGGCATCTTCGTAGTTGAGGCAACAATTGTGCTTGGGACCTGGAATGTTCCTACAGTTGTCGTAGGTACACACTGCATTTCTTCAGAATGTTCCACTGACTCTGTCTCTGATTCACCATCAGACGTTACGTCAGTCACATGACCTTGTGTGTCTGTAATACTGATCTGAGGCTTTCCTGAGAATTGGCGCTTTCTCGTTTTAGGCGATTTCAACTGCGATGTATTTCCTGATGCAGCATTTACAGAATCTTGTGTCTGCATCATTTCTTCTTGATTTTCCTCAGTGGATCCAGTTCCACTCTGCAATCCTTCTGCATGATCCAGAGAGTCTTCTTTGATCATCTGCAGGTTCTGGAAATTCGGTGGTGGGCTGTTCCGCTGATGTGACTGGCCAAAGCTCTGGAAATATTACACAAAGCTCTAGAAAATATTACACAAAATGATGTGCTTCCTGGTTAGTGCCCATTACATTTTTGGATTGATGCACTGATGGTGAGTGTCAAAAACTGTTTATCTTCAAGAAAAATCATTATCAAAGTATTAAGAACAATAAGAACTATGCTCAGTCTCTTTGGTTTAAACAATATTGAAACCCCATGTCAATATGTCCATCTATTCATAAAAAGTAGTGATAACAAGATTTTCGAGTTGGCACACTAAGGCAGCCATATTGGATGTCTGAGGAGCACCATTTTCATTTGAGACCTACTAGACTTCAGAATTAAATTGTGTGCCAAGTTATATGACCTTCCTCCATGTAGTTTAGGAGGAGTAGCAATAACAAACATTTGCAATTGAATGGCAAATGCTGGATGCAGGACAACTGCATAGGCTCTTCTGGTCTTCAACCAGCAGAGCAAAAAGACCTACAAACATGAAAGAAATACATTACACTTCTTTCAAGTGCAGTGATACCTGGAATAGGTAGGACTGAGGTGGGGAATCTGACCGCTGTGGAGAAAGCACAGAACTCTTGAGAGGTGGACTTCCGCGATGGAAGGAGGGGGAACTCGGACACTGGATCTGTTGCTGAAGGTGAAGTCTCTGCAGGTGTTGGTACAGAGTGGCACTCTGAAGGTCGGAACCTCTCCCACTTACTTGTTTCTGAAAAAGAAAGGGTGCAGGCAATGTTGCATCAACAATATTCAATGTGGCCTTACAAATACACATCTTGTATGACAGACAGGCAAACAATAGTGCCTTTATCTAGGAGTATAATGTCTTGAATAACACTTTACAAACCATTCTGTTTCATGAAATTTTCAAACAGCTGCAGTCCTTAATGCAGTGAAATATGGCAATGATGTACAAAAATATGTCCTTCTGCTTGAAACCAGGCACTTATGTCCTGTAGTACTCCATCCTTGGATCCCTATAACTCTACTTCTCTAAATTAAAGCAAAGCCTCTGTTCATATAAATGTTCATTAGATTACATAAACAACAGGCCCCAGTGGATCTGGGATTGCTCACCTGGTTGACATCTAACTAAAAGCTAAACAGAAGGGCACCTGGTAAAGTAACCTGGGTTAGTATGAGGCATTCTAACATATCAAGGTTTTATATCTTTTAATAATGACAGCCAGATCAGAAGGCAGATCAATATCATTTATGCAAACTTGAAATACCTTATATCGGGATGCTTTCTACAAAATATGGTCAAATTCTGCTGATGGTTTTTGAGAAGAAGTCATTTCAAGGTTTCTGTGTTTTCATTAATAATGGTCATATTGAATAGTGGATCACCATCATCTGTACAAATTAAAACGACTTTCATGCCAGAATCCTTTCTGTCAAATATTGTCAAATTCTGTTCAGCAGTTTGTGAGAAGTTGCCTGAGTTTTTTTACTTTTAGCAATGCCAGCCATATTTGAGGGCTGATCTCAATCATTTGTGTAAATTTAAAAGGCTGTCGTCTGTATAAATCTGACAGGTGTTCAAACTAGAACACTTTCAGTCAAATTTGGTCAAATTCTGTTAAGCAGCTATTTAGAAGTTATTAAGGCTTTTCTATTTTTAGTAACTGCAGCCATATTTGATGGCTGATTAGTATTATTTGTACAAACTTAAAAGCCCTTCATGCTACAATGCTTTCTGTAAAATTTAGTCACATTCTGTTTAGTGGTTTTTGAAAAGTCATTTAAAGATTTTTCAGATTTAGTAATTGCAGACATATTTGATGGTAAATCAACATAATTTGCATAACTGTTAAACCCTCAATAGCAGAATGCTTTCTAATTTGGCCAAAAATTCTATTCAGCAACTTTTCACAAGTTATTTAAAGCTTTTTTTTTCTTTTATTTTTATTAACAGCAGTCACATCTAATGGCAGATTGGCATCATTTGTATGATTTTGAAAGATCTTCATGCCAGGATGCTGTCAAATTTGGTCAAAATTTATTCAGCAGTTTTGGAGAAAAGTTATTTAAAGATTTGGCAGATTGGCATCATTTGTATACATTTTAAAGTCTTTTCTGTCAGGATGCTCTGTGCCAAGTTTGGTTGAAATTGGTGGTTTATTGAGAGGAAGTTGGAAATAGGTGGTTTTTGAGAAGTTGAAAATAGCAACTGTTGGTGGGGGATGGACAGGTTTTTCTATGTTTGGTAATGGCACCCATATGTGATGGCTGATTAGCATTATTTCCAAAGAAATGTGAAAGATCTTCACGCTAGTAAAGGTAATCAAATTATTTTCAGTGGTTTTGATCACCATCATTTGTACAATACTAAAACGGCTTGATACTAGGATGCTCTGTGCCAGGATTGGTTGAAATTGATCTGACAGTTTTTGAAAAGTTCAAAAAAGCAATTGTCGACCGATGCCGGATGGAAAACACATGACATATGAAGGGTCATAACACAAGCTCACGTGGCCTTATGGCCAGGTGAGCTAAAAAAATCCATTAGCCAATTGTATCTTTTGTTGCAAACTTGTGCTCCTTTTTATTTCTTCTAAAAATAAGAAAACAAGCTTGCCGCTAGATACATAAAGATGGCAGCATTACAGACCACATTATCTTTGAAAGAAGTGGTGGCCTATTGGTTAGGACACTGGCCTCTGGTACCCGAGGTCCCATGCTCAAATTCCAGTGAGGGCAAGAAGCTTTGTTTCTGCACACCACCATTGACATCATGGGTGGCTACTATGCTAAACAGGGTGACATCTGTCGGATGGAAATATTAAGTGTCAGTTCCGTATGCAGGGAGAGTCACACCCTGTGCAAGTAAAAGTTTCCTCCCACAGTATATGAAAGAGTACGTGTCTGTTGCTGCCACAGAAGTTCTTCCCTCACTGTAGAGTGTGCATTAAGCATACCTGCCCAAAATACTCAATATAAGAGGGTGTGGTAGTAATTAATAGATAGAAGAGCAAACTTTGGGGTGGGGTAATCTTTTCCCTTAGTGTTTCCAAGCAGTCATTAGGGGAGTAAGAATTTTATGAGCAATCTGTTTGGGATCTAATCAAATTGTTTAAACTGCTTCATGAATTATTAATGAGCCTGACTTACTTTTGAATGTACGCAGAGGGAATGTATGTAAAGAAGGGGAGTGGGGTTTTCTTTTTTCTTGGTTAAATGTCTGCAGTTAGATTGTGAGTAATTTCATGAGTTACAACACTGCTACTCATGTACCAGTCTGGATCTGGCCCATCCTGAGTCATACTACATGTCAGACCTCTCAAAGAATTTACCCTTACAACAGTAAACAAAAGTACCATGAATGGCATGTTATACTTCCGCCCCATGTTTAAAAGTCCTCTATGTAGGAACTACACCTCTCCCTCGATAACTCGAGCACAGTGGGGTCCAAAAACACAGACCGCACTATAAGCAGGGTACGAGTTACCGAGGGACCTCAAAAAAATTAAGAAGGGGATGCCATCCCCACTGGACATCGAGAAAACCGCATGGGGGGGTAACGGGGCTGTTTAATGGCTAAATATTAATTTGATAATTGCATTGGGAATAAATGTCAATAAAGAGCTTTATTCTAATGTAATTGTTTACTTTTTTTGTATAAATTACCTTTATTTTCAAGATACCAACTGCTGAAAGATCGTTAACAACATTAGTCTAAGTGGTTTCAACAACACGTGTATGCGAAAACATTGTGCATTACATCACTGGTTTTTGTTGTTGATTCACAACAAAACAAGATTCCTTTTTTACAAAACATTGGGACATTTATTTCGCAAAACAACCGTCAATGTCGAAACTCGGTTTTATTTATTGTTCTATTAACAAAATATGGATGCCATGATTTAATTGCAAGTAATAGTGAAACTTCTTCTCATCCTTGAGGAACTCTTTGAGAGGCAATTTAGAAATTTTAAGTTCACTACATACTCTGGAACTCGTTTCTCTGTAATGAACCATATCTGTGAAACAAAGTTTTTTATTCACCAACTACTCATTTCACTTGGTTGCCTTACTATCTTTGATCACATTTGTGAATGAGTAGGCTAATTTAAGGTAGTTTAATTATATTACTTACTTACATAATAATATTTATAACAATGTTCTACTGATCAATGCAGAATGAGTTGACCAGACACACAGCCGTGACTGCTAGCTCTTGCACATGTAGGATTTGCATGCCTTTTAACTTTTGTTTTATTCCACCCTCTTTTATTTGATTTGATACAAAAGACGTAATTAACGTGATAATACAAAGCAGGTCTGCTTTTAATTGAGTGTAACAACAAGACATACTTCCGCAAGTCAGAGATAAAAAAAATAGTCGGCACTTAATTAGGTTCTCACAGAAACGCTCACGGATATAGCTGTGAAGGTTGAACGATATTTTTCACATTTGAACACAGGAGGACATATTGCATTTATGATGATTACACTGAAACCAAATTAAAAGATAGAATTAAAACACAAATTTCACTTGACAAAACTTACTGCATTGGTATTTATTTTTTAAAGTGTTGCCACCAGTAGGCATTAGTGACATTTTCAATAATCGAAATTTAGTTGAATATTGCTATTTACAGTGTACGGAGAATGTTGTTTGGAAAGAAAATTTAACAAAATATATGACTTCTTATTAAAAGCTGAGAATTTCATGACATTGATTCAAATTTCCGGGTATTAACCACTGTTTTCAACGATAAAAACAGCAATGTATCAAGGTTGCATTTACCAATTTTGATCGCAATTTTTTTCACATTCAACAAATAGGGGCCAATTATTTTGCATTTTGTAGTAACAAAAATGGGATCCATGCCTGACCCCGCGGTATAAGCGGGTTAGTGAGTTATCAGGGCACGAGTTATCGAGGGAGTGGTGTAGTAGGACATGGTTGACTCTGGAGATTAATGACCTATGGGTCTCAATGACCAGGACCTTTGGTCAAAGTATGCAGTATTGAACTAAAGTTACTGTGCAGAAGCCAATATTTTCTCATTAGAGTAACCATAACCATGACCTCTGACCTCTAGACCCCTGAATCTACAGACTGCTTTATTACCCTAAGTGCAAGCCATCCACAAAGTTTGGTCAAGGAACATGCACCTGAATAAAAGCTTTTCTCCACAACCCATTTTTCTTGGAGCCACAATGATCATGACCTTTGACCCCAAATTCAATATGCTTTTTCTATACCTTAAGTGCAAGCCATCCACAAAGTGTAATCCGGGTCAGTGACATAGAAATCTAGATCTTGTGCAGAAACCAATTTTCTTCTTTCAGTCAGTCATCTTGACCTTTTGACCCAACAATATATAGCGTTCTTCTTTATCCCAAGTACATGGCATCCACAAAATTGGTAACTGTTCATGGTGGAGAACGTGAGTTATTGTGCAGAAAACAATTTTCTTCTTCCAGTCAATTACCTTGACCTTTGATTGTGTGATCCAAAAATCAACAAGGTTCTTCCTTAACCCAAGTGCAAGCCATCCATGAAGTTTTGTAACTGTATATAGTTAATAAACCATTTTCTTCTTCCAGTCACAATGACCTGGACCTTTGACCTTTTGATCCCAAAATTGGTAAGGTTATATCTTACCCAAAGTGAAAGTCATCCACAAAGCTTAGTACCTGTTGATTGTGGAGAACTCAAGTTATTATGTGGAAACCATTTTTCTTTTTTTTTGTGTCCACAGTGAGCTTGACCTTTGACCTTCTGACCCCAAAATCAATCGAGTTCTTTCTTACCCATGTGCAAGCTATCCACAAAGTATGATTGAGATCCATGCTGTACAACTTAAGTTGGAATGTGGAATAGGAAATGTTAATGTACAGACAGATAGGGTCATAGCATTACATGCTCTGCCAAAATTTTAGATGTATAAACAAGTAGTTTAAAGTACAGTTCTTTGTAATTCCCATGCAGACTCTAGAGATACTGTGATAAACATATCAATATGGATTCATGTCAGATTTCTGACAATTAAATTTCATTAAAAATATTTTTAAAAAGACTTCTAACAGTTCATACCACATTAAAATCAATATTTACTTTCTGCACTGTTAATCATGGTTCAATGCATGCCATTTATTAATAATACATGTTGACAGATGTAATTTTGCTGTTTTAACAGCAAACACTCTATGAAAATATCACTATCTAGAAAAATATTTAAACAATTATAACAAAATATTATCAAATAAAAAGTTATGAAAAATCTGATTTTATTGTTTCATTTAAACTTACAACAAAATTACCAATATTGCCAAAACAAGTTAACTCCATTAGCTAGCTCATTTTAATATGAGGTCATGCTTTGTCAACAATAAATAAGACAGTCACACCAATAATTTGATGCAGTGTTGGCTATCCTTTGCCATCTGCAATCTTTAAAATTGTTTTGGGAATGGCAAACTAAGCAAGCTCCAGATGCTGGAATAAAGGGTAAACTGATTGTATTGTGGGAGGGAATATTCAGGTGAACAGTTACTAGGATTCATGGTATCGTTCATTTTAAAAAGTAAACACATTATTAGTAGAGTACGAGTACATCACTGTTGCCCGTATGTGTAGATAGATTTAAAACCAATGTTCTTGGATGAAGGGGGTGGTCAGAACTTACATTTCAAATAAACGTAATATCTCAGTTTTCAAAGGAATTTTTTGGCCTCATTTAAAAAAAAGTCAAGTAGATTTCACTTGTGTAAAATTGCAATGAAGAGATATAACTGACAGGCATTGCTGACGGATTGCAATGAAGAGATATAACTGACAGGCATTGCTGATGGATTGTAATGAAGAGATATAACTGACAGGCATTGCTGATGGATTGTAATGAAGAGATATAACTGACAGGCATTGCTGATGGATTGCAATGAAGAGATATAACTGACAGGCATTGCTGACGGATTGTAATGAAGAGATATAACTGACAGGCATTGCTGATGGATTGTAATGAAGAGATATAACTGACAGGCATTGCTGATGGATTGTAATGAAGAGATATAACTGACAGGCATTGCTGATGGATTGTAATGAAGAGATATAACTGACAGGCATTGCTGACGGATTGTAATGAAGAATTACACACACACCATTGTACTTACTACCATTTAATTGAATCTGTCTACTTACTGCTATTTAATCAAATCTGTCTACTTACTGCCATTTAACTGAATATAAAATTCAGATCATTGGAGTAATACAGGTCCACTTTTGCCTATTGGATTGTTTGTGCAATAAATGAAGCAAATATTGCCTTTTTCACAGAAATAAAAAAAACTGCATATGCCTTGGTTTTTTTCTTCAAATTATATTGAACCATTTATGACTTCACTATTAAACCACACATGGTTGTATTTTCTAGAGTTGTGGCTTATGGATGTTAAAAATTTGTATTTAGCCTTATCCATCCTATCATTGTTCTGAAAGATATGCAATGCATGTAAAGTAGAAACAATTGCCTAGGAACCAATACTTTTATTCTCAGGTAGATCTGACAGTTTCCAATTGATCATTGGCTAGATTTGCCAGTAAAAGCTCAGTGGAACAGCTCAGCCTTGTTTTGATTAAATGGAACTTTGAACCTTCAACCATGTTCTGGACTCAATGAAGCAAGACTGGTTTTGTCTAGAGCATGCACTGGTAACAGTAAAAAATCTGCTGCCCCACATTAATTACATCTTGCTTCAATCAGACAACACACAGTGCATATTTGGCACACAGTGTTAGTGTGTTAATATCTGTCAGTAAAAAAAAAACTGGCTGAACTCTGCAATGGCATGTAGTCAGCCTATAAACCATCTGTTACTATTTGTTATCACTACTCCTAAACTAAACATCAAATTTCACGAAACTATACAAAGAATCTTCTTTGACAGCTTTACAGGACACATATTTGTGTCAGTGGTCCATCCAAAAATGGCTACAATGGTAGCCATCACAATATCCATGTTATTGCTTATCATTATAATCTATATTTTTGCAACTTGTGTACATGAATGTCTATATTGGAAAACTGCATTATATGATACCACTACCATGATGGACATCTTGAAGATCTCTTCCTGAATTATAAGGCATGTACAGAAAAGATCATCCTATTCTCTAGTAGTTGTTGTTTTCTTATCAAGTTAGTGGGATATTAGAAACCAGAGTGTAATCCATGATTACATAGCTCACATCTATGAAGCTTTTAGAAGTCTCAAGTAGATATTGTAAACATTAATTAACATGCAGAAAATAAATTCAGACTAAAGTGATCTGGACAACAAAATGTTGGCCCCTTCTCTAAGTAAAGTTTTCTTTGCAATTTTTTATCTTTACATTTAAACTTCTAAAATTACCAATTTAAAAAACAAAAAGAACATTCTTTTCTATGAAATCAAAGTAAAGGTACTATATTGAGTTGATAAAGAAACAAAGATTAATGGTGTATCAATCAAGATGTATAACCTCACCATGTTTCATGATTCACAAGCTACTGTAGCTTTTGGATAGATGATGTCCATTTATCTGGCATCAACAGTGAGGTTAGGGTTTGTTTTTAGTCATTTTCACAGGCACAATTACTCACAGAGTCACATAAGATGGTATTTAGATGTGTCATATAGAATACTACACTTTATGTAAACATTAGATCACTGTGACGTACATTTTGCAGTGCAGTGATCTGGTTAACCTTTGCATTTAGCTAATTTTCGCAGGCACTATTGCCTATGGAGTCAACTGTCAAAAAACTGCATCATAAGGAGTAAAGACTATAGTAAGTGATAACTTGGTCACTGTGACCTATATTATATAGTTCAGTGATTTGTTCTCACCTTTGTGTTAAGCTCAGAGTATCTGACACTGTTGCTTGCAGTCATGTAATATGGTATACAGATGTGTCATGAAGAGCACTGTAGTCAAAACCAGGCCAGTGTGACCTATATTTCACACTCTAGTGACCTGCACTTAATGTTTGTTTTAACTCAGTTTCTCTGAAACTACTGCATGCAGTCATGAAACCTGGAATGCAGATGATTCATGGGAAGTACTACAATCTTCAACCAAAAGTAAGTCACTGTGCCCTATATTTTTTATTATTGTGTTCTAGCTCAGATTTTCAGAAACTATTACTGCAGAGAGAGGTAACTTAGGATTCATCATAAGAAGTACTACAACAATTAGATAAAACAAAGCTTTGCAATCCAGTCATACTGCAATTAGCAGTTTTCTTGTTTTTTAAATTTCAGCAAAAAAAAAATCACTGAATTTTGTATTTCCGCTGCAGGCATTCACTATACCTCAAAGTGCAGGGTCCTGGCAGGTACTCAATTAACACAATAAATGGATCAATTAACCATGAAGAGAAATGCCATTCCATGTTTTATTACGTACATACAACACATGATCACGTGTTAACTTATGATAATGACCAGCAGAAATTTTTACTGATCAAATGGATTTGTAAGGGCTGAGGTTTTAGTGATCCATCAGCAAAGTTACTGATCACTGATTAGCTTTAATTTCAAGCCCTACTGAAGTGTTATGTTATCATATAGCAACCTACAAGGACTTAAATCACTTTGAGTAAACAAGACAACAACAGTCTTAGCCAGAATGAAGAAAATGAGCAAGTGTTGTAAAAGTTATGGAAAAAGAAAGTTGAAGCATAATTGCTCCGTTTTACTAAGACTCATTGTTTTATTGTCCAGAAATTGGTCAAATTTTTCCACTTACAACAGTCCTGAAAACCATTTGACTGAGAATTTACAATTTGTAAATGAAACAACTTATGATACAAATTAAGCATCAGTGAGCAAGAATATGCCTATGAGGTTGTTGTTTCCATTAAGACAATTTTATCATCATGTGATAATGAGGTTTTGTTTCCATTAAGACAATTTCATCATCATGTGATAATGAGGTTTTGTTTCCATTAAGACAATTTCATCATCATGTGATAATGAGGTTTTGTTTCCATTAAGACAATTTCATCATCATGTGATAATGAGGTTTTGTTTCCATTAAGACAATTTCATCATCATGTGATAATGAGGTTTTGTTTCCATTAAGACAATTTCATCATCATGTGATAATGAGGTTTTGTTTCCATTAAGACAATTTCATCATCATGTGATAATGAGGTTTTGTTTCCATTAAGACAATTTCATCATCATGTGATAATGAGGTTTTGTTTCCATTAAGACAATTTCATCATCATGTGATAATGAGGTTTTGTTTCCATTAAGACAATTTCATCATCATGAGGTTGTTTCAGAACATCTGTCAATGGAATGGGCAATGAGAAAAGGAAGGACATTCCTAACTTTTCAAAAAGTTAAAAGATTTTCTGAATGAAAAATTCCAGGAATGTGAATGAACTGGAACAAAATTCAATACACAAGATCGAGCTAGGAAATGAAAAGATAGATAAAAGTCTGTACAAGATAAAGATATTGATGGTGATGATTTCTTTGCTGCCCTGACAGCTTTAAATGAAGAATCATTAGTTCAACAAGTTAAGCAACAGTGAAGAGATTTTTATGCACTTCTGCTGATCTATGTCGATTGTACATGCCTATAGCTGATAGTGTTCTGATTAAAGTTCTTTTCAAATTCCATTGCGGATGGTATCTGGTGCTGCATCTAAAAATGAGTGAATTCAAACAGCCTGAAAAATTGACAAAAGAAAGTTCCTTTAATATATACCATTAATTTCTCGATTACTGCAAACAGTATGCATGCAACTCATCCTCTAAAGGTCAAGGTGTGCTCATAATGTTAAAACTGCTGTCATGTTGTTGCATGTTTTTTTCTTGCAGGGGTGTGCAGACTCCAACTTTCAAGCTGTCTATATTGTTTGCAAGCTTGAGCTTTGTGTGCAGCCTATTAGGCAAGTTCTCTAAGTCATCATGAGGCTTGATTACAACATATGGACCTTGCAGCAAGGTTCTCATTAATCAAGATTACTTTGTGTTTGAACAGACTTCTGAGGGAGCAAATCATAAGGAACCTAATTTGGGACTTTCTCATGTTGGATACTTAGGTCAATAAAGTTAATAACAACTGATGGTCTGATATAATGCAATTATTTGTATTTAGTGGCTGTAGAAAACAACTAACTAAAATTAATGACGATGACAATGGGGGCATTGCCTCAGCATTTGATATTGGTACTGGAAGCAATACAGTAGCTCAGCAATTCATGTGTAAATAATGTATAAGAAAATACTGCTAATTATGCCTAATATCATGATACATCACCATCAAGGGCTAAATCAATGTACTGTCAGACTAGCAATGCAGTTATGTATTGGGATACATCACTATCAAGGGATACATCAATGTACTGTCACACTAGCAATACAGTATGTATTGGGATACATCACCATACAGAGCTACATCAACGTACTGTCACACTAGCAATGCAGTATGTATTGGGATATGTACATCCCGATCAAGGGCTACATCAATATACTGTCACACTAGCAATGCAGTATGTATTGGGATACATCACCATACAGGGCTACATCAACGTACTGTCACACTAGCAATGCAGTATGTATTGGGATACATACATCACCATCAAGGGCTACATCAATGTACTGTCACACTAGCAATGCAGTATGTATTGGGATACATCACCATACAGGGCTACATCAACGTACTGTCACACTAGCAATGCAGTATGTATTGGGATACATCACTATCAAGGGCTACATCAATGTACTGTCACACTAGCGATGCAGTATGTATTGGGATACATACATCACCATCAAGGGCTACATCAATGTACTGTCACACTAGTGATGCAGTGTGTATTGGGATACATTACTATCAAGGGCTACATCAATGTACTGTCACATTAGCGATGCAGTGTGTATTGGGATACATACATCACCATCAAGGGCTACATCAATGTACTGTCACACTAGCAATGCAGTGTGTATTGGGATACATCACCCTACAGGGCTACATCAATGTACTGTCACACTAGCAATGCAGTATGTATTGGGATATGTACATCCCCATCAAGGGCTACATCAATATACTGTCACACTAGCAATGCAGTATGTATTGGGATACATCACCATACAGGGCTACATCAACGTACTGTCACACTAGCAATGCAGTATGTATTGGGATACATACATCACCATCAAGGGCTACATCAATGTACTGTCACACTAGCAATGCAGTATGTATTGGGATACATCACCATACAGGGCTACATCAACGTACTGTCACACTAGCAATGCAGTATGTATTGGGATACATCACTATCAAGGGCTACATCAATGTACTGTCACACTAGCGATGCAGTATGTATTGGGATACATACATCACCATCAAGGGCTACATCAATGTACTGTCACACTAGTGATGCAGTGTGTATTGGGATACATTACTATCAAGGGCTACATCAATGTACTGTCACATTAGCGATGCAGTGTGTATTGGGATACATACATCACCATTAAGGGCTACATCAATGTACTGTCACACTAGCAATGCAGTGTGTATTGGGATACATCACCCTACAGGGCTACATCAATGTACTGTCACACTAGCAATACAGTATGTACTGGGATACATCACCATCAAGGGCTACATCAATGTACTGTCACACTAGCGATGCAGTGTGTATTGGGATACATCACCATACAGGGCTACATCAATGTACTGTCACACTAGCAATACAGTATGTACTGGGATACATCACCATCAAGGGCTACATCAATGTACTGTCACACTAGCAATACAGTATGTATTGGGATACATCACCATACAGGGCTACATCAATGTACTGTCACACTAGCAATACAGTATGTACTGGGATACATCACCATCAAGGGCTACATCAATGTACTGTCACACTAGCGATGCAGTGTGTATTGGGATACATCACCATACAGGGCTACATCAATGTACTGTCACACTAGCGATGCAGTATGTATTGGGATATTCTAACAGTTGTTCAGATACTGATGCAGTATATTATTGCATGAAATACTGCAATGTTGAAACGTGTCAATGAATCATTACATCTCCAGTCTGCACAAAACAAACTATATATGATAGTTATCCTTATATGCAGTACTCCAGAAAATCTTTTATGTGCACTAGCTGAAGGCAAGTTGCTTTTAAAGATTCACTTATCCTGTGTAACAAATCCACTTGGCCTGGAGAGCTTTTTATGTACTGTCTATGAAACAAGTCAAATAATTTCTTTGTTTTGCATGCCCTAGCAAGCAAAAGATTGATTTATTCTATGAGTTTCATAAATTTCATTTGCAATTAGCACAAATGAATGATTCTATTACCATATGATGAAAGTGAAATCACTTTGAAGAAAATTCTGCATCCTCAATCACTATGGCTTTGTTGTACAGGAGGTCATGTTTTGTGATGTCATGTTCTGTTATTATGTGTAAACTATGAGAAAAACTATGATATGGGCATATTGACTTGAAGAACACAGTCGTCATGTGATCAAAATGAGATTTTACACATGAAACGTTTACTCAAGTAGCACATGGAATTGTGAAGTTGAATATAGCTGATGTTACAATGAGGCATACCTCAAACCAGCCTGATCATGTAATACCATTTTAGGGTTTGGTTTGGTTTGGTTTTGGTGTTGTATGGCACAACAACAGAAGTAGGGTATTTAGTACCAAGACAACTGGAGTAAAGTGCCTTGCCCAAGGACATATCAAAGTAGCTGATCAAGATTGATCTAATCGAAGGATTTGAACCCACTCCTTTTCAGTCGCAAGTTAGTCATGCTAACCACAGCTCCCGCCTCCATTAGTCACCTGTTACAACATACCCAGATGCGCATCAGGCCTTTTCTACTTCTCCAAGCCTGCAGGGGGAACCACTTTTTACCTCCCTTTTTGCATGTTTACTCCATATGGAGAACCTTGTAGTGAATAACAATAACTGTTCCTTATCTGGTGAAGTGTGAGATATGAAATTTTCCCTCATATGAAACACCATCGAAACGACTTTCTGATGGAGGAAAATAAAACAGACAGGTAATGGCTTTTAATAGTGAAAACACTAATGAAAATGTAACACTTCAAAAGTGCTCACCTTGCAGCAATATAATTTTAAAAACCTTTTCCAAGTGAAATTAGCAAGGTGATAATCATGCTTTAAAAGTTACATACTGAGTTATTACACATTTCTGCCGAAGGAAGCAAAACAGAAATAAAATTACACTTTTCAGTTTATCGTCAATGCATAATGTTTCCATGGTAACTATTACCAATGAAACTGACCCGAATATACTTTGTGGCAACACTTCATATTTAAAGTATTTATGTGAAAATCTGAAACATAAACTGAAAGACATGTAGTGTTTTTGCATTAAAAATACTATAAAAACGAAACATGTTGACTATAAAAAATATGGTTTTCCAGGGTCACCATAGGTGGATTTTTTTAATCCCCTTTATATTTGTTGAGAAAATTTCCAATTGGTAAAATAGACATCAAATTTTTTAATAAGATGGACAAAAGTTATCAACATAAAATCACTGGTGTAGTTGGGAAATGTTGCCTTATCGCCATCTGCATGATTCTTATAAAGAACTGTACTTGCTTGTACCATACCTTAAACAAAATATTAATTATTCTTTTTTATGCCAGATACAAATATCACGAATTTGGGAACATATCACACTGATATGGTGTTAAACAAATCTATCTGTACAATTTTATCCAAAAGTTATAAAAGGTAATGTAATTTTGTTGTTTTAATGAACAAGTAACCATAAACCAAAATCACTGCAAAGTTATAGTTAAGGGGATACAACTCATTTTACATATGAAATTACACATACCAAACTGATTGACACTGTTCACGTCCACAAGTAAAGGTATATTTATTGTCCCAAAATTGAATTGCAGCTGTAACTGCATGATTCCAAAATGTTAGCATTTGTAGAAAAAAGTAATGGTTGAGGGGACTTGAATAATTAAATGTGAAAAAGGGAGGGGGGAGGCTTTTTTTTTAAAGACTCACCCACCCATCAAATTGTACTTGGACTGGTAAACATAAAACAATCAGAACAGTCTGGGCTGCCTGCACCATCCATATTTAACTAAATCAGAACCTTCCTTTCCTTGCCATCATACTTTTAATTCTATGACAATCCTGAAGTATGTGAAGGATATGGAAGAATACAATCATTTTGAACTTTAGTAGTAACTTATTTAATGTTCTTCATCCCTTTTTAATATCACCTAATACTTTTAGTGCTGTTCTGTAAATCTTGTACGAGATTCAACACTGAGTATGACTCAAGATGGACAGCATCCTGACTAATGTTGTACTTGAAAATGTCAGAATTTGTCCGGTTACCTCGAGTTCCTGGTACTCCTGCTGCAGCTGTTTTAGACTGGCCTGACTGTTATGCCTGGACCCAGACTGTGCACTTACGGACTCTCTGTAGATTTTCTCCAGATGTGATTGATATTTATGCAGATTGGCAAGGCCATCACTAGCACGCCGGACTGGTGAGTATCTCTCATTGGGTAAATGGAGGGAGTTCACTTCTTTGTATGATTCTCTGGCTGTAATGGAAAGCAAAACAGATTTTGGAATAAAATTCAGTGTGGATCTTATAGTGCTCTCTCCTTAATATCCTGCTAAATAATATTTGTGTAAATGTATTCTTCATGGTTTGGCATGCAAAGTTTGCATAGATTTGAAAAACAAGAGTACCATGAACAGCACATTATCCATGTTTAATAGTCCTCTATGTAGATAACTGAAATTTTTGTGCAATAACCATTTTTCTTCTTTCAGTCAGAGTGACCATGACCTTTGACTTTTTGACAGGTTTCTTCCTTACCCCAAGTGCAAGCCATCCATAAAGTTTGGCAACTGTAGATGGTGGAAAACTTGAGCAATCATGTGGAAGCCATTTTCCTTCTTTCAGTCACAGTGACCATGACTTTTGAGCTTTTGAACCTGAAATTAATAGGGTTCTTCCTTACCCCAAGTGCATGCCATCCACAAAGTTTGGTAAATGTAGATGGTGGGCAACAAAAGTTATTGTGCGGAAACCATATTGGTAACAGATGGTCAGGCAGACAGATATCATAACATAATACAGTCTGTCTTATGGTGGGCATATAAAAACTCTGCCTAATGTGTTAAAAACTAAAAATATGCCCTGAGGACATGAATGCCCCAGACATTATGGTGTATTTGAAGACATCCTGGTTCAAGGTGAAATGTCAAAGTTTGGGTTCAAAAGCTCACAATTTTTTTACAAAATTATTTCAAAATTAACTCAAGATCTTGTTACGACAAAAGTCCAAAACAATTTGGTTTTGATCCCTGATGTCCTTCAAAGGGTATTACATGGAAATGGAATTTGTAGTCTGACGACAAATTTTCAAATCAAATAGGCAAGTAACACAACAAATTTTGATGGAAATTAATGAAAACTAAATATGACCATGGACAATATAAACCCTTATAAAAATATGGTTTGAATTCATTGAATGCAGCAAAAGTTCTCCGAGTACAAAAGAAATTACTCATGCATGAGCAAACTTCCATTAAGTTAAAACAGCAATGGGTGCATCATGCAGGACTCCCCTCTCTACAATTTGCTCAGTAAGGCCCTAAACAGAAGAATTTCTGTTGGAAAACCAAAGTTTGCAGAAGATGATCATTCAGGGGCCATAACTCTTCTAAATGATGATATGGAATGTTGGAAATTCAACTCATTCCAAGTCTCATCAATATAATGATAACTTTGGCTGAAATGCAAGATACCTTCTTAGTAAAGCAAAGTTAGAGGAAGGGCAATCAGGGGCCCTAACTGTTCTAAATGATAATATGGAACACTTCAAATTAAATTCATTCAAGGTCTCATCAATATAAAGCTGCATGCCAAATTTGGTTGAAATGCAACAAAGCTTAGTAAAGTTACAATATGGAAAACAAAATCAGGAAGATAGGCATGCAGATGCCATAAACTCCTGTAAATGTTGTGGAACACTGGAAATGAAACTCACTCCAGGGCTCATAAATCTCAAGTCCCATGCCAGATTTGGTTGAAATCCAACAAATTTTGGTGAAGTTATCTAATGGAAACCAATGGCTATAACTCTATTCAAAATGGAGCTGATGAGACAAAACCCATAAAGGTACATCTAGCTTTTGAGATAATGTACACATCGAACTGCATCAGAATCTGTTGCATGGTTCCTGCGCTATACTTGTTACAAGGATCAGCTGTAGTGGAGATTTAATATTGATTGAAAAAGAGCAATTACTCCATCAAAATGAGACCTAACAAGACAAAATCTTTACAAAGCACTTTTAAATTAAATATGCAATTCACCAACCAAATGGCATCCAATTATGTGTAAGGGTTTTAGAGCTATCATGGTTACATGCAACATCTCATTAAGATATCAAGACTACTGTCAAGGGCCATAACTCTATGCACAATGGAGCTGGAGAGACAAAACTCATACAAGTCATGTCTAAGGCTATAAGGCAAACATACACGCCAAATTGCATTAGGTTGCAGACCGCAGCTGGTTACAAGAAGTGTGAATGGATTAAGGTGACTACTATCAGGTTCACGCATCTTGAAATGGAATTCATGATGCAAAGGCAAACTTCTAAGTCATACAAGCACTGTAGCTCTGTCCAATTTTGACGGAAATAGGCGGAAATCAAACTTTACTTAGATCTTTTTAATGTAAAGTTACGTACCAAATTTGGTTTCAATCCACATATTCCATTAAAAATCATTCAGCATAAATGAAATTTGCAACAGATTTGATATTATGGGATGTACAAATATGAGTGACACTATATGACTCATTAAAAGAATATGGCACAGACAAAAAGTTATTGACCAAGTTGTTCCACACTGAGAAACATCAACGACTGGTTTTAAAAATATCAAAAAGGGTTAAAATAAGAAGAAGACTTTTTAAAATCAGATATATTTGCCTTTCCCCCAAGCACTATAATGACATATGCATCAAGTCGATATCAGGTGAGGTGTATGATAAATTGCCAATTACAATATTTATGGATATTAAGGGTTTTTTATTTTACTTTTAAAAACATTTTATTGTCAAAATTAAATGAAGGAGTTTTCGAGGTAGCCTTCAATCAAATTCAAGAATATTTTTTTTAAACCCTTGCAAACAATGCTAGACTACAGAAATGTTAAAAGCAAATTCAACAATTTCAGGTCTGATTTTCAAAAATCTACATAAGAAAATTATTAAAGCATTAGTGCAATGAAAATTACAGAAAAAGCAAACTTCAATGGTGGTATGGCTGGATTGCAAAAGCTCGTTTGTCTACATGGTGTAGTACTTCTTATGGTGCATCCTATGTATCAAGTTACATCACTCTGCAGTAACAGTGTCTAAGATACTAAACCAAATGCAAAGATTAACACAGATCACTGGAGCATGATATACTGGTCACAGTGACATTGGACTTAACTGTGTAGTACTCTTCATGATGGATCAACATACCAAGTTCAGAGATGTCAACTCCTGAACATGCTTATCAGGAATCCTAGCGTCATTTTAGGAAAATTAAGGTCCAATGATAATACATTATGAATCCATCCCTCTATTAAGGTCCAATGATAATACATAGTGAATCCATCCCTCTATTAAGGTCCAATGATAATACATAGTGAATCCATCCCTCTATTAAGGTCCAATGATAATACATAGTGAATCCATCCCTCTATTAAGGTCCAATGATAATACATAGTGAATCCATCCCTCTATTAAGGTCCAATGATAATACATAGTGAATCCATCCTTCTATTAAGGTCCAATGATAATACACAGTGAATCCATCCCTCTAATTCCAGAACCTTGAACTATTTAAACATTTTTGGCCCAAACAATAACCAGAAACATTAGTCGTCATGAATTATCTGCCCTTATCTTTTATCTTCATCTATGCCACCACTTTTTACATAATTACAATCTAATATTTATCCCATATGACATGACTCTGCAAGCAACAGTGTTCGAGAAATGGAGCTAAATGCAAACCCTTACCTACAGAAACTGAGCTTAATGAAAAGATAATCAAAATCACTGAACCATGAAATGCAGGTCACTTTCAGTGACCTAGTTTTCACTGATGACTAAAGTAATCCTCATGACAAGCACAAAGCAATGAACCATAATATACAGATCACAGTGACCAGGTTTTCACTGAAGGCTGTGGTACTCCTCATGAAACATTTACATACATTGTTAAAAAAAACTGCTGGCAAAGTAGTAAATAAAAATAATAAATAAAAATATATCTTATCCAATGACCCTTGGGTCCTGAAAATAAATCTGGAATAGACAATGAATAGGTATATAGGTAATTTAGTATGTATTTGAAATATATTAACTGAATATAATGAAGCTTCCCTTAACTGAGCTTGGTCTGCATACTAGCTAAATAATTTAATCTAATATTAATCAAACCTCTTGATACTGGCTATCTCTTTAAAGGGACTCTTTCACAGACAAGTGACTAAATAGTGATAAAATACATCCATACAGAAAGCATACCAAAAATGAACATTACTTCCAGACTTACTTGATCCAAAACAACTCAGTTGGAAAACTACTACTAGAATGTGCATGGGTAAAAATCCAAGAAAATTTTGAACATTGTAATCAAGGTCAATGGGGACAACAATTAAGTTTGATTAGCAGAATAATGAATCACTAATGGAGTTTTAACATGAACTGTTACCATCTATACACCTAGATGAGTAAACCTTGCCATTCTGTTAGTTTAAAAAGATCCTTGCCAGATGGCACTGCTGAATACAAACAAATCTGAAGATAAGATTGGATGACCCTAAAATGATTAGACTTAAATCTTGTGTGAATTTTTTGCTGTAATTAAAATGGGGGTTTTCTTTCAAGCAGCCAGATATCAGTGCAAGGAGAAACATCTTAAATGTTTTTTTGTAACATTTAGAGATAGAGTAAAATTTTGTATTATACATGAAAGAGTCCATTTAAAATGGCCAAAATGTTTAATCCCAATAGTGTGTGGTTTCCTGGAATTTTTATAATGCAATAAGAATTTAGAATAGCTTCACCATCAGGTTTTAACTTTGAAAGGTTTTATTGCATATATGTGCATGTTGTAGGCAGCAATTACAAGATGTTCTGTCAGAAAGACGGCGGCCAGTTCTTATAGGTTGTAAGGACAACTTGCGCTGTAGTTCCTCTGGAATCTCACTCATAGGGTTGGACATGGCCAGAGTGTGTCGCTTCACTCTTCCCCGGCTGGTAAGATACCTACACAAAAATAAGTGACAATGTGATGTATTCACAGCTTCAGTAGGTACAACTTTTATCAGCTCCTGCATCAAAGTTCAAAGTAAACCAAATAGCCTTTAATTGAATTACTCTACTTTACTTATGACAAGTTACAAATTCACTATCTTAGAATTAATAATTTACTAAGTCTTTAATTGTAACTGTCCAACAAGATATAAATTTCCGACAAAATAACAAAAATAAATAATGCAGGTACAACAAAATTACCACCTTCATGAACCTGGAATTCTGAATTTGTGCTGAATTTTTGTAACCTTAAAAAGTCTGAAAACTTGGCAAATAGCATACATTTTTGTAACCTTAAAAAGTTTGAAAACTTGGCAAATAGCATACATTTTTGTAACCTTATAAAGTTTGAAAACTTGGCAAATAGCATACATTTTTGTAACCTTAAAATGTTTGAAAAATTGGCAAATAGCATATATTTATGTAACCTTAAAAAGTTTGAAAAATTGGCAAAAAACATACATTTTTGTTTGCTAATTAAAAATAAAGATTTTGAATAACAGTATTACAGAGTGGAGAATTATTAGGAAAATAAATCCCTCAAATTCATTATTTTACATAATTATCATCATAATAAACACATATGATATTATCCATTGACTCTATTATCAATTAGTCCCAATAGATGCTTAAACCCAAATTTTTGGACTGTCTGAGGTGATTCTACTCACTTCCTTGCAACTCTAATCCCATTACGTTATAAGAAATTTTAAAAAGAATTATATTTAATATTGAATAGTGGGCTTTGCATTTATCTGACCTTTGACCTCAATATTTGCCCTTAAAGTGAAGGATCAAGGGTGACATCCACTCCTGTTTTTTCATGGAACGCTTTAAGGATTAGACCAAACATGGATACCTGCTTCTACCAAAACAAGCCATCAAGAATATTTTTTAGGCCTTTGGTTATCTGATTATATAGTTACAGTGTGGTCCAAATGATTTTAATTCGAGTAAAATGGAAACCAATGAAAAGAAAAACAGTAGATTTTACATTAATATTCTTACTTTCCATAACCTATTTTTCTTGATAAATTAAAGATTCTTGTCAAAATCTTGTAAGTTCTTGGTTGTTAGATTGTAATGTTATTTAGAAGTCTCATTTTACTGTGTGTTGCACTTGGCTGGCCTGACCTAAATCAGGGACAAGATCTGAGGTGGCAGCCACCTGAACCATAATTAAAAGAAGGCCAGGGCCTGCATGTCAAGCCCACAATCGAAGCAATGCTGTAATTGTGACCTTGACCTCAAGGTCAAAAGATTGAACAAGCATGTTGCAGAATTAATTGTCTTAGCTTTATCATGATTGATCCTAAATACGAACAAAATCCATCAAGAGGTTTAGGAAATATAAGCAGATGAAAACTAGAGTACTGTAAACAGTACATTATACACCCATCATGTGGTAGCTAGTATTATACTACTTCTTTTGTGTAAAACCCTTGGTCTTAAGTTGGACACTCAGGTACTAATAGACACTAACATACATAGTACCAATTGTGACCCTGACCACTGACTGTTTGAATCTGAAATCATTAGATGTCTTCCTTGTCTCAAATGCAAGCCATCCACAAAATCTGGCCACAGTAAAAGACCCAGAACTGAAGCTATTTTGAGAAACCATTTTTCTTCTTAGAGTTACTGTGACCTTGACATTTGGCTTTTTGACCCCAAAATCAGTAGGTGTCTTTCTTATATCAAATACAAGCCATTGACAAAGCTTGGTAGTGGTATCTGGTATACCAGTTATTGTGTCCCTGTGACCTTGAATTTTGACCTTTTGAGCCTGAAATAAATACACTGCTTATTTGCCCCCAAATGCAAGCTACTATGTTTAGTAATGGTAGATGGTGGAGAACTTTAGTTTTTTTGTGTAAAAGAAATAGGAAACAGTTCGATGGACAGATGGACATCATAACGTGTTGCCTTATGGCAGGCATAGATGGACAGATGGACATCATAATGTGTTGCCTTATGGCAGGCATAGATGGACAGATGGACATCATAATGTGTTGCCTTATGGCAGGCATAGATTGACAGATGGACATCATAATGTGTTGCCTTATGGCATATAAAAACTTTAACCTAATCCTTAACACAAATTTTCTATGACTGTAACCTTGACCTTGGAGTAAATGGGACAAACGAAAAGAATTGTCTCCACTTCATACTGATTCATCCCAAGTATGAAACCACCAAGGGGTTTAGAAACATAAGCAAATGAAAAATTCTGAAAAAAAAACCTAATGCAAATTTTCAATGACTGTGATCTTGACTTTAGGGTCAAAGGGGCAAGCGAGCATGTCACAGAATAAAGTGTCTTAGATTCATAATGACTCATTCCAAGCATGATGAGAATCTATCAAGAAGTTTAGGAAATATATCAAATGAAAAACTTTAAAAACATTTTAACAACAATGCTGCTGGCTGAAAAGTGACTTGCTTTCCCACTAACAATGGCTAAACAACAAAATGAGGGTATGCTTATGTTTCTACTTAAAAATGCCATCAGAATGAAATCTGAGGTTTTTTTAGCCCTTGGCAGGCTAACTATATGCCATCAGAATGAAATCTGAGGTTTTTTAGCCCTTGGCAGGCTAACTATATGCCATCAAAACAAAAACTAAGGTTTTTTTAGAACTTGGCAGGTTAACAATATACCATCAGAATGAAAACCAAGGCTTTTTAGCCCTTGGCAGGCAAACAATATGCCAGTAGAATGAAAACTAAGGTTTTTAGCCCTTGGCAGGCTAACTACATGCCATTAGAATACAAACTAAGGTTTTTTAGCATTTGGGAGGCCAACTATATGCCATCAGAATGAAATCTGAGGTTTTTTTAGCCCTTGGCAGGCTAACTATATGCCATCAGAATAAAATCTGAGGTTTTTTTAACCCTTGGCAGCCTAACAATATGCCATCAGAATGAAAACTAAGGTTTTTTTTAGCCCTTGGCAGGTTAACAATATGCCATCAGAATAAAATCTAAGGTTTTTTAGCCCTTGGCAGGTTAACAATATGCCATCAGAATAAAAACTAAGGCTTTTTTAGCCCTTGGCAGGTTAACAATATGCCATCAGAATAAAAACTAAGGTTTTTAGCCCTTGGCAGGCTAATTACATGCCATTAGAATACAAACTAAGGTTTTTAGCATTTGGGAGGCCAACTATGTGCCATCAGAATGAAAACTAAAGTTTTTTAGCCCTTGGCAATCTAACAATATGCCATCAGAATGAAATCTGAGATTATTTGAGCCCTTGGCAGCCGAACAATATGCCATCAGAATGAAAACTTAGGTTTTCTAGCCCTTAGCAGGCTAAAATGTGCCAAATTCTGAATTTGTCAAAATGAAATCAGAACTGTGCAAAACAAAAAATTAAGACTATGTAATGCATACCTAAATTTTTTAAACAAAACTGATTTAACTGCCTCCAAGTAAACTGACTGCCTAACTCCAAATACTACCGTTTGAAATTTGTCACGATATGGAAACACATTCAAATTTGATTCCATCTATCACAAATTTATTTTGAAACCTTCAGGTGTATACCCAAATTCTGAACTTAATATATCTCAAGGTTCTTTAAACAAACTTCAATGACAAAAAAGATATCTGATGTTCATGAATATTACTCTCCTCCACACACTTGTTAATAATATCTGCATCAGATACATCATTGTTGTTGTTATTATTGTTGTTGTTGTTTTCATCTTTTGGATTGAGTGATTCTTTGCTTTGTGCTTTTATTCATTTATTCACATCTCTAACTGTATTGCTTTTTCAAAATCTAATTTTACTCATGTCCATCATTACACTGAATGTGATACCAGAAGTTTTGTCAGATGCCCAATTGTTGTTGGTAGTGGTGAAGATGTTCCATCTATCGTTTTTGCTAATAAATTAACATACCAGCACAACAACATGGACTACTGGCAGGAGTAAGTATGCATGTTTGGAGAGTCAGTTTGGACAAGTTTATAAAATTGGCACTTGATCTATTATGGAAATTTTGACGGTAAAAAGTACACATCGTTCTTACAGTCTACTACTCAGTAATCAGTTCACCATGTCTTCCATGATGCATCGGAATCAGATGATAAACCTGTTGATTTATCCACATGTTTCTAATTTAGTAACATTTTATGTTAAATTATCAACATGAGCTATATGTTAAAAGACTTTAGGTTTAATATGGATGTACAGGTTGTGTCTTAATGGAACTGAAGCAGTTGGTGTTAATGCCTGTATGTTCATCCAACTGTGACATGAAGGCAATATGGATAATTCATTCATTTTGTTTTAGGTTTTAGTGAGGGATTCAGCAAAAGGGAAGCTGTCACATGCAGGATAAGGACTACAGTAGTAAAAGGTTTACACTTTTATGATTAAAAGAAAAATAATGTTGCCTGCTGTGCTTTACCTCTGTACTGCCTCAGGATCAGGTTCCTGGTCAGATCCACAATCCTCTGTCTCCTCTACTGTCACTGATCCTGTCAGGGGCTGAGTTGGGAGGGGGAGTCCCATAGGGGATAGAGGGGACTGAAAAAAGAAAATTTAATACACTCCAGCTTTCTGTAACAATTACTTCTCTTAGGCAGCCACTTCTTAGTTTCTCACTCCTATAAATGTGTGTGTGTGGGAGGGGGGGTGAGGGGGCACATAGGAGAGAAAACTAATTCGAATATGGATTGTGAGGGTTGTCCAAACTGTTCTATATTGACCAGTCCAATTGAAATTTGATGGGTGGTGAAGTCTTTGAAAAAATGGCTTTAAACCCCAACCTCAATACATGTATTTCAGGAACAGCTTAATAATTCTGCATCTCTTTACCTCCCTCAAACACTCAAATTCGTTCCATCAAACAGATGATTGATTAAGAAAGGTTGCACAGCATAATCAACCTGCAGCAAAGCATTATGTCTCCATGATTTGAAATTCTTGGACCTTCTTGCAGAGTTAGGAATAAACCCAATCATATCTAAAGGTGGGTATTTCTACTGTAATTTATGTGGAGTATTGGTGGGTATTTCTATTGTAATTGGAGTGGAGTATTGGTGGGCATTTCTACCTTAATTGGAGTGTAGTATTGGTGGGCATTTCTACCATAATGAGATGGAGTATTGTTGAGGATTTGCACACATTTACTCTCATACATTAAAGCACACATAAACTGATGGACATGATCTAATAGTCCCAAACCCCCCTGCAGACTCAGGGATGTAGAATATGCCTGATGCACCACCACCCCTGCAAATCGTAAAAGACAATAGAGGCAACATTCTTGCCACAGGATGTGTCCTGTAATGTTTATACTGAGGTCTTGGACTTTTTACGCAAGTTAGGTTTATATAAACAAATCTGACTTTCCATTTGAAGTATTTTTACCCTTTTTTGTCTTCTTCTTTGTTTTGTATGCCATTTTTTGGATGCCTAAATGTATTCAGCACAATATGGTCAGGATTGTGATAATCTACCAATAAACTCTATTCACGTATACATATATACTCATAGTTCCAACATTTTTCCCCAAGAAACATGCAGTAAACATTAAGAACTATGAAGCTGCCATGCTGAAAAATATGTAAAAAAAATGGAAACATTTACATTCATTTTTTAAAAATAAAATTAAGGTATAAATTACAGGTTAGGTATTATTGTCATTATTATTTTTGGACTCTCACAACTTGAAGGAATGCAACTTTTTTTCTGAATTTTTGTTGCTTCGTGTTTTGTTTCATACAATGCTACAGCTCATGTCGGTAAGATTTGCATTATATATTTCATGTATTTACCAAACAAATATGATTCTGTATAGAGATATCCTCTCCTGTGAAACTGTTTGATTCCAATTATGAAAAGGATGGATGTTACAATTATACAGATACAGACAGAGAGATAGGTAGCAAGCCTGACAAACATGCAGAGACAAACTGATGGATGGATGTATAGAGATGGATATATGGATAGCCAGATATAAAAATATAAAAGAAAACAGTAGACAGATAAACTGATAGACAGAAATGAGATCATGGAAGAAAGATATGACATCACAAAACTAGATAACATCTACAACAACTTCAATCAGTGACCTTAATTTATATAAAAACAATGAGCTGTCTGGGCTGGCTAACACTTCTGATATTTCAAGTGGAACCTAATTTTATAGTTATTTCTATATTATATTAAATTGTGTTGATAGAAAGATAGGGCTTTGGCATGATGTAAGTAAAACTTAAAATTTTCATTACATATACCTTATACAGAGTTCCAGCAAAGAAATTTACGAAATGAACAGAATTAAAGAATTACATTAAAAGACACTCTCATCAAATGGCACCCTCTTTTCTATTTCCATCAATTTTTCAAGACGTCTGCAGACTCTAATATTGAGTTGTAAATTTGGAATTTTAAGTCTTATTTCTTTCTCAAAATATTGTCTAAAATTTTAAGGCCCAACAGAAGCTATCATTGAGAAGCGTTACCGTAGACAGAGTTTCTCGACTTCCTGCCTGACTGTTTTCCATTGCCATCTGTCGACAAAAGCGGTGTATATTAGCTCCTCCATCCGATGCTCTTCTGTTCAGGTTAAGGAACCCTTCTGAAAAGATAAATACAAGTATGTCCTAAAAACACAATAATGAGTAATAGATAAATCCCCCACTCCCAGGGAAAGATTCAATTTACACATAAGACTAATAAAAGCCCTTAAAAAGCACATATTGCTTAAAATACATATACTGTAAGTATGAATTATCTTTTGGAGAATAAGGAGAGTACCTTGTTTTATCCACATTATATAATTAATAACACCAATGGGTGTGCTTTTATCTGACTGAGTGTTTCAACACTAGTTTTAAATTGCCAATTCAACTTTGTGAATGTAACAGTCTGGTTTTATAAACAGGTAAAGAAGTCACTCCACATTTCCTTTAAATAGAGCTAAGAACATGAATTAAGATGATGAATACAGTAAAATGTCTATTATCCATACAGACCAATTATCTGGACTTGTAACTCATCCAGGCCAATTGTATGCTCTGGACAGACAATTATCTGGACATGTAACTCAGCCAGACCAGAACATACCATTCTCTGTACTTACAATTATCTGGACTTGTAACTCATCCAGAACAATGGTATGCTTTCTCTGTACTTACAATTTTCTGGATTTTAAACTCATCCAGACCAACAGTATATTCTCTGGATCTACAATTATGTAACCTGTAACTCATTCTTGACCATTGGAATGCTCTCTGTACATCATTTCTAAGTGACAAAATATCAGAATTCTTTACCTGTGGCAAGCTAGTCTCTGCAGGAAAATATCTACTAAACTTCAGAGTTTGGCATCAACCATCTAAAGTGTGTATTTGAGATCAGAGTTTGTGCTAGGAAATATCTGTTATAGAACAGAAATTACTGATCACCTATGCAAAACTAATGTAAAGTGCAAGAGAGCAACTTCAAAACTTATCAGAACAGGACTACTGCATTTTTTATAACTTTTATTTTCATTTTATACTTGTCAATTCAGGTTTATTTTTTATAAGAAAAACTGTTGTGCTACCAATGCTATTGGTGTTGAGGTACTTTTCTCCCTGTCTGTGTCCACACTGAATACTAATGTTCAAAACAGTATCCCATCACATTCTTATGTTCCAGAATTTTGTTCATATGATTCAGAATGCTGAATTTTCAATAACAATTTGTAATAATTCCCCAAAATTTGGAAAAGGCTGGTATCTCTGTGAGCAAAATCCATGTTTCCCACTGAGTGTATGAGGAAATAATAAAGCTATTTTTAATCATTGAAATTGCAATTACTGAGATTACATGGGTTTTCCACGACAGAAAGATTGCATGATCAGCTGTAAACTGGTCTTGTATACTTTTTGTTGACTTTAACATTTTACTACAGTTGTTAAATTGTATAATCCTGTTTTTTTCATTATTTAATAATAGACAGAAGTTGCAACATGTTATTTTATGTCAAATCTCTCACAGCACTAAGATATACTTAGGTAAAAATTGATACCATATTGATGATATCATAATATAAAGATCATATTATTTAGGCTGTGCAGTAAGCACTGATTTTACTAAAGCACACATCCTTAAGGACAATGCTTAACAGCTGTATCACTTTATGGCCCTTGTGTTGTTTCCTTGATGTTTAATTCATTTGCTTTTTAAGCACTATCCATGATCAAACTGAACTCAACTATGTTCTTAAATTGATAAACCAAATGCATCCATCTAAGCTTCTAGCAATTATATGAATGAATTTCAAAATGTTTCACATATTGGGAAAACAATTACCAGCTTGCCACTATACACTAATAAAAAGTGAAATTCTACATTAACAAAAAAGGACATATATTTATAAAAGGAGACTGGCAACTGAACCAGGTCACCTCAGTTTGAATGGTAAGGGGAAAAATAATAGTAATTGTTATGTGTGGACATCTTGTTGTGAAATTTCATTGATATTATATAAAGTACTCGTGGAGTACTTTATGTAAAACTTAATTAATATTACAGAAAGAACCCAGCACTGATTCCAAGTTGAGAGAAGCAAAACTCAATAAAAAATTGAGATCCAATTATTGAATCTCCAAATGAATATCAATCAATATGCAAGAAAAAAGAATTTTTGCACATTCAGTCACTTTTGGGACAACAAACTGAGATGAATGCAAGATATGCAAACAGATGTATAGACAGGCAGAGGAACACAAAGAACGTAACGTGTTCCTTGTGCTACTTCAGTAAGGATGTGATAACAAATAAAAATCAAACAGCAGTGCACTAGCATTATCATAATTAACAATTCAAGCATTGGAACAGAAGTTAAGAAAATCAAAAAAAAAAGTCTTTGGTTCTTACTTCATTCTAAATAGTCGTTTTTCTTCTCATTATCTCTCAACAGCAAAATGATTACAAACACGTCATAAATTATTTTTACAAAATATTTTTAAAAATTACTGTTGATGAACATTTTCTATTGAAATGATTCTGTATTGTTTTAAACGCAACAGAGAAGCTGACAAACTATATCAAGGGAAGTAACCACTAACCATTTCCTCTCAAGATAAGAATCTGAGTTATGTCCCTTTACAGACCTTTACTGGCTTTCCAAGGTCAAAAGGCCAGAATAATTAAATATAAAAAGTAAGGCTGCAATGTTTACAGCCTGTAAACGTTTACAAAACTAGCAAACGTGTAAATGAACATGTGGCTGTTATTGATGCAGGAACTACCTGTTACAATTAAATTATATATTTCCACATCGCTTTAGTAGATTGTTCAGTAGGAATTTTATATTAATTCTTTTCTTAATGTATCTATGATTTTCACATTAAATTTGGTATCGCTAGGAAAAAACAAAAGTTGACTTGAATCAGTTATAGTGTATGTTACGCATGAAAGCATGTCAGGTTAATTTACACAAAATACTGATAACATTTTCTTCAAACTACGGTATTTATCTTTAAACAACACGTTTGTTAACATAATTTTTGATTAGTAACATTTTATTTTAAAGAAACACCGTTTACAGTTTGTAAGCAACTGCATAGTTTCTTAGTCATTGTAGATCCTACAAAGCATGACATGCGCATGTCCAGCTTGTATGTCTGGTTTCATTATTAATTTTTTCATTGTGTATGTATATATGTAACAGTAGGAAATGATATCACTACAATCCTAATGATGTTCTACTGATACTGTCAGATATATTCAACAAAAAGACATGAGCGAGGTATGGCATGCACATTATAATACCTGTCCACTGCTCAATAAGCCTAGTGGGTAGATGGGAGAAAAAGTTGAATTTGTAATCAATTTGATTAAATGGCATCGTTTTGGTTATTGCAAACAATGTACACATTTAGACATTTTGGTAAACATTCCAGCCTTAATAAAAAAAGTGTCTTATTATTGGAAACACAAACTATTCTCAGTAAAATAGAGTAGAGAACATGCCATGGACTTTGGAGGGATTTCTTCCATCCAAGCCAATAAGAGTGAATGTCTCTTCTAAGGTGGGAAGACAGCCAATTGCAGGTCAACAACCCCACCCACTCACCCAACCCTGATGTTGGTATCCATTTACATCTGGATCAACAAAAGCAAACCAAGGTTAACTGCCTTGCCCAGGGCAAAACAGCAATGGAGTGAGTGAAGATGGATGGTAAGAGAATTCAAATCAATTGATTTCATGTTGCCTACCACTATCCCATGCTGCCTCTTTTTTGACTCCTTACCTGGTCCTATTAGAGTTGGCGGGTGTAGGAGATTCTGATCTGTCACCAGTGGATTCTGAGGTTGTTCACTTGGATAAAGTGGAGTATGAAATGGCAAGTTAACATTTGGAATATTCCAAAATAGCATGAACATGTTGGGCTGTGGCATGGCAATAATGGGCTGGTGGTGTGCAAGTTTAACACGAACATCTTCTGGAACCTCATGTCGTGAGTCCCCAACACCAACAGTGTGTCGCCTCATCGCCAAGTAGCGCGCCAATGCTTCCGGTGATGGTTCCTCATCCGAGTCAGATTGGCTAACATCATCTGACTGTAAAATTCAAAATGGTTCACATTATTACTCATGGAAAAGTTTTTCATTTTCAGACCTAAGATAATAGGTCTGTATTGGGATAATACATTATTTATGATGCTTCCATTAAAAATGATTTAAATGTGTAACAGAACATTATTATCAATGATGCATTAAGTGCATGCTTAGCTATACAAAGCACATTTATCTGCTAACTTTACCAACAAATCCTGCAAAATAATACTTTCATCACAGATTCTACACTACTACTTCTTTTTTATTTGGCAAAAAAGTAAAAAAACTTCAACACTGTGTTAAAAAACACTGACCTTAATCTAGGATGTGGATGGATTATGTACAGACAGATGGATGGACTCACAAAGATGCCACAGTGATCTTTATGTGGAGCTTCTGCCAAAGCAGGATCAACAAATATCATAAAATTTCAAAACAAAACTAGAAACCTTTATAGATTTTTTAACTTTACATGTAATTCATTAAACTGTTTAAAGTGTAAATATAATCACTTCTGTCAGGACTGCTAGCCAGTAAAATAACATATGGACCAGCAAGTAATGGGAAATTAATCAAAACTAAAATCTATCCTTTGCCTCCATGGATTCTTCACGCACACATGCATGTACACACATTTCCACATGTACACACATATGCTCACACATAATTTTTACCTCTGAGACTGAGTTGCTGTCTGGTTGGTAGAAAGAGGGGACCTGAGACAGCAAGGTAGGTGGAATTAATGGTGGCTGACTAGAACTGTCTTCCACTTCTACAGGTACCTCAACTCTCTCAACTGAAATATCACTGTGTGCTGAATTAATTGGTATAGGTCCTATGATGTAATATACATGATGCTTATATTTCTGTTTTGGTTCGTGACTAGTTCCATTACTCCTCAGTAAGTGAGGCAGGTTTTTAGGTTTGTCATAAAAATTACAGTTTTTGCTTGTAATTCTTTATCTTTACATTTTTTTAAAATTTACTTTTAATCTGCACCATATAGCCAGTATTGTGCTGATGTGCTGTTAAATCCTGTACATACTATTCATACATACATGCATTGTCACAAAAATTATGAAAATAGTTCAAGAGAGAGACACAGAGATGATAGCACCCTGAACACTTTGCTTGCCTAAACCTTATGTAAATAGTCGGAGCACTATTTACATGCATTCTTGCAACAAAAAAAATTCTAATGTGCTATACATATTTATGCTGCATTCAACATGAAAAATTAATGTTTACCTTGAGATTGTAATTCTTCAGTCTAATACAACTTTCAAGCAAAATGAGCACAAATTTACAACCCCAACGGGACAAAAACACCAATAAATTGCAAGAAAAAAAAATTGTTTTAACTATGACAGATGTCATTTAAAGTCACACTGTGACATTTTACATGTCCAATACCAAAACTAGTTGAAGGGTTTATGACAAGCTATTTGAAGTCATGTGATAAATTTAAGATCTAATACAGTATGATAATTTACTTACATACGGTATTTATATAGCTACAAATGATGGAAAGAATCTACTCACCAACACCTGTGGTGATACTGGACCTTCGTTCTGTGCGAGTGATAGGGATGTTTAGGGGCAGTGCCAGGCTTGGCGGCCCTTTGTTCTTGGGATGTTTGCGATACTTGTCCAGAAGAAGGTGGTATATTGCACTGTGATGATCATAGCAGCAGTTCTTCACCGACTGAAAGTATACATTTACAATGTTTGCTTTCAAAGTTTTACTTCATTAAAAATGTCTCTCTTGAACATTCATTAAATACCAGTCCTTTTGTAAAAATAGACAATTTACCACCTAAGCTACAATTTTAGATCCATCTTGCACAAAAAAGAAAGAATGAAATAAAAAAAGAAAAAAAGGAAGAAAATAAATCTAATCACAGGAAGGATTACCTAAATAAAATTTATAATAAACTCAGTCATGTTTGCTATATCATTATCCAGTATATGTCCACAATCTCTGATGAAACATCAGTCCAGAGACTTGTTTGTATATGAAATCATAAGAACAGATGATGGCTAAAATAACTGAAGGGGCAGATTATATATTTAGGTGAGCAAAACAGAAATACCATGCCATGTCTTGCTTATCTGCTTGCAAAGTATCACTTCCATAGTTGTTATTCCCGTTGTTTGCATCAGCAATTTGAAAGTTACATTTCTGCATTTTGCTCATTTCTAGAACACCAAGCTGCTCATTTCTAGAACACCAAGATGCTCATTTCTAGAACACCAAGATGCAATTTTTAAAGATTACTTGCATGACTTAACATAGAAAAGTAATTCTTACCACCACCAAAAACACATCAAATTACCTATTTTTAAAGTTTCAATAATAATCATAATTTATTCTATCAAGGCCAATTTCTTTTACAAATGCATGTAAAATCATGACATGTCAAGATAAATTCATCTCAATACTTACTGTTAACAAAACTGGTCAGAGTAACCTACTTTTCAAGCCTCAGTGACTATATTTGGTTTTTTTGAAGCATGTAAGAAAGTTAAATGAGCATTACAGTGCAATTACCTCCTCTACTGACAATAATCAATCACAGAAGTGAGAATGTGACAGAGCATCACAAAATCCAAAACCTTTTTCCAAAATTAAACTAATTTTGTGTTCTTAATAGTAAAAAAGACCAGGACCTTCCTTTACTTCACTTTTTTTCCAAATCATTATTTTATATGTGACACAAAAGTAGACTAGAAAAGAGAAGTAATTTTTAAGAGAAATTTCTTTTTTAACTTGAATGCAAAAACCAATCCTGTACATCCAGAATTCTGGATTGATCCAGGGAATCTTTGCATTCAACTACAGATTGTCTGTAATGAGTTACAAAAGTAATATGGGGTCATTACCTCCTTTGTTCTCTCTATGTCCATATTCAGACTATTCATGTGCTGCAGAACGCCTGCATTGAGATTCTCAATTTCTGGATCTGTATCCATAGGTCTATTATATTCCATTATCATTTGCTCAAATTCAGCATTATCATCGCCTTGCTTCATCCAGGAGTGATGGATAATTTGTTCTATCATAATACGCTTCTCCGCATCAACTGTTAACATGCGCTTTATTAAATCTTCACATTCTGAAACAAATAAAACAAAATCCGTCATTTTTTTTATCTCATTGAACAATAAAAGTGGAAAATCAGATGCTGAAAGATTAATACTTTTATCACATCCAGTAAAGATTGTTTATTACATTCTTGGATTCAACATTTCCTCTGTTATAATGTTTCAAGTTTAAATTCCCTGGCCAAATTCCTAACTAATATGTATTCCAAAGGCTTTGTTATAATGTTCCCTTGTTACAACGTTCAATTGGTTATAGTCTTTGATTTGTGTGGTTCACCTGAGAAAATTAGTTAAGTTATAACGGTTTTATTACCTGATGTGCCGAGGCCAGATAAACAATGGCAGTCGTTCAAACAACAATGGTGCCAGGTAACAAAGGCATGATAATCACACCTCATTCATTATCGGTATTTTAGAATCACAGGTTGCTGGTTCAATGTAATTAAAACATTTAAACATGAAAAGAAATGATTTTGTTTTGTACTTTTTTAACTATATAATTTAGAAATATCCTTTAACTATCATCCTCTACCTGTATGTCAACTAACTGAGTACAGCTCAAAGTTTTTTTCTCTCTCATGTTCATTTTGAATTCTGACTGTTGTGAAAATGGCTGAAAATTATCAGATCAGAAAAAGAAAAATGTCTCTTTAGACACAGAGCTATATGAGAATTTCCATCTCATTGAAAAATATATCAACAAAAAAATCTCAGATTAATAGAAAACAGATGACTATTGACAATTTCTTTCCATTCAAATAAATAAATGACTAATTTACTAGTCGTTAAGTTGTTGAACAAAGACGTTTTCACATAAAAGTGACTTTTATGATCCACCGGCTGATACATCTACATGTATGTTCAAACTTTCATCAGATGGTAAAACTTGCTGGTTTATCATTTTATCTTCATGATAACATGTATTTATACAAATATATGCTTGTTTCTTTAAAATGTTATTACCATTACATACGAGTTCCAAGAGTAATCATACAATTATTAATTGTTTACTACATGTATGTCCAATGTCACCGACATGGACAAGTAGATAAACATTTTGAAAAATAAACGAATTTGGATATAATGTTTATCCGTTATAACGTTAAAAAATCCCAGTTCCCTCTTAAACATTATAAACAATCTTTACTGTAGTTGGTACACTTTACTTAGTGTTTGTGGTTTATTATTTTTGATATGTCAACATATTAATATATCACTTTCTGTGAATTTGATTGGTCCAAATGCACCTATGAAATCCTTGCACAGTATTCTCAATACTGATTGGCTGCAACCATGCATATATTCCTTGCCCCACCTTCTCGAGCTAATTTATTTTACTATTGCTATCAAAAACATGGTGGCCATCTTTCCGATCAGCAGGTGAATGGACATTTAACAAAAACATACTGTAGTGGTTAGATAGGTTGAATCATGGCCAATTTCTTCAACATAGAATTCTCTCAATACCAAAATAAAACTAGAACATAAGTCAACATTTGCATACTTAAAAGGAAAATGTGAGACAGCCGAGAAAATCCATCACGCTGTCAAACACGAACATTCTGAGTCTATGCAGAGAAATGCCCAGCAGCCTACTGTAATGCAGACTGTCACCTTTACATTACTGCTACAATGCAGAATGGATCTTGCACCCACCCCAACCCCCAGGACATGCATGGTTTAAAGGTCAACCTATAGGAGTAAATAAACTAACCTCTCCTATGAATAGAATGTTGACATATGCTGGTCTCTCAACTGACAAAATCTTATCAAACCACTGCATTCTTCCAAATAAAATAATGTAAATCCAGTCACAAAAACATTCAATCTGGGAATATGAATTCCATGAAAGCCATATGAATGCAAATCAGCACCAGCATATAGCCTCCACAGCAACACCTCAAGATTTAGTAGTTTCTGCATCCAGTAATCATCCCTTCAGACAATTAACCAACAACTGGAATGCTGCTTCTTCTGCTATATCCAATACTGCATACATGGTGAAATTTACACACTTTTTGGTGGAAACGCTGTAAGCAGTCACATCAAAATCCATGTATAGGGCACCTAAACAACTCCAGCTGACCTGACAGAGTAAACTATGTGACATCACACATGAATTTCCATCGCAGATCCGGAGTAGAAAAATAATGATGCCCGTGTCAAATGTTCTATTGATTTGAAGGACATTTGCTCTTTGAATTGTAATTTGTAAAAAAAAAAACAATCTTCTTTTAAATGTTAATAGTTATCAAATTGTGCAATATTGCTTGAACTCACATCTGGGACTATTTTTTTCACATCCAATAATTTTTAGGTGCAGCATCTGAGCCAGAATTAAATGAAATGCTGAAAATCATTGGTTCTTCTTTCTAACTAGACTCTTTCTACTCTAAATAAAAACTATTTGATAACAGACTCTCAAACAGGTTATGATTTAATATTGATTTTATGAAACTCATTGAATAATTTTCAGCTTTTGCTCCAATCACCACAAAAGCTGACAATTATTATCTCATTTAAAAAATTCAATATTAAATCATTACCCATTTCAGATCCTCTATTTAACAATATCCTTTGCAATTCACTGGATCTATTAACTCATTAACCCCCTAGCACCACGTTTACGCGTCATGAGGTTGTACCCTACTTCCAAGCTCTGTAACATCAACATCATTTAAGATACACTAAAGTGGATGGATTTGCAGGAAAGTAGAAAGATGTAGCTCTACAACGATACCAAATATTGTCGACTTTCTACTGGCATTAAATAATACAGCGAAAAAATGCATTTTTTTAGACCTGATTTTTTCTTAGGTCGAAAATTGCGCGTTTCAGAACCAGACTTTGTGTCCGGATTTGAGACTTTTTGGCCTTAGATCTAAAGCAGACCGGTCTGAACTGCACACAGGCAGATGAACCTTTACAAAAAGTAGGATAAGTTTGAGATTTGGAGTAAAAAGGGGGTCCAGGACACAAAAATCAGGGGTCCAATACGACAAAGAAAAGAAAGATAGAAAGAAAAAAAACAAAAAAAAAGAACAACTTTTACCCTTCTGCACATGTGTGAGCATAATAGCCAATCAAAAACAATGTTTCTGATACACCTAAGCATTCGGCTAAATGAGAAAATATCTCAAGCAGATGTGTTTTGCTTCATTCAGAAGTAACCCCCCAACCCCCCCCCAAACAAAAATGCATTGCCTACCCCCATTTCACGCGAAAATGAAAAAAATCTCCAGGGATTAATGAGTTAAATATTGTAATGAATGGTAGTTTTACAAGTAATGTGGTAAATATCAGCAATTATGCAAAAACTTACAAGCCCTCAAAGCTCAATGTGGTCGAGTTCATTAAAGTTCATATAGATATTTTATCTGGAAATTCAAGCACTAAGGACTTTTCAAGCACTGTAATTAACTGTGTATAAACTTAGGAAAAATGATGATTATGGAATGTAAAGTCCACAAAATACCAGAATTAAGTATTTCATTCTTAATAACTCCAAAATATTTCTTTGTTAAACATTGCCTAGATGAAGACATTGTAGCTCAAGGGACTTTGGGGAATAGGGATAAATGTGCAGTCATCTCATGGGACTTTGGGAATGGGGACAGATGTGCAGTCATCTCATGGGACTTTGGGGGAATGGGGACAGATCTGCAGTTATCTCATGGGAATTTGGTGAATGGGGATAGATGTGCAGTCATCTCATGGGACTTTGGGGAATGAGGACAGATGTGGAGTCATCTCATGGGACTTTGGGGAATGGGGACAGATATGCAGTCATCTCATGGGACTTTGGGGAATGGGGATAGATGTGCAGTCATCTCATGGGACTTTGGGGAATGGGGACATGTGCAGTCATCTCATGGGACTTTGGGAAATGGGGACAGATGTGCAGTCATCTCATGGGACTTTGGGGAATGGGGACAGATGTGCAGTCATCTCATGGGACTTTGGGGGAATGGGGACAGATGTGCAGTCATCTCATCTATATCAGTTTGGGAGTTATCACTCTCATTTGAAAATGTTTATAACTCCTTCTTGAGTTATCATGCTTAAGCAAAATATATTCTGAATTCATTCCTACAGTCGATATATAATTTTTTGCATGCTTTTCACACTTGCCATGAGACTTTAATGTGCTTTTACTCCTTGATCTAGCTAAGGTTACTTTGACTTTTTTAAATGGATCTTTTCTTTTCTTCATATTTATGTCAGTAATATAGTGTTTTTTAATGAAATACGTTTTGTTTTGAAAATTCATGCACTTTTCAAAGACTGGGGAGTGTTTCCAGTACTTTTTGGCATCAACCTCAAATTCAAGCACTTTTCAAGGTAACCACCAAAATCAATCACTTTACAAGATTTTGTGAACCCTGTCAATTATCAGTTTACTCGTTATGGATGATCAGTGATTTGTCAATTAATGCTTGCATATAACATCAATAGATGGATGATCAGTGATTTGTCAATTAATGCTTGCATATAACATCAATAGATGGATGATCAGTGATTTGTCAATTAATGCTTGCAAATAACATCGATAGATGGATGATCAGTGATTTGTCAATTAATGCTTGCAAATAACATCAATAGATGGATGAAGACCATAAACTACACACTGCTCAATTTATTTATTGTCTGGAAAAATGATAAACAAAAGTTTCCATATTACTTGTTTAATTCATTAAATGAATCAAATGCTAGAAATATGATACAAAAGTATATGAAAACTGTCACACGATTAATATGAAAGTTTATTTGAAATCTGTTAAATTTGGCACGGTTTAAATATTTTTAAAATATTGTTTTGTTGCTCTAGAATGTTTCAGACTAATGAGTACCTGAAAACAGTAACTGAAATTCAGTTGTTTTTTCAGAAATATTTTTCATTGATTAAATTAACAGTACAACCCAATATAAAACGTTTCAAAACAGATCATGTATAACAACCTACTGAAAAAGAAAACAAATTAATGAAAATGAAAGTTTATGCTCTTGACCTATCATAGAACTGTCATGTACAGCTATTTGTTTTCCAAAATATTTCCTTAACTAAACCTTTTCTCATAACATATTTGTGTTGTTTGACTTTATTTTAAAGAAACTGAAAGTTAATCTTCCCAAATTACTGTCCCAGCAATATATTCTTCAAAGTAACAACTTTCAACCATTTGTCTGCATGTCCATTGGACTGAAGATGGTTAAAATCATGTTGGGCTAGTATAACCAATAAAATTTGGGCCCTGTGGTCCTCTAAATTCTTTTCCTTGTAATTGTTATTTTTTTAATATTTTACTTAAAGTTCAAGTGGTTTTCTCTCATTCATCCAATATATTTTGAACACTTGAGAAGCCATTACTCCAGAATGAACATGGTGAGATATCTGATTGGTTAAGAACAACCAATCACATCACATTTTATTTTTTACTGAGACAAGTGTCATGGCTGACTTGGACTATGTATTTATTCACAATTGCCTACTTTTACACAACAAAAACTAGACCCAGTTAACTCTGTATTTATAAACATATGTATTTTGTCTAAGGGGACTGTATGCTGCTACTGATGAATTTCAGTTCATTCCGTCAGTGAGTGATTCAGTGGGAAATGAATGGGCATAACAGGGTTGTACAAAAGTCACAGCTGGGCTGTGAAACTCCCTGACAGAATGTTATGGATAACCCTTGAGTAAAGTTTCTTCAGCGGAAATTGAAAGAGCCCAGCGAAGACTGGGCTGTCCAACTAAAGTTGGGGATGCCAGCAGCAACTGAGTGGACTTCACTCAATGGGTTTAGTTTGAATACACAATATAGCATTGACATTAGATTCTTGGGTGAATAAAATGGAATGGAATGAAGTGAATGCCCAAAGAGAACTGATGCACAGCAGCTGTTGTCCCCCCAAAATTGAATAAAGTGGGGAAGCCTATAGTGTTCAATGACATAATCAACAGCAGTCACATTAATAATACTTGAGTAGCAAAGGTACATGTAAAGGCATAAATATACTGACAATGGCAACAACAAGCATAAAAAAACATTGGAAGATGAATTCTCGGCACTAGTCAAATCCACAGTGATAACCGTCTTCGTATAATTGAGTAAACTATTGCTCGTACATTCACAAGTGCAATACGTACCACATGAAGATTATCTGTTCAAACCTCATTTGTCCATGCAGTCCACAATGTCCCAATGTGTACTATGTTAGGACTGCAAAGTATAAACGAGTGGATGCAAGCACCACCGACCACTTCAAAAGTGATACTGGCAAAACCACACTAGAGTCTGCACCGCAATTAAATTATAATATGCAGTGACTATGTCACATGAACTGTTAGAAATCTATCTTATACAAAAATATATACTGTCTTGCAAGAATGATATCCAAGAATGGTTCCATGCATGCTGAAAGCCACTGTACTGTTACACAGTCCTATGATAACTTATGGATAGATTAGACATGATGAACTCATGCATACCACTGTAGATGTAAATTCAATAGCCAACTTGGATTGGGTGTCAAGTTCATGTTCTACAAATTGCAAAGAAACCTAGGACAAATCAACAACAAGAAATGCAATGAGCATATATAACTAATTCCATAGCAATCAGAGTAGAATGCTGCTGGCATATCAAGCCAAGGATATGTTTTCGGAGCCAGGAATGCTAAAGCCATCGCAAATCAAGAATAGTGCTGATCAAAGTGAAATAATCACATCCAATGCAGAAATGAAATTTTTTTGGGGGTGTGGGGGTGGGAATAAAAGTGGACACATTGAAGAAATGGGTAGACGAAGACCACAAAATGTGCGAACACATCCATAAATTGAATATACTGAATGGACATATGGTCACGAAAGAATGGCATGCAAATATTGCCACGCAATGAACACTAGTATCACGCCAGCGCACAACTCCACTACAGTGCAGATACACAGATATTATTTTGAACTGCACTCATGTAATGAATACATAAAAACAATGAACCACTATAGAAACTGGATCCCCTGAGAATACACCAAGTAGTGAGAGCTAATGTTAAAACCTCTTGTCTTTGTATGTTGAATGCAAGCATCATTATGATCCATGTGTATCCACCTCTATGGCCATTGCCCTCTGAGATACAACAAACTTATTTACATGTACTGGCTGGCAATTACATCATGTATGGGCAGAGACCTACCGTAAACACAGAGGGGCCCATCAAAAGGCCAGAGAATGATGCATAGTGTACCACTAAAACTACATATAATCAATTAAATAATAATTCAAACAAAACACAAAGACATATGACCAAGCAAAGGTTGATTGTAAATATTCAAATAATCTTTGGCATAATGGAGCCAATCTGGTTCCACACTGCACCAGCCAAGCTCTGAATTAGCCTATATGAAATACCTCAGGAAGAGAGATTTGGGGGAGAGTTTGTAGGGTTGTGAAGAGTGTCCGATACTTGTATGTGGAGCCGCAAGGGGCTGATACAAGGCATTATAGGGGCATCGATAACCGAAACTCAAGAAGTATGATCCTGAGGATGGCTATGAGACTAACATCAGCTGATACTCCATACATGCACCATAGGAAACGGGTTTAAGTAGAAAATTGGGGGGGGGGGGGGGGGGCAGAAGTGAATTTGTGAATACATGAAACTTGGCAATAGCCCAAATTAAAAGAAGGAAGCACTGTGACTATGGAACAGTTTGACTGCAACGAAGGCCCCAATTTTAGTCAATATGTCACATAACACTTTATATTTAATAGGAAGTCATTGCTGTCTTGATGCAAATTGCAAATTTTTTACTCCTTTCAATATAGTCTGTAGTCTAATTAGAGAACTAATATTAGTTAATGGGATTTCTACACAAGAATGCATGCATATATGTGGAAAACTGGCTAGATAAAGTTTTATTGGCTGATATGTCAGTTGCAGCATTGGTGCAAAATGAGATATGAAGTAAATGAAGGTGCCCTCATTCACAATGGGGATCACATTGGATCCTGGAATCCACAATCCTATCATTAGTAAGAAAGGTCTGAAGGTTTGGAACCCTGTCGAATAAGCAGATCTGATGCTTATAGACAAAGAGTCCCTAAGACTTTCTGTGTTGTTTAGGTGAGAAGTAGTCTCTCTAGAGAAGGGACTGGCGAGGCTGCTCCACTGCTGTGGGTACAAGTTGCTGAAATCGAGCAATCTGCATATAATGGGCATATGACTAAAATGTAGGATCTGTGAGTGTAAACCAGAATCCGGTCACTTGGTATAGTTATATAGCAGTTAGAAAGAAATTATGGTGATGTCACAAAGTGCAACTAAGTAGCCACAAATAAGGTTGACTGAATGAAACATATAAATTCAGATATGGATGAAAGGTAGTATAGTGTGTAGAGTAAGTGGATTGATTGAACTATATGAGGCCGATCGGAATAATGAGTGCCGAATATGAAATAAAACATGATGTAAAACCTTGGGTAGATGCACCACTAGTGAACAATACACCACAAAATGTAAATGAATCTGAAGATCACTGCTCCATAGGAAGAACAGACAACTTCCAAAGAATACTGTAATACCACAATAGAGAATGGTGCACATCCTCCAAAGGAAAACACCAAAGACAGAATCAGAATGCTCACTTTTCAGAGGAATACACCCTCAGAAAGAATCTGAATGATCACATCCAAGAGGAAAACACTAACATGCACGAGACACAAACACAATTTGAATTATCACATCTGAGAGGAATGCACTGACAGTGAGGAATGGGTGAATCTATACATGACCTGATGCAGATGTAGAATGGTGTCATTCGAGGTCCTGATATATAATGCATATAATGCACACATGTAATACCACAATAGACAATGGTGCACATCCTCCAAAGGAAAACACCAAAGACAGAATCAGAATGCTCACTTTTCAGAGGAATACACCCTCAGAAAGAATCTGAATGATCACATCCAAGAGGAAAACACTAACATGCACAAGACACAAACACAATTTGAATAATCACATCTGAGAGGAATGCACTGACAGTGAGGAATGGGTGAATCTATACATGACCTGATGCAGATGTAGAATGGTGTCATTCGAGGTCCTGATATATAATGCATATAATGCACACATGAATTGAGATCCTACATCACATCATTTTCATAAAATGGCAGCCCCTATCTGGATCGAGAGGCCATTGAATTGTGATCTGGATAGCCTAGCACAGGTGGGAGCAGATGTAACCTCCAGAAACACTGATCTATAAAGTGTCTTAATATTATGAAATGTAAAAAATGGATCTGCAGTCTGAAAACAGCACACCCGGCTGCAAATTGACTGAAAATGTTTACAGTTTTCAAGGGGTAAGTACAGTTATCTTCTGGAAAGAGTTACATCTGCACCCCATATCGGAACAGATCAGGCTTTGATGCCCTCAGAAGAAAAGTCCCACTAGAATTATCTCCTTTCTCCACAATTTGATTTCCACCCTGGTCAATCAAGTTTTTGTTTCTGAGCAAGAATCCATTCCAAGGATCTTCAAAGTGCAAGATAAACATGCTTACCATGGAGTACGTTTCTGTGCACATTGCTGGATACGATGTCCACTGGCTTGATTTCGTCTACAGGCACTGCATATGCGATGTGAGAGAAATAGAGACTTATGTGTCCACTGCCATACTAGGGCCTAACAAGGGTCAACTGAAGGCTGAAATCACTATAACACCACAACAAATCTTCGGCAGCCTGATTTGATGAAGCTGGCAAGATGTTGATTCTCTTGGTGTCACGGTACACACTTCTGATGATTATGCCAATGTGGCGACAGTTGCTGGTAATTCAGCCAACTGTTGCTTGATAGTTGCAATGTCCACCATGATCAGGTCACATGCAGCAAAAGTTATTACGAGGTCACATCAAGATGATGTTCTAACCACAGAAGACTCTCCTCGCTGGCCCATTATCATTGTACGGTTGAAAAAGATACTTTTTATTATTTTTCAATTGAAACCGACGTCCTAATGTTCATTTCAGGCATTCTTTTTTTTTCTCAACTTGAAATAGTTGCAGCAGTGTTTTAAGTCCCAGATATGCTCTCTGCTGGTCAATGAGTGACATTTTTTTGCAATGTACGGGAAACCTGTCATCTGAATAAATGTAAGATCCCAAAACAGGAAAATTAACATGTAGTATTGTCAAGCAGAAGAGGAAAATACCATTTTTCCAAAATAACGTCAAGTTAAATGTAGTATCCATAAAGAAAAACACATGTCTACAAGAGTACCAAGTTCACTGTATGAATGTACAATACTGAATATTGCTTGGTTTTCAGAAACTACGTCAATTGTGTGTAGTATTTCCGGTGAAACTCCTGGGGTCTGCATCAGCTGATTATGGCTGGCACTTCCCATGACACATGCTGGGCAACTGTGGTGATTAAACATGTCCAGAGTTGCCTAAGAATAGATCCGGTGAAGAAGCTTGTGGTCAAGCCATGACGCGACTAATGGATCAATTCAGGTCAACAATCAAACAATGAATGGCATGGCTTGAGCTCATAATATTGCTGGTAGATACCATGTTTAGGTCTGTGGTAGCCGATTTGGAAATATTTCCCACTTCCGGAATAGTGCACTGAACTGCAGTGACCATGGCACTGTCTTCTGCTGAAATGGTTCCCTCCGCCGTAATCTCATGTACATTGTCCGAGCTATATGTCGACTTGGGGTGCAATATAAAATGTTGAAGGAATTTTCACAATTTTCATGTGTGCATGGTTGCAATGGAATTGGAGTTAAAACGTCTAGTTCATGTCACATGGAATTATTTCTGTCTTCTTGACGAGAGTGATGCCATTGTTTACAATGAAAGGCACACTTTGATGGTCCTGTTACAGTCCTTATAAATGCGGAGACGTAATGAAAAAAAACACCACCAGAAAGCAATAAATCCAAATGCTGAAATTCTCGTGAAAGTAGCAATTGCACACAGGAAACGTGGTAAAGGAAAAATCTACCAGTCAACAGAAATATAATGTGCTGTCACTCTTGCTACTCCAACTAATAATTGTTGAACAAGATGCTGCACGTGACAGCTGGAAATGTTTTGATTGGCTGGAGAGTGATGTATTAATATAATCCATATTAATGTGGACTATTTGTACATGGAAATGGTAGCGAGTGGGTCACCTATTGCTGTGTATAAACTATGTTTAAGCAATCACATAAGCAACAAAAGCATTTATATGAACCTTATGAAAAGCATATGCTGTTCATATATGATTTACAATATGGCACTTTTTGGTAAAATGTAAACCCACCTGATCCCACCCCAAAACCAAAGTATTGTGAATAAAGATGGCTTGTAGGTTCAGGTAACACTTAATTCAACAGAATCAAATGGATAAATATAATTTGCAAGATAATGATAAACATATTCCTTTTTATGATAATAAGAAAATACATGTATACCTCTAAATACATTTTATCTTAGTTATAAATGTTTTAAGTCTTACCTTCTATTTACCTCTTAACAGAGAATTGATTTAAAAATACATAAAACAATTACCCGTGATGAGCATTATTTTACTGAAATGATTCTGTATTGTTTGAAGTGCTACAAAGATATCAAGCAATATAAAGAGATCTAACTTAATAAAAATTCGCTGGATTAGAATTTGAGTTATATCCCTTTACATATTACTCGCATTACATGGTCAAAAAGCGAGAAAACTAAATATAGAAAGTGACTTGTTATTAGAAACAGAAACTATTCTTTGTAACAGGACGTAGGCAATAAACAGTTACAAAAATCTCTGGTGAGTGAGAAAGGCAAATCAATGTTTTTTTTTTTGGTGGGGGGGCTCTTTAAACTGATGTTTTGGTGAATATATTTAGGTGCTGCCATTAGAGTCCCTTTCTAATCTTGGAAATTTTGTCAGAGAAATCTAGGGTCAACAAGTCATGTGGTTTGTCCAGCTTCCTTGAAATGTTACTGGTCCTGATGGCTAGTATGTATTTCTGTTAATTGCAAACATTGCTCTTTTCTGCCCCAGAAAAGAATAGAAAATCAATTGTCAGACAGTAGAAAATGATTCTTCATGAAGATAACAAAACATTTTGAAAGGAGAATTACCTGTTGACATATAGAAAGGCACCCGGAACTTGCCACTTAGTACCCTAGATCGAAGACTTTGTAGAGTACTTCCATCAAAAGGGAGAGCACCACATACAAGTACATATAATACAACACCCATGCTCTGAAATGATAAATTGATTTATATATTCTACTTGAGCAACAATTTTAGATTCAATGTTTAGTAAACCCTTGGTATAACACAGATATTTAATTGAAGAGTGGCAAAGCTATTAGTTAAAATATATCATTTTTTCTGACCAAATGATGAAATATATCCATTATTTACTCAAGAAAAGAATTTTGTCTCTCCTGAATCAAAGCTTAGAAGACTAAACTCACTCTTCAGTCGCCCTCCCCCTTTGTAAAATCACCTTAATTTCCATCTTATACACAGGCTGACCATAATAATTTATCAGCGATTTAAGAGGATAGGATCAGGATCACTTATTCTGCTGCATTAAATAACATTTTTTACTATATTACCCTATCTGACCACGGTAATGCAGCACACAAGGCTTTTAACATTGTTGACAAGGCAGTACAGGGGACTTAACTTCATAGAGACGCAAATGGCAGTGAGTAAAATATCTTCAGCAGAAACTAATTTCCATGCCTGAAAGGTAATGCAAATTCCATTTATTGCTTTAGCTCGCAAAATGCTCATTTTTCTTGCTGCAAGTATAACCTCTGCAGGTAACACAAACTCAAGCATAATGGGAAATCTCATATTTTCCCATGTGAAAATATAAGGGTATATTTTGTATATGTGAAAATAAAGGAATTAAATAAATATGAAACAAATTTCACCAGTAATTTTCTATATTTCACACACAGTATAAAATAAAAGTGATTTTTTCTTAAATCCCCATGATGTGGATGAATGGTTATCATTATTCACTCAAAGTTTTAATAATTGTTAGATTTAATTTGGATATAATTTGATTTCATATGAAAAAGTACAAAGCTGTATCTTGGAGTATCCTGAAAAAATGTTGAGTTTACATAACGAATCATTTATAGTTATCTTGCCAAAATTACATCAGTAGATTCTTGAAGGTCACACAAAGATGACAGCCTTATAAACTGGTTCCTTGTGTATCTCCATGATATGAATTCATCGTCATTTACGATAAATTACCATTGTTCTGTGTGATTTTTTTCAGTTCCAAAATGAACATGATAGCAACAGTGAACTGGTGGACCAATGTATCAGTGATAGACCAGATCCAACTTAATGACATCACAATAACATCCATCAATGTGAATTTCATAGCCTAGACTATCAACGTAAATATTTTAATTAATCAGACCTGTCTGTAAAATTGCACTGTTAATTTGAATAAAATTCTTGTATAAATTTCAATTCCCTTAGTACATTTGTTTAAGGCACATATGAAAATAAGAGTTCATTTTCCTTTCATCAAATAGTTGCAATTTCTAAGTATAAACACGAGTAACATGAACAGTATATGCCTATCCTAAGTTTATTAGTCCTTCGTGTAGACACTTAACACACTAAAAACATTAAGCAGAAACCATTATTTTCTTATCAGACTTAACATGACTCAGACATCTGACTATAAACCCTGGAATCTACAGGTTTCTTTATTACAGTAAGTGCAATTATCCACAAAATTATGCAATTATCCACAAAATTATGCAATTATCCACAAAACTATGAACAGGAACTTACTCTAGAACGAACGTTATTCTGCAAAATCCATTTTCTTTGAGGCACAATGACCCTGACCTTAACCATTTTACCACAAAATCAACAGGATTTTTCCATAAATTAAAGGCAAGCCCTCCAAAAACACTGGTCAAGGTACATGATCTAGAATAAAATTTATTATGCAAAAATACATTTTTCTTCTTTCTGTCAGAGTGGCCTAAACTTTGACCTTTTGACCCCAAAAACTGATAGAATTCTTCCTTACCCCAAGTGCAAGCCATCAACAAAGTTTGGTAACTGTAGATGGTGCAGAACTAGAGTTATTGTGTGGAAAAATGTTTTCTTTTGAGTTGCAGTGATCTTGACTTTTGACCATTTGACCCCAAAATCAATATGGCCCTTCTGTATCTCCAATGCAAGCCATATACAAAGTTTGGTGACTATAGGTGGTACCGAACTTGAGTTCTTGTGCAGAAACATTTTTTTTCTTCCATTTACAGTGATCCTGACCCCAACATAAATAGAGTTTTTCCTTACCCCATATGCCCATACGTACCGTTGGCAACTGTAAATGGTAGAAAACTCAAGTTATTGCATGGAAACATTCTTCTTCTTCCAGTCACAGTGATCTTGACCACTGACATTTATACAGAAAAATCAATAGAGTTCTTCCTTATCCCAAGTGCCAGCTATCCACAAAGTTTGATAACCGTTGATGGTAGAGAACTCAAGTTATTGTGCATAAACTATTTTTCTTCTTTCAGCCAGTGACCCTGACCTTTGACCTTCTGACCCAGATATTTATAGGGTTCTTCCTTACCCAAAGTGCAAACCATTCACAAAGTTTGGTAACTATAGATAGTGGACAACTATAGTTTTTGTGCAGAAATGAAATTGGTAACAGATGTGGATGGACAGCATTATAACATAATGCACGCTGCCTTAAAAACAAGAGTCCTTCGAAGGGATTGACTCTCTCCTGTCCAAAAAGAATTTCCAGGATTTCCAAGATAAAACCGTTTCTTCTTTTTAACTGATTTTCTGAAGAGATAAGATTTTCAAATTAGCTGCTGTGGCATCCATACTGGATGTAAGATGATAGGCACCATTTTCATTGAACAAACCAGACACCATTGAAAAGTTTTGGTGAAAACTTCATGCCAATATGACCATCCATTCTGGATAATTAGTGACAAGATTTTCAATATATTCATTGAACATAATGGATGTCTGCAGGGCACCATTTTTATTTCGGACCAACAAGATATGATAAAAAGTCCTTTGGTGAAAACCCTATGTCGATATGACCATCAATTCTGAAGGAGTTGCAAATAACAAGAATTTCAAGCTAGATTCCATGGTGGCTATATTGGCTATCAGAACTGCACTGTTTTCATTTAGAAACAACTAAACATCATAAGAAGTCTTTTAGTGAAAACTCCATGTTGATATGCCCATCCATTTAGAAGGAGTAGCAATAACAAGATTTTCAACATGTCTGCTGTGGCAGCCATATCAAATGTCTGAGTGACACCATTTTAATTTAAGACCAACTAAACTAGACTTCAGGATGAATATGTGTGTAAAGTTTCATGGCAATCCTCCATGTAGTTTAGGATTAGCAATAACAAACTTGTGCTAACGAATGGATCGACAATGGACAACAGGCCATGCCATAAGTTCTTTGAGTCTCTGACCAATAGAGCTATAAATAAAAATGCAATCAGACCTCCAAATGAATCATGGCAACATAACTTTTTGATGAGACAAACATCAATTCAATTAACAAAACCGATTACATAAAACAGCGAGAAATGTGCCCATATGACACAGCTATCTCTGCCACTAAAGAAACCTCAGTTAAATATGTAATGGCAAAGTTCAAAGTCAAACGGCAGCCATAACTTTTGTCAAATATTGACTGACATGGGTGAAAATCAATCTTGATCTAATTCTTCTTGATTTTAAGCCTTGTACCAAACATGGTTTCAATCCAAGCTGTCCTACAAAAAATACTGGGCAGAAATAAAACTAACAACGCAATGACAAGGAAAAGGTTCCAGGTCAAAAAGGGGTAAGAATTTTTCCTATTAAGCCTTACAGCTAATTAGTTTCAATTCATGGACTCTTTTAAAAGTTATTTTGTAGAAACAAAACTCATGATATTGGATGTGTGCAACAAAGAAAGTGGGAAACACTAAGTGCTTCCTCCACAAAATATAACTGGGATTTTAAAAATGTCAATAAATTACTATATTTTTAATATTACATACTAAAGATTGTATGAATAATGTGTTTCTGTATTTGTAACACATTGCCTATGTGCAACTAGAATTGGATTTATGACAAGTCATTTTTAATATCACTTGTATTCAACCTGTGCCTAAAAGAAAGAGCACTAAAAACCTATCCCTGCAGATGGACTTGCTATTCTTTATCACACCCTGAGGCAAACCTCTTGGTCTTACCCAGATATCTACTTTAGGGCCATCATACTCCTTCCCTTCAAAGAGCTCAGGAGCAGCATAAGGCGGACTTCCACACCATGTCTTTAGCTTACTGTCTGCGGAAAAGTTGTTACTGAAACCAAAATCTGAAAGACAGAGACAGACAACTCATCACAGTACAGTCATATTGCACACACCTTTATCAACATTGAAAAATTCTATAAAACAAATTAATCTAGAAATGAACCTCTATTTAGCAAGTACCTGTCTTGCGATGCTACTTTTCGAACTTCCTAAAACTGACTGCTTAATCCTTGTCATGCTGCACCCAGATATATCTGGGCAGACTTACTCAAGTTCTGTGTGCTGCCATGATATATCCAAGCTGTCACATGGTGCATTCCCCTGCAGGCAAAGGCATGTTGAATAGGCAATACATGTCACATGGTGCATTCCCCTGCAGGCAAAGGCATGTAGAATAGGCAACACATGTAACATGGTGCATTCCCCTGCAGGCAAAGGCATGTTGAATAGGCAATAAATGTCACATGGTGCATTCCCCTGCAAGCAAAGGCATGTTGAATAGGCAATACATGTCACATGGTGCATTCCTCTGCAGGCAAAGGCATGTTGAATAGGCAATCAATGCCACATGGTGCATTCCCCTGCAGGCAAAGGCATGTAGAATAGGCAATAAATGTCACATGGTGCATTCCCCTGCAGGCAAAGGCATGTTGAATAGGCAATAAATGTCACATGGTGAATTCCTCTGCAGGCAAAGGCATGTTGAATAGGCAATAAATGTCACATGGCGCATTCCCTGGAAGGCAAAGGCAAGTAGAATAGGCAAGAAATGTCACATGGTGCATTCCCTGGAAGGCAATGGCATGTTGAATAGGCAATAAATGTCACATGGTGCATTCCCTGCAGTCAAAGACATGTTGAATAGGCACTACATGTCACATGGTGCATTACCCTGCAGGCAAAGGCATGTAGAATAGGCAATACATGTCACATGGTGCATTCCCTTGCAGGCAAAGGCATGTTGAATAAGCAATAAGTGTCACATGGTGCATTCCCCTGCAGGCAAAGGCATGTAGAATAGGCAATAAATGTCACATGGTGCATTCCCCTGCAGGCAAAGGCATGTAGAATAGGCAATCAATGTCACATGGTGCATTCCCCTGCAGACAAAGGCATGTAGAATAGGCAATAAATGTCACATGGTGCATTACCCTGCAGGCAAAGGCATGTAGAATAGGTCTGATATGCACATGTCATAAGAGGCAACTAATTCAGGCAACCTCTTTACCCTGAGATGTGTCCCATCAGTCATCCTCTTTACCCTGAGATGTGTCCCATTATGATGTTCCAACTGACAAGGTCATGGATTTTTTTAAAAGAGTAAGGTTTATATAAAAATTTTGACTCTTTTAAGCATAGTACCCATTTTTGACTTTATCTTTGTTTTATTTGACATTTTTGGGATATCTAAACTATCTATTCTGGATATTAACTGTATGTCAGATTTAAGATTTTGCAAGACTTTCAATGTGGAAATGGAATTCAAAAAGATGATGATATTTGTTTTTGGAGGATTCAATGCAGTTCAAAGCTATTAGTATGGCTGTAATTTCTGCAGTAGAAATTGTTAACTGACTCAACATGGTGCCATGTGGTGTTGCAATGACAGCTCCAACTTTGTCTCTATCTTTCAAACCTTTTTGTATACAGGGACATATGGCTATGATGCGAGGTTCTGATTTCATTTAATTTACTCTGAAAAAGGAGAGGATCTATTGAGGACTTTTTGAATTGCCAAAGATCAAATATAATTTTTTCAGGTATTGATAACCAAGATGGTGATTTTGGAACACTGATTTTTGCTGTTTTTAAGTGAGGATGAATTTGTATGCCAAAAAGTGGTATGAAGTTTGCTTTCTAAGCATAAAAGATTTTGTATTTGGACCTAAATATGACATCATATGCAGGATTTGATGGATTAAAGGATAGTTTGGTAGTATACTGAAATGCCAATTTCGTTCGTCTGAAATAAAGTGATGGTTCATTTGCCTCAACATAGAGGCTTTCTGAGGAAGGCTCTATATGTACCAAGACAAAGTCCAAGTGCCTGAGTGTGTATCAGATCAAGTATCAGAAAATAAGATTTGCAAGTTGATCTATACACAAATCGAGCCATATTCAAGTTAGACCTTACTACTGTAATTACCTGTATAACAGGAGTCAACTATTATGATCTGCTTCCCAATCTGTGTTAGCCATGACTTGTATTAAATCCACAGTCTTCTCATATTTTTCCCTGAGATATCTAGTATGTGGAAGAAAAGTTAGTTTACAGTTGAAAAAAAGCCCTAAAAATGTGGTCTCCTCCAAAAATAGGAATAAGGCAACCATCGAGATATAGCTTTGTAAATAGGGGTATTGGATCCTCTACATTGTCAAATTGATCAGCTGTCAGATTTTACTCTCAGAGAGATTTAAATGTTTCCCACTCTGCCTTGTTCAATTTCCATCTCTACCCATGCCCTTCAGGTTTGGGTATATTACTTCTTTAATATATTAGAAATTAACTGCTACCACATGGGTCATCACCAAGTTACCAAGATATATCTGTACAGCCACAAAGTGTATGGTTGCCTTTTAAGATGCCAAGTAAAACAAAAAGGTGCTGGTAACTGTTCAATAAGATGATTAAGATCAGATTGATTGACTGGAGTGCTTTGAGGGAGATATACTGAGCAAAGTGAAAGAGTTTTATGTATGGACACACAAATGGCTACAGCCTGTAAAGCAGTACTGAGATTAATTTGGCTATAAACAGTTTTATTATTTATAATGATGGTCACTCCTCCAGCAGCAAAGCTGCGGTACGCGGTTAAGTGTTTAAGATTAACATTGTCGTTTTCTTTTTAAAAGTCTCTTGAAGGCAGACAGCATTGGATCATGTTCTTCAAGTAGAGACTAATTCATCAATACTTGCCTTTAAACCTTGGCTATTTTCCATTGTATTACGGTGTCAGACATATTTATGAAAGTGGTGGAGGTATGGAAGTTCTGGGGGCTTTCACTGATGCGATGTCAGACTCTCCAGTGTCCATCCTCTCTAGACTCCAATACTTACTATACAGCAGATCCTTTGGGAAGTCTAGACTCCCATACTTATTATACAGCAGATCCTTTGGGAAGTCTAGACTCCCATACTTACTATACAGCAGATACTTTGGATAGTCTAGACTCCCATACTTACTATACAGCAGATCCTTTGGGAAGTCTAGACTCCCATACTTACTATACAGCAGATCCTTTGGGAAGTCTAGACTCCCATACTTACTATACAGCAGATCCTTTGGGAAGTCTAGACTCCCATACTTACTATACAGCAGATCCTTTGAAAAGTCTAGACTCCCAAACTTACTATACAGCAGATCCTTTGGGAAGTCTAGACTCCCATACTTACTATACAGCAGATCCTTTGAAAAGTCTAGACTCCCATACTTACTATACAGCAGATCCTTTGGGAAGTCTAGACTCCCAAACTATACATCTGATCCTTTGGAAAGTCTAGACTCCCATACTTACTATACAGCAGATTTTTTGGGAAGTCTAGACTCCCATACTTACTATACAGCAGATCCTTTGGGAGATCTAGACTCCCATACTTACTGTACAGCAGATCCTTTGGGAAGTCTAGACTCCCAAACTTACTATACAGCGGATCCTTTGAAAAGTCTAGACTCCCATATTTCTATACAGCAGATCCTTTGGGAAGTCTAGACTCCCATACTTACTATACAGCAGATCCTTTGGGAAGTCTAGACTCCCATACTTACTATACAGCAGATCCTTTGGGAAGTCTAGACTCCCAAACTTACTATACAGCAGATCCTTTGAAAGGTCTAGACTCCCATACTTACTATACAGCAGATCCTTTGGGAAGTCTAGACTCCCATACTTACTACACAGCAGATCCTTTGGGAAGTATAGACTCCCAAACTTACTATACAGCAGATCCTTTGGGAAATCTAGACTCCCATACTTACTGTACAGCAGATCCTTTGGGAAGTATAGACTCCCAAACTTACTATACAGCAGATCCTTTGGGAAATCTAGACTCCCATACTTACTGTACAGCAGATCCTTTGGGAAGTCTAGACTCCCAAACTTACTATACAGCAGATCCTTTGGGAAGTCTAGACTCCATTACTTACTATACAGCAGATCCTTTGGGGGGGGGGGGGGTCTAGTAAATGATTTAATCCTCTCTTTATTTGTTTAAGAGCATGCATTTCCACTGGCACCAGCAGTCTGCTGTTCTTTTGGTGGGCAAGATTTAATTGGTTTCTCTTGAATAGAGTTTGGGATCTTGTGTGATACGATTATTCTTTGACCACTTGGACCAGTGGTTTGCTGTTCTTTTCATAGGCTGGATTTAGGCAGTTTGTCATTTGTAACATGAAGTTTCTTAACTGCTACACAAAACATAACTTACACCATAATAATGTTCCATTTGTATGACCATAAGCCAATACCAATACACCTCCAAACACATTTAATCTTACAATTATTTCATGTCCTTTGTTCTCTTTTATCTCTTATCAGAGAATTGATTACAAAATTCATACAATATTTTGAGAAAAAGATTTAAGCAATTACCTTTGATAAGTATTTTCTATTGAAATGATTCTGTATTCTTTGAAGTACTATATATAGAACCCAAATGAACTATATCAATGGTGGTAACAACTTGAATTTTTTTCTCTCAGGATTAGGATGAGCTATATCCCTTTATATCTCCTGACTGGCCTTTCAAGGTCAAAAGGTCAGAAGAGCTAAATATAGAAAGTGCCTTATTATTAGAAACACAAAGGCAGTAAATCGCATATAGGTTTAAGGGATTACATTTATTATTAGAAACACAAAGACAGTAAACTGCATATAGGTTTAAGGGATTACATTTATTATTAGAAACACAAAGACAGTAAATCGCATATAGGTTTAAGGGATTACATTTATTATTAGAAACACAAAGACAGTAAATCGCATATAGGTTTAAGGGATTACATTTATTATTAGAAACACAAAGACAGTAAATCGCATATAGGTTTAAGGGATTAAAAATTTATTATTAGAAACACAAAGACAGTAAATCGCATATAGGTTTAAGGGATTAAAAATTTATTATTAGAAACACAAAGACAGTAAATCGCATATAGATTTAAGGGATTAAATCCCTCCAACCCCCAAAAATTGACACAGTTTTCACAATTTGAGCATTACCATGGTAATTGAATTCTGAATTCACAGTTTAAGTATTTCAACATAAAGAGGGACTCTTCAGATCTTCAAGATTACAATTTTTCAGGAAGTTAGGAGCAAAAATTAAGAATGTTATTCTTATTAAATTAGATTACACATTATACATTAGTAAAACCTTAAAATAATTCAGCAAAGTGCACTTGAACTTGTAAGAGCAATTCAACATGTCATGGGTTAAGATAGGCTGATTGTATTTAATACATAGGTACTGGAAGATTTCATTTTTTAGAATAAATGTATAATTCCTAGTACCTTCTTTTAATTTCTATATACAATCACATATCGTGTAGTAGTATTTCAGCAAAATACAACTAATCAAGTGTCAAAGTTTCAAAACATATCTACCAGACACTTGTCACTGATTATAGTTATCAAATCATTAATAATCTGACAGAGATACTGAGATGCTAAGCTATATATATCAGGGATCCTGAAATTCTGATAGCTCTTGTCAGACATTTTTTTCTTCCAAAAATGAACATGGCAGACAGATATTTGTGAAATCGAATACAAAAACATTCAAAGGTGGTATAAAAAGTTCTTTACTTATAAGAAAACATGAATATAGAGAGGATATTTGCTTGAAACGAGTGAATAACGGATATATTTCATCGAGTGGGTGAAAATACTTAAGTTTTTCACCCACGAGATGAAATATATCCGTTATTCACTCAGAGAAAGCAAATATTCTTTTTATTTTATGCTCAAGCGTATTGTCTAGCAATTTGTATAACACACTGAAGTAGCTGATTTCTTACTGCATCCCGCGCGATAATGTCAGCTGTTTGCCTTTTATGTTTTGCTCTGTTTTGTGTATATTTGCACATAAAATATCAGTAGTTACATAATGCTTCTTCCCAATTCAAGGTAAAATATCAGATAAAAAGAAAATGAAACCAAAAAAAAAATTATGTCTGTTGCTGGATTTGAACCCGGTTCGCCGGGATGCGAAGTGGCCATCTATACCACTACACCACGCGAGCTATTGACTGATAGTGAAAAAATATCATGATATTTTTTCACTGCAGTGAAATATCACAATTATATCACTCGGAAAATCCAGTATTTCATTGCCTAGCATAAAATAAACATAATTATTTCATGAACTCAACAATGTGACATTTTTTGTTCCTCATTAGCTGTTCCTTCAGTTTTAGTATCATCGTTCCAAACCTTACTAGTTTTCTATCAACTATTTATTTATAAAAATTGTTTTCTTTTAGAAAACTATACCACAGACTTTCACACAACAACAGTATTTTATGCCATTCAACTGTTTTAAAAAGTATTTATTTTTTTACAAGAGGACTTACTACATCGAAAATGCATAACACCTACTTGATGGGCATTTCAGGTCAATTATTAATTTTTAATTAGGGCCTACACTACACATATTTTGTTCAAAAGGTCTGATCTGTGCTGATACACTGCAACACTGTTAAACAGCACATTGCATGGTGCGAGGGGCTTATTATTGTAACGTCTATCTGAACTTAAGTATAGAAGTATAGACCCAGGGGCAATCATTCAATTCTAGGGTTTCACAAGTCCATTAGATAAACTTTCACATCTCTTTTATATTCTGCTTAGTCACTGTAGAGTAGTTAAACAATTGAGAAAACATAAGATTATTATGGTCAACTTATGTCCAATGTCCAACATGTCGAGTTAGCCAACGGTCATTCTAGTTCATTTGTCCGTCATGTCAGACATGTGTGTGTGTGTATTAGTGAAGTAATCAAGTTTTCAAGCATATTATATTAAATAATTACAGTGATGGAAATAACGATATCCTTCAAAAAATTATGTTGTTTTCTTTGAATCAGTATATCTGTGTTTGATTGGCCAATATCTCATGATTAATTACTGAAAAGAATTTGGGCACATGGCTTTCATAAATTCCTTAGCCTGTGTTCATTCCTGATTTAGTTCTAACAATCAGTAAAAGCCCTATATGGTCGCTATTCAATCAGAAAACTGCTATTTTCATCACTTCCCTTAGTGGCATATCAAAAATGACGATCACACAACAGAGTACATAAGTGAGAACAAAGTGTATTCTCATAATGTGTGAGACCTATCCCAGGATTTCCATCATGGAAAATTCCAAACAGGGGCCTATGTAATACAGAGATGATGATTTGAGCCGACCTTACTAGCTGTCTTGGATTTGTCTTCAGTGACACACTCTCAATGTGTTACTATTCATAGCATACAGGTGGAGGCAGAGCCTGAACTAAATTGCACTTATGAAGGCTGTTTACTGGCAATACAAATGTTGGTTTCAAATGTCACAATGTTTATGGATACTATGTAGGTGGTATTGACATGTACTGGAAGTCTATATTTGAGGGTTACAATCATTTGTCCTAATAGACCAATAAAAATGGCTTCTGTTTATTTACACAAGGACTGCAACATGTCCAAGGCATTACTACTACATCCATGGATATGATAGGCATGACATAGGTGAAGAGCTTAAAATGGCAAACTTGGTGCATTTGGCTTTGTGCCAAAATTTATTTTGTGTGTCCTATGACTTCCTAACAAATCTAATAGCTGACAATTGCATAATACAGTAATTGCTTAACAGAGACAAATGCAATTCCCAACATGAATAAATTGGCAACATAAATCTTACTGCTGATTAAACTGTAGATGCCCAACATGAATAAAATGGCAACATAAATCTTACTGCTGATTAAACTGTAGATGCCCAACATGAATAAAATGGCAACATAAATCTTACTGCTGATTAAACTGCAGATGCCCAACATGAATAAAATGGCAACATAAATCTTACTGCTGATTAAACTGCAGATGCCCAACATGAATAAAATGGCAACATAAATCTTACTGCTGATTAAACTGCAGATGCCCAACATGAATAAAATGGCAACATAAATCTTACTGCTGATTAAACTGTAGATGCCCAACATGAATAAAATGGCAACATAAATCTTACTGCTGATTAAACTGCAGATGCCCAACATGAATAAAATGGCAACATAAATCTTACTGCTGATTAAACTGCAGATGCCCAACATGAATAAAATGGCAACATAAATCTTACTGCTGATTAAACTGTAGATGCCCAACATGAATAAAATGGCAACATAAATCTTACTGCTGATTAAACTGTAGATGCCCAACATGAATAAAATGGCAACATAAATCTTACTGCTGATTAAACTGTAGATGCCCAACATGAATAAAATGGCAACATAAATCTTACTGCTGATTAAACTGTAGATGCTGATTTTTATTTTGTCTGTGTGACTGCATTATATCTGGAATTGAGTTATAAATGAAGGGTGCTATAACAAAGGAGAGTTGTATCTACTAAATTTAATGAGAAATTATTCATACTTCTAACACAAGCTGCATGCAGAACAGAATGTAAAATCTTACATTTTTAAAAGATAATTTAAGATCTTTGTTACTGTGGATGAATATGGACCAATTTTAATTGTCATCTCTGCTTAATTTATGAAAGAAAAGTCATGTTAGGTCTTATATAGCCCATTCTTCTCACAACATGAGTATGAGATTCTTACTCCAGCTTATAGTAAAACAACAAGAGTCCCTAGAAGGGACTGATGCTCTACTGGACAAAAAGAATTTCCTGGAAATTAAGACAAGACCATTTCTTCCTTTTAACCATGTCGACCATTCTGAATTATGAAAACACATGGTTCTGCATCATTTCATTCATGCTGTAAGATGGTGGCCAGGTAAACAATTGCTTAAACGTACTTTGTCAAAATCAAGTGAATATCATATGATTATTCAATCATCTTGTATTTTTTTAGTCATGGATATTGTTCATCTAAGTACTTAAATGCTTTTGGTAAATCCTCATTGTGAATGATGATGTTAAAAATTTTATTATTTTTTGAAAATACTTAGCAGAGTTCTGCATACAAATAAAATGGTGGTAATTCTAACTATGTCAATACTGTAGAAAATTTTCAATGGATCCTGTCTATTTGAGTTCTCTGGCTTCACCCAAGAGGATATTCATGATGTGGAAGTAAACTCATACAGAAAGGTAATCCCAGATTTTATCCACATCAAAGAAAATCAAGACAGTATCTCTACCCATGTCAGGAACAACTCATCACTGAAGCAAATGAATGAACCTAGGACTAATTTCCAACTCTACAAATACTCACAGCATGTGTCCAAAATCACTACTTCACATGAAAATAAAGTTAAATGTACTGTATTCCCATCAACAAATACCATTTTATTTGACTTATAATGGATTTCTTGAACTGTGTTAAGACAAACAATAGATCTAACACCAGCACTGTCACCAGAGCCACCCTCAACTTGGCCCATAACCTCCACTCTTATATGTGCCTGTCAAGGAAAGCAATCAAAACAAACTCCCTTGCTCAAGCAGACACAAGTTACACAGGGCCTAATTACTTAACACCTCCCTTCCCCTAGCCCTGGTGGACAGATATACACCTCATCAAATTTTAAAAGACAATGCCACTATTCAACAAAATCAAAGACCAGGCAGGCACAAGTCACATAGTGCCTAAATATACAACACCTCTAACACCTACTCTCTTCAAGCCGAGGTAGACCCAGATATACTTCAAAAAGTGTAGAAAACAATGAAACTAATCATGATGAGACTTCTTTCAAACACAATGCAAGTCACAGTTCACAGTGCCATGGAAAATTATGTTCTAAGTTACTTGATAGTTATGATCAGGGATCTTAATATATATATGCAATATGCATGTGTATGTTATGTATGTATGTATATGTGTGTGTATATACATATATATATGTATTTTTTTTTTTTTTTAAGGCAATCCTGAAGATAGTTTATGAGGCGTAGCATTAACAAACTTGTGCCAACGAACGGACAGACACTGGACAACAGATCAGAACCATTTTCATTTAGGACCAAGTAGACATGATAAGGAGTCTTTTAGTGAAAACTATGTTTTGATATGCCCATCCAGACAGGCGGAGTAGCGATAACAAGATTTTCAAAATGACTGCCATGGTGGCCATATTGGATGTCGGATCTGCCCCATTCTCATTTAGGACCAACTAGACATCATAAGAAGTCTTTTAGTGAAACCCCACGTCAATCTAATTTTCTGTTCAGAAGGAGCAGCGATGATAAGATTTTAAAGATGGCTGCCATGATGGCCATACTGGACTTCAGATTGGCACAATTTTCAATTACAACCAAGTAGACATGATAAGAAGTCTTTTAGTGAAAAACCCCATGTTAATATGACCATCCATTGAGTAGAAGTAGTGATAAAAAGATTTTCAAGATGGCTGCCATGGTGTCCATATTGAACCCCAGATCAGCACCATTTTCATTTAGAACAAAGTAGACATCATAAGAAGTCTTTCACTGAAAACCCCATGTTAATATGATGATCCATTCAGGAGTAGTAGCAACAGCAAGATTTTCAAGATGGCTGCCATGGCACCCATATTGGATGTCATATCAGCAACATTTTCATTTAGGACCAAGAAAACATCATAGGAGGTTTTTTAGTAAAAACCCCATGTTTATATGACCATCCATTCAGGAGGAGTAGCAGTAACAAGATTTTCAAGATGGCTGCCATGGTTGCCATACTGGATGTAAGATCTGCACCATTTTCATTTAGGACCAACTAGACATCATAAGAAGTATTTCAGTGAAAATCCCATGTTGATATGACCATCTATGTAGGAGAAACAGTGATAACAAGATTTTCAAGATGGCTGCCATGGTGGCCATATTGGATGTTAAATCTGCACCAAATCTCATTTAGAACCAACTAGACATCATAAGAAGTCTCTAAGTCAAAACTCAATGTTGATATGACCATCCATTCAGGAGGAGTAGTGATAAGAAGATTTTCAAGATGGCCACTGTTGTGGCCATATTGGATGTCTGAGCAGCACCATTTTCAGCTGGGACCAACTAGACCATGGGATGAATGTGTGTGTAAAGTTTCATGGCATTCCTCCATGTAGTTTAGGAGGAGTAGCAATAACAAACTTGTGCTAAAAGATAAATGGACGATGGACAACAGACCATCCCATAAGCTCTTCTAGTCCATGACCAGTGAAGCTAACAAATGAATCTTTTGGAAATGTATTCAAAATACAGTTAGATTCATAAAGCTTTACAAATGTTATTATCTCTCAGTTCTTTCCTTGCATAATAAATATTATTACCATAAGTATCATTAGATCGAATTTAACAATTTTCAGTTTAGAGTTGAAGTTTCATGCTCATGAAGTTTTTAAGTTTTGAAAACAGATTCTGACAAAGTTTTCAACTAGTTCATTGAACCTTGAATTTTCAAATGGATTTTAGTCATACTGTACTTGCATGTACAACATACCTGCTATTTTAATATTCAAACCAGCATCAAGCAGAAGGTTCTCTGCTTTGAGATCTCTATGTACAACATGTCGACTGTGGCAGTAGGACACGGCAGCTACAATTTGTTTGAATTTCTTCCTTGCATCCTTCTCATTCATTCTTCCATGTGCTACAAGGTGATCTGAAACCAAAGCAAATCAAGTTAAATTCATGTTCTGAAAATAACTTTAAAACAAAGACACCAGCTGGTGTCTGATACTCTCTGATGTCCCTGAATTGACTAAAACAGGCAAGTCAATGTCTGGAATCATTATAAAATGAAAAAAAATCGGATTTATTTCTTGGTAACATTTCATTAATCTGGTATACAGATGACTATATAAGGATTGGATTCCATATACATACAGTGTGAATGAAATGGTGCAATATTTTTTCACGAGACTTGTCTTTGTCTTGTAGTACAAAATTATGTTGACAACCAGCAAGGTTGGGCGTTGTATCATAAACACCAGAATTTCCCTCAGATTATTGCAAATATCGCATTCCTTTAAGTACAACAACAGGAAATATTTCTTATTCTTAAAGGATTCAATCTGGAAAAAAAATGTGTATAAAGCTGCTTGGAAAGAGATTAAGAACTAAAACAATACACAGTAGTCCCTCACTATAAAATCCCTAAGCATAACTGCTGCACTTCTTGCAACATGGATCCAATTAAAATGTATCATTGCTACTAGCACAATGCACTTCTTATAACATGGATCCAATTAAAATTTATCATTGCTACTAGCACAATGCACTTCTTGTAACATGGATCCAATTAAATTGTATCATTGTTACTAGTACAGTGCACTTCTTGTAACATGGATCCAATTAAAATTTATCATTGCTACTAGCACAATGCACTTCTTGTAACATGGATCCAATTAAAATTTATCATTGCTACTAATACAATGCACTTCTTGTAACATGGATCCAATTAAAATTTATCATTGCTACTAGCATAATGCACTTCTTGTAACATGGATCCAATTAAAATTTATCATTGCTACTAGCATAATGCACTTCTTGTAACATGGATCCAATTAAAATTTATCATTGCTACTAGCACAATTCAATTCACTTCTTGTAACATGGATCAAATTAAAATTTATCATTGCTACTAGCACAATTAAATTCACTTCTTGTAACATGGATCCAATTAAAATTTATCATTGCTACTAGCATAATGCACTTCTTGTAACATGGATCCAATTAAAATTTATCACTGCTACTAGCACAATTCAATTAATTTCTTGTAACATGGATCCAACTAAAATTTACAATTGCTACTAGCACAATTCACTTAATTTTATGTCCTGTCTAATAAGAACCCATAATAATGTCATTTCAAATGATTAAAACTATTTTCTCACATGTTCTTGGTTTTTTTTGCACTTTTAGGACATAGCCTTGTTTGAAGATCCCTCAGTCAATTATGTATAAGCAAATACAACTAATTCAATTCCCATAGACCATAATGTTCCATGTTTTGCAAAACTTGGTATACACTGTACTTTGTGAAGAGACTGGCAAAACACACTTAAATCCTATGCATGATCTATCCAAGAGAAAATTTTTAAAACGATGAAAATTCCATGTTGCATGGTTTGTTTTAGAGAAAAACATACCTTGTAGGTACCCACTATCAAAATTCAGCCCAGAGAAATCTACCCAGTTATACCTGGGAGAATTGGTGCAGCAACAGCGATAAAATGAAAACAGAATTAATTTCAAGTCTACTATTGCATACAATTACCCACATGTAGGCTTCATCCAAAAAGAACATGTCTGAAAATCTGGTTATTATTTTCAGTCAATCAACGACCTTCATTTTCTGAAATAGGGCATTTATTTTTCCACTACACATGGGCTGGTTCCATAGCTCACAGAATAATTAGCTGTATGTGACAATTGCATCTTTCACATTTATGGCTCCCATAAAATGTGTCACAAAAGAGGTTGAAGTGTATGCTTAAACTGACCTCAAGCTATGAATTTAAAAATTTTGTATTTTACTCAATGGTTAGACAAGAGTCCCTCAAACGGACCGACTCTCTACTGGGTGAAAAGAATTTCCAGGAATTCAATATAAGTCCATTTCATCTGAAATATATTCTTCAGCAATAAGAAGAGTTTCAAATTAGCTGCTGTGGTGCACATACTGAATGGCAGCTTGGCACAATTTTCATTTAGAACAAAGTAGACATTATTAAAAGTCTTTTGGTGAAAACCCGATGTCATAATGATTATCCATTCAGGGGGAGTAGTGACAGCAAGATTTGTAAGACAGTCGTTTTGGCAACTGTATTGGATGTATGACTGGCACTAGTTTCATTTAGAACCAACTAGGTATCATAAGAAGTCTACTGGTAAAAACGCGATGTTGATATAGCCATCCATTTGGGAGGAGAACAGATAACAGTATTTTCACGACATCCACCATGCTGACCATATTGATGGTTAGTCATTTTCATTACGGACCAACTAGACACCATAACAACTCTTCTGATGAAAACCCCATGTCAAAATGACTTTCCATTTAAGAGTAGCGAAAACAAGATTTTCAAGATGGCCACATATTGGGCAGATCCTTTTTTATTTAAGTTCAACAAAACATTAAAAGAAGTCTTTTAGTGAAAACCCCATGCTGATATGACCATTCATTCAGGAGAAGTAGTGATAACAAGATTTTCAAGCTGGCCACTGTGGTAGCCATACTAGACATCAGATCGGCATCATTTTCATTTACGACTAACTAGACATCATAAGTCTTCTGGTGGAGACACCATGTCACTATGACTTACCATTCTGGAGGAGTAGTGATAAGATTTTCAAGATGGGCACTGTGCCAAATTGGACCTCACATTGGCACCATTTTCATTTAGGACCAACTAGACATCATAAAAAGTCTTTTGGTGAAAACCCCATGTCAAGATGACTTTCCGCTCAGGAGGAGTAGCAATAATATTTTCAAGATGGCTGCTGTTGTGATGGCCATAATGGATGTCAGATCAGCACCATTTTCATTTAATACAAAGTGGGCATCATAAAAGGTCTTTTGGTGAAAACCCTATGTCAATATGACTTTCTGTTCAAGAGTAGTGATAACAAAAATTTTCAAGATGGCTGCTGTGGTGGCATTATTGGATGTCAGATCTGCCAGGTAGACACCATAAAAAGTCTTTTAGTGAAAAATCCATGTTGATATGACCATCCATTCAGAAGGAGTAACGAGATTTTCAAGACGGCAGCTGTGGAGGCCGTATTGGATGTCCAAGCAGCACCAATTTCATTTAGGACCAACTAGACCATGAGATGAATATGTGTATAAAGTTTCATGGCAATCCTCCAAGTAGTTTAGGAAGAGTACCAATAACAAACTTGTGCTAATAGATTGATGGATGACAGATGATTGACAGACGATGGACAACAGACCATCCCATAAGCTCTTCTGGTGTATGTAGAGCTTAAACTTTGGTTGAGTATTTTATGAACACCACAAAATACAAACTTACAATACCAGACTGAGTCTTACATGTTATCATGCTCTTCAGAAGTAACAAACAGTGTAGTGACTAATGCAGAATACAATCAATTATATGGTTCTACTTGAATAATGTTCTCTCAGTTATCAGGTATTATAATTTAACAAGAGTCCCTCTAAGGAATGATGCTCTACTGACTGAAAAGAATCTCCAGGAATTCAAGACAAGACCATATCTATTTTTTAACTGCTGAAACCATCTCTGATATTTTTGAGCAACAACAAGATTTTCAAATTAGCCACTGTGGTGGGCATACTGGATGCAAGATCTGCCCCATTTTAATTAAAGACCAACTAGACATCATTAGAAGTCTTCTGGTGAAAACCCCATGTGAATATGACCATCCATTCAAGTGGAACTTGGATAACAAGATTTATTGAATTTCCGATCTTCATTATCATTTAGGCCCAACCAGACATAATAAGAAGTCTTATGGTGGCAACCACATGCTGATAACACTTTCCATTTTGGATGAGTCGCTATAACAAGATTTTCAAGAGGGCTGCCATGGTGGCCATATTGGATGTCAGATCAGCACTATTTTCATTTAGAACCAACTAGACATCACAAGAAGTTTTCTCATGAAATCCCTATGTCAAAATGAGTTTCTGTTTAACAAGATTTTCAAGATAGCAGCCATGGCAGCCGAATTGATCAGCGAAATTTTCATTTAGTTTTTTTGTTGTTGCTGTTTTTTAACAGCATTTTTAACATTATTGGCTATATCACGCCAAGGAAATGGGATCTAAATGCCCTCCTGAAGGACACACTGAAGCAGCTGGCCTGGGCTGGCCTGGTTGGGCATCAAACCAGTGACCCTTGGATAACAAGTCTGACATTCCACCAACAGAGCTACCGTGGTGACCATTCATCACAAGATGTCTTGTGGTGAAAACCCGATGTTGATAAGACAATTTTCATTTTGGATCAACTAGACATCAAAAGAATTCTTCTGGAGAAAATCCCATTTCAATATTACTGTCCATTCATGTTGACCATCCATTTAGTAGTAGCAGCAATAATAAGATTTTCAAGATGGTCACTGTAATAACCTGTCTGAGCAGCATCACTTTAACTTGGGACCAACTAGACATTATAAACAGTCTTCTGGTAAACACCACATTGGACATCAGATCAGCGCCATTTTTATCAAGGACCAACTAGACATTATAAACAGTCTTCTGGTAAACACCACATTGGACATCAGATCAGCGCCATTTTTATCAAGGACCAACTAGACATTATAAACAGTCTTCTGGTAAACACCACATTGGACATCAGATCAGCGCCATTTTTATCAAGGACCAACTAGACATTATAAACAGTCTTCTGGTAAACACCACATTGGACATCAGATCAGCGCCATTTTTATCAAGGACCAACTAGACATTATAAACAGTCTTCTGGTAAACACCACATTGGACATCAGATCAGCGCCATTTTTATCAAGGACCAAACAGACATCATAAGAAGTCTTTTTGTGAAGAGCCCATGTTGATGCGACCATCCATTCAGGAGTAGCCATATCAAGGCTTTCAAGATGGCCAATGTTGATGTCCGATCCCATGAACTCTTCTGGTCTATGACCAGTAGAGCTAAAAACAAAAGTTTAAGTTTACCTACAGCATTTTTATGAAAATCGTTTCCAAAATAATGCAAGAGCAGCTGCTTTCTTAATATGTAGCTTTTTACTTCAGTCTCAACTTAAGCTTGGCAAGTTTTTATATATGCTTTTCACAAGTGGATGAGAATTTTGAGTTTTTCTGCAAATGTTGCTTATTTGCTTAAATTTTAGTTGCTTTTAATTATTAAGAACTTTTAGTTTCCTACAGCTATATTTGATGTTTATTCTAAAATATGTAAACCTTTATGTAAAATTCATGCAAAATTATGTGAAACAGTATATGATGATGGTATATATATGTGGTATATATGTTTGACTCTGTAATGTATCTACAGTATGTATACATATGTATGTATGCATATATATATATATATATATATATATATATATATATATATATATATATATATATATATATATATATATGTGTGTGTGTGTGTGTGTATGTATGTAGGCAGGTAGTTTGATACATGCCCTCAATAAAATAAAAATGTGTATCTATGTATGTATATGGTAAAGTCAAATACAATTGTGCATTGCTCTATGTACTACTGTAGTGATTACATGCAATGTATGTTTGTAATCTGTCTTCTTGTATGAATAATCCTGAATGTTATTTGAATTATTAATAGTTTTAAATAGTTGGTGGTAAAAGCTCAATAGAGTTTGTGTTTTAAATGTTTTAAGAACAAGCACTGACTTCAAATAAAGATTACTTGACTTGAAATGTGACTGATGAATCGATGATAATCATAAATTTATATTATGGCATGTCATTAGGGGGGTAATTAGTTTATTTCCTGATGATAATCATAAATTTATATTATGGCATATCATTAGGGGGGGTAATTAGTTTACATCCTGGATAGTTTGTTCCTCTTCACCTTCCCTCTCCATTTCCGGTATAAAATATGTAGTTTTTTGGGGGGGTAAAACTAATTTTAATTATGCAATACTTAACCATCACTATTATATAGCTTATTACTTTTTCGTGTCGAAAAATCTCGTCCGTTTGATGTGAAAACATCCTCCCACTTTGAGTGGAGATTTTGTCAACAAGACACGTCACACCCGTGCACCTCTTCGCGCCTGCGCGAACATTCATCTTTTTCATAGACGAAATTACACCAGGACATCAGAGCGGGTGGGAGGGCATTTGATAATAGTGATGGGTAAGTATTGCATAATTAAAATTAGTTTTACCCCACCCAAAAAAAAACTACATTTTAATAGCAGCAATACATTACCCTATCACTATTATATAGCTGAATTGGTCAGTTAGGCGGGTAGGCTGATGTTAAACTGATCAAAAACAGAGAAAAATGGAAAGTACTCACCATTTGAGGGAGAGATCCACTTTACAAATTGTTGGAGTCCCTCTGGGCCACATGTTGTGTTGCAACTATGGGTACCAAGAGAGAATACCTGCGCAATTAGCGGAGGTAGAGAAGGTAGTATGGGATCGCCAAAATGCTGCCTTCATGATGTCCTCTAAGGAAGAGTGATTAGATAGGCCCATGAGGCAGCGACGGCTTGAACCTCATGGGCTTTTAGTTTCGTAAAAGAGAGGTCTCTAACAGTAAGGGACTGATAAGCTCTTCTAATTGTGGTGACAATCCACCATGAAATAGTGGAGGCCGAAATATCAACGGAACCCTTAAGGGGAAGGAAAAGATGTTTCCTGCCCTTTCTTTCACTTTTGAAGCATTTAGATAGAAACGCAGTGCCCTAACTGGGCATAAAAACCTATCTTGATCATCTCCAGCACAGATTCGACTGAGACTGGGGATCTCTATAGGTGATGGGGCCACCGCAGGTAACTGATTTGGCTGACAAAGGAGGGAAACGGATTCGTAATTACCATTAAACCGGAGGCAGCCAGTGTCAACAGACAATGTATGAATCTCGCTACGTCTTCTCGCAGACGCCAAGCGAGTAAAAACACAGTCTTGAGTGTGAGGTCCTGAAGGGAAGCCTCACTCAATGGTTCATAGGGGGTTTGGTTAAGGACCATAAAACACATGATAGATTTCATCTGGGCGTAAGAGAGCGGGAGACAGGTCTCTGTAGCTCAAAATACTGAATGGGATCAGCATGGTGCGGAACTGAACCAATTGCAAGCCCTGAAAAAATTTAAGTGTTAGAAATGGCGGCTCTATAGCCCTTGATAGTTGATACTGAACATCTTTTGTTCTCGAAACGAACAAAAGGAAATCAGCAATGGCAGTTACTGAGGGACAGCTGGGATCAACACGTTTCCTACTGTACCAATCACAGAAGATTCTCCACCTGGCATCATAGACCTTGGATGTAGAAGCTCTTCTGGCCTGAATGATGCAACTGGCAACCCGGCCCGAAAACTTGTTCTGGCGGATAGATCGCTTGAGATAAGCCAAGCGTGAAGGTGGAGAATGTGTGTGAATTTAGGTGAAAGAAGGATCCAAACGTGGTTGAAAACCGCAGCAGATAATTTTTCTCAGGTTACGTTCAACGATACAACCATAGGCCATGGCGTCCATGAAAAAGATGAATGTTCGCGCAGGCGCGGAGAGGTGCACGGGCGTGACGTGTCTTGTTGACAAAATCTCCACTCAAAGTGGGAGGATGTTTTCACATCGAACGGACGAGATTTTTCGACACGAAAAAGTACTAAGCTATATATTAGTGATAGGGTAATGTATTGCTGCTATTAAAACTTTGGTTACAGGATATACACCATAAAGTTGTGTTAGGGAATATAAATTTGTGTAATTAGCACCAAACTTGTTTTCAGTGTTTTAATTATCTTGGAACAAAATGATAAGCTAATGGTATCAGTCCAACCAGGTTATTTTATTCTGAGAAAATAAAATTCTTACTCGTTACAATGACCACACACAATCTTTATATTTCTTACTAAAACAACTGCTTTGAAAACGAGGAAAGGATAAGAAAAATGCCTTTGTTTATAGAGAAATATTATAAGGGGGAAGAGAGAGTACTGGCTTACTTTTCTATGGAGACCATTTTAGACTTGATTAAATATTTGTTGGGGACCACTAAAATTAAAGAATGTGGTAGTTAGATTTTTACTCCCCTGCTTGACTTTTAAAATTAATATTTCTACATACTTTTGTTTTACATTTTAATTTCTTTGCAGATTCCTTGTTGTGTCTTTTGTTTGAAGTGATGCAGTTTTGTGTGAAAATGGAAACCCAGTTAATGTATATATTTTTCTTTTTACAATGCTTTCTTCAATGGGCATTTATTATTCATGTCTTTTTCATTCTATCCATTAGTCCATATATATATATATATATATATCTATCTATCTATCATTTCATGATTGTTCTGTTCTACTCTGGATAATAAAAAATGTACAACTTTTACATATATAAGATATGTTTCGCATAGGCTGATATTGAAATCAAAATGGCTATGACCAGTTGCATATCAACGTAAATGTTTTCACACACATTTGAGGGATAAGAATTTAACTTCGGTCCGATAAACATGTGGAATGCAGGCTGGCAAAAAAAGTCCACACAAACAAACAAACAAAAAGATTTGGAGATTACTAGAATTTGCCCAAACAGCAAGTATTAGAGGTCTAAACCCCCAAAAAACCTCAACCACTTGGAAACTTGATCCCTTTTCTTTTTTCACACTGGTTTGATGTTGGCTTCACTTACCACCTTTCTTATCAGGTAAGATTGTGTGTGTGTAGGGGGGGGGGTCATGGACATAAAGAACAATCTGTGCCTTTAAAACAGCACAACCTCCAAAAGAGCTGCGAACACCCCAGAGAGGCAGGTCCCACCCAGGGATAGCTTTGTACAGCACTCTCCTCAAACGGGCTAATGACAATGCCATTACTTCACAGCAGCTTCACAAATGTTGGAGCTTTTGATATTAGAGTTTTGAAGAAAATAAGATGATTTCAGAATATTGCTATATATAATAGTGAAACCTATTATAGATGAGACCTCCACACAATGGACAAATGCTAATAAAAGACATACAATTTGAATACTTTTGTCTTAACATGTATATGAAGGACACCTGAATATAAAGGACATATTGAATGTCCTTTATAAATTCAGTAGGTTTTAATGCACATAATATACCCAACATTAAATCTTGATAAATGAGGAAATAACTTTACAATGCTGAACTTTCTCAAAGATGGCTTCTAATGGCCAATTTCTGTAACAATATTCAAATTCAGTTTAAGTGGTTAAGGTGCCAGATTCATGACCAAAAGAGCACAGGATTCAAATTATACAAACCAGCCCGGGTTGACTACAGTGATGTGTCCATGGGCAAGGCACTTGACTCCAATTGCCTTGGCACTAAATTACCTACTTGTGTTACTGTGCCACAGAAAACCAAACCAATACCAGGAGTTAATCTCTGACATTGACAATCAAAGCATACCTGGAGTGAATCTCACTGAAAATCCAAAACTGATGTAAACCTGGAATAAATCTTTCATTGAAAATCAAAGCTAATGTATACCTGGAGTTAACTGCTGTCATTGAAAATCAATGCTGATGTAAACCTGGATTTAATCTCATTGAAAATCAAAGCTATGTATACCTAGAGTTAACCTCTGTCATTGAAACTCAAAACTGATCTAAACCTCGAGTCAATCTCATTGACAATCAAAGCTGATGTAAACCTGGAATTAATCTCTGTCATTGAAAATCAAAGCTGGTGTAAACCTGGTGTTAATCCCTGTCATTGAAAATCAAAGCTGATGTAAACCTAGAGTGAATCTCGACATTGAAAATCAAAGATAATGCAAATCTGGAATTAATTTCTGTCATTGAAATTCAAAGCTGGTGTAAATCTGGAGTTAATTTCTGCCATTGAAAATCAAAGCTGATGTAAATCTAGAGTTAATCTCATTGAAAATCAAAGCTAATGTAAACCCGGAGTTAATTTCTGCACTGAATTTTTTTTCTGATTCTAACATTTTCAATAATAATTCAAAACGATGTAATATCTGGGATTCAGTAGAAACCTGTAATCTTAGTAAAAACTGTATTTTTTGAAGATCTTGGGCTTTAGTTTCATGGTGCAAAAATTTAAGAATACTTGGGCTGGTTTTTATTACTTTATTTGCTTTTGATTGGTTTCAAAAGTTAACAAAGATTCCCATAAAAAACATTGTATTGGCTAAAAGAGTTTTCGGTAAAGAAGACAAGCAACATTTTTAACATTATAATCCCTATCAGTATATGTGTATACAGTATCTACAAGTGCTAAGTTTTACTGTGTCGTTATCAACATCTCCTGCTGTAAAGGTCAAAACAGTACGTCTGTAGCCTCTGTCATATTATGTCTCTTCAGCTCTGAAAAACTATTGAAGCTGCAAGATAAATTTCCAATGTTAAATATTACCTTAAAGCAAAAATTTCCTTTGCATGTCTGGTTTGTCATTATCACACACCAAACTGCCAAGTAACACCCATCAACTTTATGAACTTATGATTCAAAAGAATGAGTACAAAAAAACTAAGAATGTTGTTTGAAAAGCTAAATGGAAATTAAGATACTTCAAGATCTTTCTTTTGACCAAGTTCTTAAAAAAATGTGTGTTGTCACTTCAAGGAATAAAAAAACGTCATTTCTTTAAGCCTTCAAATGAAAAACTAATGTATTTAAACATGCCTCTGTAAACATATTAATGTTTGACTGCACTTATAATAATTCACACTGTCGGTCAACAAGTATTGACTATAACATAGCTCTTAAGTCAATGGGTGCTAGTCAAACATGATGTCTGTTACCATTATCAATGCTGAAAGAAGCAAGTCTTTCTTATCCCCTGCTTACAAAGACTCTTGCACATATTTACAACACTATGACACACGTGCATGACCTGACAATGGGTTGCACATTACTATGGGAGGTTCTGTTCAATATATTCATCACAGTGAATAAAATACTAAAAACTCAAAACATATTAATAGTCTGCTGACTGGTTTCAACTCAAGAGAACCAGGCTACAGAATTCTGTTGATGTCGACTGCTCTAAAACTTAAGAGAACCAGACTGTAAAATTCTGCTGATGTTGACTGATTAAAAACTTAAGAGAACCAGACTACTGAATTATGTTCATGCTGACTGGTTTAAAACTTGAGAGAACCAGACTACTGAATTATGTTCATGCTGACTGGTTTAAAACTTGAGAGAACCAGACTACTGAATTATGTTGATGCTGACTGCTTTAAAACTTGAGAGAACCAGGCTACAGTATTCTGTTGATGTTGACTGCTTTAAAACTTAAGAGAACCAGACTGTAAAATTCTGCTGATGCTGACTGATTAAAAACTTAAAGAGAACCAGACTACTGAATTATGTTGATGCTGACTGATTTAAAACTTGAGAGAACCATACAACAGAATTCAAGACAATTCCATATATTTATTATTTGATAATATTTTATTCTGATTAAACATTTGATGATTGTGTAATGTTTAATATTAGACACATTGGAATATACAAGCTACATGTACTAAGCTAGAAGCATGTATATCATATTTGGTTTGGTTTGGTGTTTTATGGCACAGCAACACAAACAGGTTATTTAGTGACAAGGCAATTGGAGTAGAGTGCCTTGCCCAAGGACACACCACAGTAGCAAACTCAAGCTGATCTGATGGTAGGATTCGAACCTGCACCCTTTCAGTCCCAAGTCTGACATGCTAACAACTAAGCCACTGTGACTCCTGCCTCCATTAGTTACCTCTTACAACATGCAGATGGGCACATTTGGTCTATTATACTATGTGCTTGCTATACTTAATGTATTTAAAAGAAAACAAACTAATTTTCATTTGTGCCTTGAATGCATCTACCGGTACTAAGTGAATAGAAATATATACCAAAATTTTATTTAAATCTACTACACTGTTTTAAAGGTATATGGCTGTTTAATGTCAAAGATTCGCATCTATAGTCAAGGCTATGAGAATCGTCATGATAGATATAGTTGTGACATCACAAAGTCAACTCCAGTCTATTGCCGATACATTGGTCTACCAATCTGCTGTTGCAATAAAGCTTGGAATTGTTTAAAACTAAAATCACACAGAACAACACTGTTAAACTGTACAGAAAATAATTAAAATTAATTCAGATTATGGAGTTACAAGATGAAACAGTTTATAATGCTTTACTCTGAGAACCAGGAGTGCCCTCAGAAAGAAGAAGAAAATCTATCAGAGAGGGAGGAAGCCGAGGGATCTTCAAACCTAGAAGAAGAAGAACCTATCGTCAAGAAAAGCAAGAAAGCTAGATGGCTGGAAGACAGTGAGAATGAAGAAAAAGAACACTTGATCCCTGTGAAGAAATTCATGAAGAACAAGAGAGACAGCAGACAGTGAACAATAAACATTTTTTTGGAGTGTGGTGTGATGTTCATTGTAAAAAAAAAAAATGAGAATAGACCAGAATGGAAAAAAAGTAAGTGTCTTTGTGTTATTTGTTTTTAGAGTATGGATGCACGCACGCACGCACTCTTACACAAAAACCAAGGAATGGGATTTAAAGTTTTACTTGATTTTTTGGCAATTTGATTTCTTTTCTAGAGATCTGGGTGGCCCTGAAAAGGACCGTTTGGGGTGTTTGTTTGTTTTTGTTAAAACAAACTTATGGAGTTGACATGATCAACTTCAATTGTCGTAATCCTTTTCCATGACCAAGTCCAATTCCTCCTGCTGCTGCTTTGGTGGTAGTAGTAGTAGCGACGTGGTGGTGGTGGTGGTAGCATCTCACTAGTAGTGATGGTTTTCATATGTTTAGCCCGTGATGGTCTTTTTCTCTTGGGTTGAGTTAAAGAATATTCATATAACTTTCTTAGATGCTTTAACTCGCGTAAAATGTCTTGGAGTAGTAGACTCACTGTTTTATCTTCCTCGGTCTCTTCTTGCGGTTCTTCACTCTTCTCCTCTTCTAACTTTCTTATTTCTTCTTCTCGTTTTCTCCTTTCCTCTTCTTGTTGAGGAAACACTTCTTCCGCTTCTTTCTGTCGCTGAACAAATTTTTCCATTTCTTCTTGTTGCTTCTTTTTAAAATCTTCCATGACCGGCAGCAAAGAGGGAAGTGGTACAGCAGCAGTCGTAGTGATTTCAGGCTCAAATTCTTGAGACAGAAAATCTAAATTAAAATCTTCCGGTTGGAAGTTCAACACACCATTCGTTGCAGGCTCACTCCAATACATTGTATTTCCGGTCTCCGTCATACTTAGGCTGTCCAAAAAGTAAAATCCCTACGAACGCTGTGATGCCTTTATACCCCAAATGACGTCACACCCCTACTCTCGTTCCATTGGAAGAAAAACCGACCCGCTTGTAACGCGTGTTTGGATTGGTACTTGATTTCGATTCATTTCAATCCACTCATAGGGTATATATACGACCGCTTGTCTCGTAGAGCTTCACCGGTTTTTTTCTCCAAGACCACTCCAAGAAAAAAACAAAATGTGGACAAGTGTGAAATCATCGACTATCATCTCGGGGATGTTGTTTGACCCAGCATTCCCTATGTATGTCAAAGCCTCATGGGCCATTACTAAAATCACAGAGACCACCATCTGGAAACGTTGGATTTATGTGGAGAGACAAGGCTGTCTGAAGAGGGTCTTGATCTACGGCCTGGAAGTCTCCAAAAAAGAAGACAACCCTCCAGGAGATGCCAATGTTAAACCAAAGAAAAAAACCAACGGCCCTTTTCAGGGCCACCCATTTTTCAAGAAAAGATTAATTTTTCCAATGATTGCCTTTCCACTGTGTGTTTGGTGCATGTGTCTATTCTATCCCCTCTCATTCTAACCCCCCAAGTTCCCCTTCCACTGCACCAGAGTGCCCCCACCTGCCCCAGAGTGCCCATCCATGTTAAATTCCCGTTACTGCCCCAGAGTGCCCCATCCATGTTAAATTCCCGTTACTGCCCCAGAGTGCCACCTTCGGCCCCAGTTACCCACATACAACTACTTCCGTGATAAATTTTAAATAACTGAATCAATTTACACGTACTTTAAGTATGTAATCAAATTATATTCAAATTATCTAAAAACTTACTAAAATCTACCAAAACTTTGAGTCACTTTCAACCAACTTGTTATTAACTGGAATGGATTTAACGCTAACACTGTACAGATTATTACTGTTTTCACAGGTGAAGACCTTACAAATACGGTAGCATTGTATGCATCCGGAAAATCGTCAATTGTAAAAAAAAGTGAGAAATTATCCTTTACAAGCGTGCTAAAAATCTAACTAATGTAAATACATCTAATTTTCTTTTATATTTAATAAAACTGGTCTGTCATAAGCAGTTCATTTTCCTTTAAGTGTGCATGGTTATGCATTTTGTATTCACAATAACAGTAGTTTGTTTATCCCGAGGACCTCAAGGATTACACTAGTCTACAATTTTTTTGAAGTCATCTGTTTCAGAGATAAAATGTGCTATTTATTAGGAATTTTGATGTGCTGAATTCAAATATGACAATTAAAACAACTGATTGGCTACTGTTTCCAAGATATTTAAGTTTTTACATTTTATGTCTATGTATATTGTATACATAGTAGAGTTTTAATCATAAATTGTAAACCTAGGTCTTTTCATTTGTTTATGGTTGCTTTACATTATAATATTTCATTTGTCCTGTTTATGTAACACTTTAAAAAAGAGCATCAGGGTTGTATAGATAAAAAAAATACATAAACAAAAGTCAAAAAACTATTATGTATATATAAATACATAGTTTAGTCCTTATTCAGTGTCTACTCGGCGCTCCTTGGCTTGTCTCTTGTATTCATTAAATGGAGCATCTCTTGTCACTGTCCAGCAATAGTCTGCAAGCATTGATGGGCTCCATTTGCCCTGATAGCGTTTCTCCATTGTTGCAATGTCCTGGTGAAATCGCTCGCCGTGCTCGAGATGAGAGTGCAAAAACTGTATCTTTAGTGACATGTTACAACCAAGGCTTTTGTATGCCTTGAGGAGGTTTTCCACCAACTCCCTGTAGTTGTCTGCCTTGTTGTTTCCGAGAAAATTTGTTGCCACTAACTGGAAGGATTTCAATGCCGTCTTTTCCTTGCCACACAGTGCACGGTGAAATGAATCATCAAAAAGTTCACGAATCTAAGGACCAACAAAGACACCTTCCTTTATCTTAGCTTCACTTAACCTTGGAAATTTTCCACGGAGGTACTTTAAAGCTGCTTGTGTTTTGTCCATGACCTTGACAAAGTTCTTCATCAGACCCAGCTTGATGTGCAAGGGTGGTATCAAAATCTTCCTTGATTCAACAAGTGGTGGATGCTGAACACTTTTCATCCCAGATTCCAATGACTGTCAGAGTGGCCAATCTATCTTGATGTAGTGGGAATCTCTCGCACGACTATCCAATTCGCAGAGAACACAGCAGTACCTTATGTATCCAGTCTGCAGACCAAGCAAGAGAGCAAGAACCTTGAAATCGCCACAAAGCTGCCACTGATGTTGGTCATAGTTTATGCACCTCAAAAGTTGTTTCATGTTTTCATATGTTTACTTCATATGGACTGCATGACCAACTGGAATTGATGGCAAATCACTGCCATTATGCAGCAAAACAGTTTTAAGACTCGTCTTCGATGAATCAATGAACAGTATCCACTCATCTGGATCATGAACGATGTTGACGGCTGCCATCACACCATCGATGTTGTAGGCTACAACATCACCTTCCTTGAAGAAGAATGGGACAAGATCCTTTTGAAGATCACGGAACATGGAAACCCTAACATCACCTACCAGGAGATTCCACTGCTGTATTCTGGAGCCCAACAGCTCTGCCTTACTAATGGCTAGTTCCAAATCCCTGACAAGGTCATTCAGTTCACCTTATGTTATGAGGTGTGGTTCAGAGGAGGACGATGGGAGAAAATATGGATCATGTGACATTGATGGTTCAGGACTAGAAGTTTCATCCTTTTCCTCTTCCTCATCTGACTCAAGTCAGAATGATTCTGGTGCATCAGGAACCGGCAGTTGTTCTCCGTGGGGTACTGGATTTATAGCTGATGGAATGTTTGGATAATGCACAGTTCACTTTTTCTTCTTTGACACACCTTTCCCAACTGGAGGCACCATGCAGAAGTAACAATCGCTGATATGCTCTGTTGGCTCTCTCCAAATCATTGGCACTGCAAAAGGCATAGATTTCCTTTTCCTGTTCAACCACTGGCGAAGATTTGTTGCACAAGTGTTGCAGCATATGTGTGGGGCCCACCTCTTGTCCTGATCTCCAATTTTGCAGCCAAAATAAAGGTGATAGGCTTTCTTAACCATAGTGGTTATACTGCGCTTGTGTGATGCAAAAGTCACTTCACCACAAACATAGCAGAAGTTATCTGCATTGTTCACACAAGTACGAGGCATCTCTGCTCACTTTGGCTATACAGAAATGTGTCCCTTTGTAAAATCAAACACTGACAAATAAGAGAGCCTGACACTGTATGATTTGTAGAGCTGATATAGGGCAATTTCTTCAGCAGAGGGATGTAAGCTTAGTTATGATTGCATCATCCATGACTTCTAGGAATAACATGATGTAATTCATATCATGTATGATGCAATACCAGCTTCAGATTGCATCATTCATTGTTTTGCCTAAAAAGCAAGTACTGTCCAAACCCAGTCATAGATTTATTCATAGATCCAGTCAAAGATGTATTTTAGTCATTTCTGGTTTAAATTGAGATCCCTTCCCTTTATAACTCGCTTATCGTCCGCCATTCCCAAGTCAAGGGTCGTATATACTGACCCAGTATCATATCTTTAAAACTAGAGCCAATCAACAATTTTAAGCATCATTTTCGTTCTCAGTGACCCAGAATTAGTAAAGTTTGACAACATTTATTGCGGAAGCATTTTGGGTGTAGACCAGTGTTATTATTATTGCAAAATAGGTAAATGAATGAATTCTAGTCCAGTCAATGTGCATAGTTAACATTCATAAGTCTGACAGTTCTGTAAACTGAAAGAGGTTGAATTTGACCACTGAAACAAGTGGACCTTAGATCACTCACAGGCCTGATATCTGCCTAATAGCCAAATGCAAGAGCAGTTGGTCAAAAAATCTGGGTCAGTAGGAGGCTTTCTGTTGGAATTTCTTCTAGTACAGTTGATTGCATATGTTATGAAAACAACTGTTTCAAGATTTATCCAGTTTTTCTACCTTCATCAATATCTGATTGCACATCAGCATAATTTGTCCAATATTAAAAGGTCCCTTTGCCAGATGCTTTGTATCAAAGTTGGTCAAAATCTGTTCAGCAGTTTTTCGAGATAAAATTGTGTAAATGTTTTTCAACTTAAAATGGTGGATTGGCATCATTTGTACGAATTTCAAAGCCACGATGCTTTCTGTCAAATTTGGTCAAATTCAAATTCAACTGAGTGGTTTTCGAACAGAAGTCCTTTTAAATGTTTTTTTTTCTTCTATTTTTAATAATGGCATCCATATTTGATAACATATCAGCATTATTTGTAAGAATTTGAAAGATCTTTTATGTCAGGATGCTTTCTATCAAATTTGGTCAAAATCTAATTAAAAGTTTTGGAGAAGAAGTCATTTAAAGATTTTTCTATTTTTAGTAACTGTGGCCACACTGAAGGTGGATCAGCATCATTGGCATAAACTTTAAATGTGTTCGTGTCAAAAAACTTTCTGTCAAGATTGGTCAAATTCTATTCAGTGGTTTTGGAAAAGAAGTCTTTTTTTTTTTAAATTCTATTTTAATAACATAGGTTTTTACGTTTTTCTATAGTAATGGTAGCAAAATTTGATGGATCAGCATTATTTGCAGGAATATGAAGGTCTTCCAAATATTGTGCAGAAACTATTTTTCTTCTTACTGTCATCTTAACCTTTAACCATATGATTCCAAAATCAATTGGTGTCTATCTTATCTCAAATGTAAGAAATTTTCAGTCTGATTAAGATCTCTGATATTCAACTCGCATTACTGTGTCAAAAGTTTTCCTTTCAGTCCCTGTGAAATAAATAGGTGTCTTCCTTGCCCCAAATACAAGCTACTTACAAGGTTTGGTAATAGTAGATGGTGGATAAAGTTATTGTACAGAAACAAAATAGGGAATGGATGCATATGTATATGGATGGACAGACAACATTATAACATGATATGTTCCAACTTATGGCAGGCATATAACAACAATAACAACAAGAACATCTAAATTTATCTCCTTAATATGGACTAAAGATGTATGTGGCAGTGTCTTTTCTGGCATGTTTTTGTACTCAACAAAAAATGGCAAGACTGCCCCGTTCTTCCCTAATGTGTTTTTTTCTGAGGCAAAATTTGGAAGTGAGGGTGAAAATGTGGGACATTCATGTACTAGGGAGTTTTTAGGTGCTTTAGGTTCAGATTCTATTAACTAAGTTCATGATAGTTTTCATAAAAGCTGGGCAATAACTACCCTCACACAGTCAATTCAATTTGAAAATAAATGTTTCGGTTTCTGCATGGTGGTTAAATTGATTCACTTTGTGTATCTCAGCTTTGTGCTAGTAATCATGACATTTAATTTGCATGTCCTGATTTCAAAGTGCATAGAACATATATAATTTATCATTTTTTATCCAACACCTACACAAAGAAACCTATGGAGGAGCAAATGGTGTTTGCTTTTGTGCAATTGTTGTATTTGTATTAGGGAGTATGTCCCAAACAAATCTATTACATAAATCTATTGTGCCCTGCTCTTGAATTGTGCCAATCTCTTTACCATATTTCATGTCATAACTGAATAGCACACCATTTAATTGTGAGAAACTTGGCTTGATTTGTGTGGATCTAAGCACCTTGGTACAGTTACCTGCCTAGAGTGCAAACTTCAGTCAATATATGTGGGTCAATGTACTCTAATGACTTGTTCACATTTGTCTGTCATTTACAGGCGGCAAATGTTATTACCATCTTAACTACTTCAGAATGTGAACACTGAAGCTCAAAACTGTTATGTAAATGCATTGCAAATTTACAAACTCAGCCATTTCATATGAAGTAACATGGACGTACATGTGAAGCAAAGAATGGTCCTGTAAAACTATTTTGAAAATTTACATATATTATGACAATTTAGAGCTAGAAAATTCAGAATGACAGAAGTCTTATGATTCTTTCCTCCTTGCAATAAATAAAAATATTTCATTTAAAATACATTCATAGCAAATATCACATTGGGGAGGTTCAGCTCGAGCTGGAATTTCATGCATGAGTGTTTTCAAGAATTACAATGGTACCTCGCTAAAATGTTCCCTCATTATATCACTGTTAATGGGAGCATATGTGAGGTCACATGAAACATCACTAAAGTGTTCCATCATTATAATGCTGTTCATAGGAGAATATGCAAGGTCACATGGTACTCATTAAAGTGCTACATGTACATCACAATATTAATGTTCATTGGAGCATATGTGAGATCACATAGTACTTCACTAAACTGTTCACTCATATCACTGTTCATGGTAGCACATGAACTCACATGGTACCTCACTAAAGTCTTCCCTCATTATAATGCTGTTCATGGCAGCATATGTGAGATCACATGGTACCTCACTAAACTGTTCAGTCATATGGGCACAGACAATTCAATTCCCATTGATTGTAACGTTAATATTTGGCCAAATTACTATACTTCTGTGGTAAAATTAGCAAATCAAGCTTACATGTTAGGAATGATTTATCGAAGAGGAAACTTTTAAAATGGTAAAAATGATATGTTGCATGCCTTGTTTTTTTACACAAATTCCCTTGTAGGTGCCCACTATAAAAATCCAGCCCAGTGAGATGAGATCTCCCCATTTACATCCAGCAGTACCTGTGTGGCGACAGTGATAAAATAGAAATGGTTTCAGGTTCAAGCCTACTAATGCAGCTGAGACTGAGGCCAGCCGCAAGGTATTGATTTAGCCTATGGATGAAAAAATCTCAAAAGGACTAAAATGCAGGGAGCAAAGCTTCCAAGATCTAAGTAAAAAGATATGAGCAGAGATTAAAATCATTAAGGGCAAAGTTACATGATCAGTGAAGAAAGATATGAAGGAGGTGAAAGAAAAGATGAAAGGAATATAAGGGAAGATGCTGGTAGTGAAAAAGCAGATAACTGAGGTAGAGGAGAATTTAAATTTTCAATCAGAAAATTTTTTTTCTGGCTTGAAAGTGAAAAGTTGATGCAACAGCAAGAGCAGATTGAGAAGTATGAAAGCCCAAGATGAAAAATTACTATTAATGGATAAAGTACTAATAATGGAAAAATTAGTATTAATGGATAAAGTACTAATAATGGAAAAATTACTATTAATGGATAAAGTACTAATAATGGAAAAATTACTATTAATGGATAAAGTACTAATAATGGAAAAATTACTATTAATGGATAAAGTACTAATAATGGAAAAATTACTATTAATGGATAAAGTACTAATAATGGAAAAATTAGTATTAATGGATAAAGTACTAATAATGGAAAAATTAGTATTAATGGATAAAGTACTAATAATGGAAAAATTAGTATTAATGGATAAAGTACTAATAATGGAAAAATTACTATTAATGGATAAAGTACTAATAATGGAAAAATTAGTATTAATGGATAAAGTACTAATAATGGAAAAATTAGTATTAATGGATAAAGTACTAATAATGGAAAAATTAGTATTAATGGATAAAGTACTAATAATGGAAAAATTAGTATTAATGGATAAAGTACTAATAATGGAAAAATTAGTATTAATGGAAAAACAGGAGAGGAAGAACAATCTTCTTATAATGGTGTTCAGGTATACCCAAAAGAGAAAACATATGATGTTAGAAATTTCGTTGCAACTGATTTAGGACTTGAAGATAAAATTGTAAACAATATCTTTTTTTTGCAATGCACACGGGCTATCAAACAGAGATTAAAACATAAAGACACCCAAAACAATAATTGTGAAATTTTCCAATTATGTTCATAGGTAGTGTTATCAAGGTCAGAGAATCTCTGGGGCAACAGAAAGCGAGTTCTACCTCACCTTCCAGCCAATAGGATTCAACAGGAAGAGGGCTTGAGAACGAGAATAATACAACTTTGTGAAAATGGATTACTGAAGGTACATGATAAATGATGTAATGCGGTAGATATGATTGTTACAGACTGTACATGTAAATCCAAGGACTCGTTTATGTTAAAAATGTATTGAATGGGGTCAAAGATATATACTTTTTTTAACATTTATTTGAGGGTTTTCTTTGCTAAAATATGATGTTAAGTACCAGATTTATTATCTCTGTTTTAACTTTAACAGAGGAAATTTTTTTTGGTACACATAGAGGGGAGTAAGTACCAATAATTCCCAAAAAGCTCTTTCTGCACTTGATTAACTTTAAATGCTTTTTCCTTTGCTTGCTTATTATTTTAGATGTTGTTTGTTTTTGTTTGCATTAAACTGTAGCTCTGCATTTTTTTCAGTTGCTTTCAGTTGCTTTTGAAATGCTGATGTGGGTTCCAATAAACACAGCAAATTTTAATTTTTGTTATTTCAAGTTTTAACATTTTGATATTTATACTCACATTTAACATAAATTATTTTCATGTTTCTATTTATTCACATCATTTGGAACTATATATATATATATATAATTGTTTCTCCTAAAGGATTTTTTTCTCTAAATTACGGTTGATATTTTAGTTTGTTTGTCTTCTTAAATACATGTGCACACACTATAAATTTAATATGGGAATTTGCTATTTTAGGAATAAAATCTTTTCGTTTTACCATGCCATTATAAGACCTTCACTAATCAATACAAGAACTTGAGTATATTCATGTCTGTTTTTTCATTTAAAAAAATGACAGTGAAATCTGGTCTACATGTGAACAGTGAAATCTGGCCTACATGTGGACAAAGCTTTAGCTCTTTCTTTGTTATTTTTATAACTTTTTTTAAAATGTATTTTCTATGTTTCAAAGCTTTTTACCTTTTTATCATACTTGTTTGTTATAGTCTACACCGAGTTCAGAGTGGTCATTTTATGTGCAAATAAAAAATCACTTACATTTTTTTCTTAATCTGTGTCAGGTATTTATGACCACTTTCTCTGTCAATCTCAAAACAGGATGCATTTCATACATGAGAAATCTATAATCTTATATTGAAAATGGCTAGTTCAAACACACAAATACTATAGATTTTGAAACATGTAAATATGCTTTTGATTACCTTAGAAGAAAACGGTGTCATATACATGTATATTTCATACAGGGTACACATTTTACAGAGAAAAGTTCATATATTAGAGCACAATGGGATTATTAATGTATTATTTTCAGTTGTCACAGGTCAAACTAGCAGTTTGTATTCAATTCAATAACAACTCTGAGTATGCTATAAAAGAATGTAAAAATGATCCTGATGGTAATCTCATTGCATTAGAAGTGGTGAAAGGAACTTCTCTTTAATTAATGTATTTGGGCCAAATAATTATAGCCCAGAAGATTGCAATAACATAAATGATATTATACAGGAATATGACAATGAGTCTATTATCATACATGGGGTCTATTTGTTTTTGTGGGTTTAACGCTATTTTTCAGCACATGAAAGACTATACATGGCAGCCAGTATGTTTGGTTGTGGAAGAACCCAAAGAACCACCGACCCACAGGAAGCTCCTGGCAAGTTTTCTCACATACCCACGCTGGTCGAGCCCGAGACTAGAACCCAGGCGGAGAGAGGTGAGATGTCAGTGATATGTAAAAGCAAGCAGCTTAGACCACTCGGCTACACAGGGCCCCCATCTTATGTGCAAACTTCAACTTGGTCCAAGATCCAGAATTAGATTCATACAATTATAGAAATGTAAACAATACTAATTCTATAAATGTATTATTAAGTACAAAAGAAACTTTTGGTCTCTTTGACCCATTCAGAGCATTAAATGCAGAATTAAAGAGATATACATGGAGAAGAAAATTCCTCAATAATATACCACCACACATACACTGGTTCCACAGCTTATAAAATAATGTTGCCTCTGACCATATCATTGTTCATAGGACAATATAACTCGCATGGTACCTCAGTAAATTGTTCCCTCATTATAATGCTGTTCATGGGAACATATGAGGTCACTTTGTACTAAAGGAATTTACTAGGTACCGGTATATTGTGCAGAAAGTTCTAAAACAAGTACTGTGAAAAGCACATTATATGTCAGCCCCATATTTAATAGTCCTCAATGTAGGCACTTAACATGATAAACTTAATGTGCAGAAACTATTATTTTTTCTCATTAGGCCTAACGTTACTGTGATCTATGACTTTTGACCTCAGATTCTATAGGTTTTTTTATTATCCTAAGTGCAAGACTTCCACAAAACTTGGTCAAGGAACTCCAAACCCATTTTCCTTTGAGGCACAATGGCAACGACTTTTTATATTTTGGCCCCAAACTCAGTAGGCCTCTTCCATACTTTAAGTACAAGCCCTCCACAAACTTTGGTCAAGGTACTTGGTCTAGAACCAACATTATTATGCAAAAAAACTTTGTCTTCTTCAGTCAATGACTTTAAACCATAACCTTTTAACACCAAAATCAATAGGCTTTTTTCTTACCCAATGTGTAAAGTCATCCACTAACTCTGCTGTTGTTGTTGTTGTGGGATTTAACACCATTTTGCAGCACATGATAGGCTATACATGGCAGAAAGATTATCTTGTGGAGAACGAATCCAGGAAAATCCAGAGAAGAATCACCAACCCATGGGAAGCTAATGGCAAGCTTTCTCACATACATACGTTAGCCGAACCTGAGACTCTAATCCACACAGAGGTGAGATGTCAGTGATCAGTAAAGGCAAGTGCCTTAGACCACTTAGCCACTCAGGGCCCCCTAGTGAAGGTACATGGTCAATAACTGAAATTGTATGCAATCCATCCACAAAGCTTGTTCTAGGTCTGTCATGTATAACTAATTTTATTGTGCAGAAACCATTTTTCTTTTTTCAGTAAATGACTCTGACATATAACATTTTTTACCCCAAAATTGACAGTATTGTGCTTTATCCCAATTGCAAACAATCCACAAAGTTTGTTAACTGTAGATGGTGAACAAATCACATTGTTGTGCAGAAATGAAATTGGTAACAGATGGAGAAATGGATGAATGAACTGATGAATGGACAAACCGGTAACATCATAATATAATATGCTCCGCATTATGGCAGTGATGCAAAAAAAAAACACAGAAGCCATCATTAACATTTTAATGTAAATAAAGCACGTAATACCATATTATGTGGCATATCATCATGTGACATCTCAAGATAACTGACCAAATAAAACCAGACTGAGACAAGAAGATTAACAATCACATATATGTGGGATTTCCTTGTTGCACAAGTTAGAAAAAAATAAGCTTACGATGTCAGATAAAGTTTACACTATAAATAATATCCCTGAACTTACAAAAAAGACGTAATTTGACATACAATCAAACCTGTCCCAATGGTCACCTTTACATAGCAGTCACCTGGTCACAATGACCATTTTTATTCCCCACCCCCTCAAATTTCCTATACAAAAGCTGTGTATAATGGTCACCTGCTTTCCATGGTCAGTGCCCAGGTGTTTTCTAAACAAATAATGGTTACTTCCAGCTTCAAGGGGTCACTGGAGCATATCAACTGTGACTGCTCTATGTATTCAAATTAAAGGCATTGTTTAGATAAAGAAATAGCATACGAACTGATGTGTTAACATTTCTTATCTTGCTTGTTCTCACCATACTCCAGACAAACTGTCAAGTGCCAATATGTCAAATTCAAAAGTGAGGTGATTTTTATTATTCGAGAGAGAGGATCGAAGCAATTTGTTAACTGGAAGGTGGGAAATATAATTATATAGACAGAACAGAAATGAGAGTTGCCTTTGGTGACAGTGTGACAGGTATTGTTTGAAATCTGAGCTTTTTATATCGGATGAAAAAAAAGTTAATCTATGAGGAAAGATACAAATTTATCCCATTTCATTGGGGTCAGGTATTAATAACAATAGTCACAGTAAGCTTATTTTCATTCCCTATTCATCACAGGCCTTTCACACAAGCAGACTCTTGTGATCTAGCAGAGCTGTGCAACTGGTTAATCCAGATATTGTTTTGAAATGAGAACACCTGTTCCTAAGGCTAATTATGCAAGTTGTCTAAACAAAGAGTTAGTCCTCTGTTTCACAATCATATGAAATCTGTCAATTAGCAGTGAACTTAATGTTTTGTAACTGATTGACTTAATTTTTTTTAAGAGTCAGTGATTATTTAACTTATAGGGCGGATTAAAGTGAGCAGGATACAGTAATCTTGTGTGGAATATAACTTTGGGAGAGAACAAAATATACATGTACCTGCATTCAATGATCTTGTTGAATAGTGCACTAAATAAAAGCTGTTGATAATAATAATAATATTGTAAACTTGTATCTTGTAATAATAATAATAATAATACAATAATAACACTAATCATGATACTGGTATTTGGTGCACAGTATTTTGTTCAAAAACCAAGTCTGAAAGGTGAACCTGCATACAGAGGTCACCTGTGTGCAAAGGCCAGGTTTCTGAAAGGTGAACCTGCATACAGAGGTTACCTGTGCACAAAGGCCAGTTTGGCCTTTTCCCATGGGTTATTTTCATCAAAAGTGTATTAATACCAGGTTTGGTTTGGTTTTGTTGGTTTTAATGGCACTTTTAACACATTATTGGCTATATCATGCCAAGTAAATAGGAGCTAAGTGACTTTCCCCAGGTCAGAGGCAGCCAAGCCAGACTGGCCTGGATGGGTACTAAACACATAACTCTCAGATTACAATTCCAGTGCTCTACCAAATGAACTACAATTGCTTCCATCAAGACCTGGAGTTGGATACTTCAAAGTACGTGAGACAAAAGAAGTACACAATTTTATGAAAGTGAGTGATAGTAAATGTTCAGGAAAAAAATGTTCCAGCTTTATCTTGAGGATTATGATTTGTATAATATTCTTGATTGTGTATGCAATATGTACTATAAAACCAACTAAAGCCCTAAAATCAGGACCAATGATACAAAGTCAGCAAAATCTGACACTCCTAGAAAGACAATTGCTGAAAATAAAGCTAAAGGATTATTGTCATATAGATTATAACAATAAAACAATCAAAAAGCTGTGCGGAGAAAAAGACAGCTGCGAAGTTTTGCCACTGCTGGCCTGCCAAGATTTTAATTCATGCAATTAATAAGAATTTTATTTTTTGTTAAATAGGAAATGTTGTAGAAATTTTTTCTGATAACAGTCAGTGATATATGAATAGGGAAAGTAATACGCTGAAAGAAGTCAAGCTTGTATGACCAAACTTTTGTGAAAACATGCAATGATCATTAACACCAAGCTAGCATGTACAAGAGAAAAAAGACCATGCTAAACTATTTCTTTTCTGCTTGTTTTTGAATCTCAACTTTTGAGGCACAAGTTATTACTTCATGTTACATATGTGATACAAGTAAAAACATGTAAAAGCACTTACATTGTACCTGATAGACAGTCCTGGCACCTGATGTCAGGATTGACAAGTATTTGTCATGATTTGATGTATGCATTATGTTTACAAGATGCAAATGTGTTAATCAGAATGGTGATGTCTCTTTCAAATTATAAACACTGACAGGTTTTTCCTGTTTTCCCCAACACATCTCCATTTCCATAATTTCTATATTTATCTCTATCTCCATATCTCACTCTGTTACCATATTTTGTCTACAGTGACCACCTCTAATGATGCCACCCCTTCTGCATTGCAAACCTTGCCTTATGAAAGGGTGGCCTTTCCTGAAGCTGACTAAATGGTAAAATATAGTTGGGCAAGATGACCTCTGATCAGATGGTGGTCATTCCTGAGAGGGGCCTCTCAAGAAGGGATCCACTGTATGCAACATCAACACACCCAAATACAGATGCCATTGCATAATGCAACAGAAAATCCAGGTCATCCAGATAATGGTTTTTCATCTTGCTTCAAATGATAGTAGAAGCACATGAAGCGACAAAAGACCTGATCTATGAGCAGTCTAGTCTACTCGATTTTATCCAACCTCCATTTAACCAACAATCATGTTCATATGATGAAATTTCACAAAAAAGTTCATTTTCTACTTAAAACTATATGTTAAACCGATAGTCTTATGTTCCAACTCTGATTAGGATATGAAAAAATCTAGAAGACCTATTTTTCCAAGTTAGTACCTTTCTGTATCCCTATGTCTTTTAATAATTAGTTTATGGTCCTATGTTTGTATGAATTACAGACTTGTACATGTACACAATTCACATATAATGGCTATTACATCATTTGAGGCAAACAAGCCAGACAGTGTTTACGCCTCAGATGTGACAAAGCTTCTTTTGTAAGAACCTGAATAAAAACACAGTGTCCCAGAGGAAAATGCTTAATCATGTATGAAAACGCCCATTAGAGCATAAGACATCAGGTTTACCAAGGAGAACACCACCTATTACAATGCATCCCACTTTGACATTTTGTTAAAATTTCATTATGTCAGAAAAATTAATTTTACTGTTGAGAGCAGTCATATAATTTAATATCTATGTTTTTACCTCACCTACCATCAATGTAAGTAATGCATGTATACATCCAAATGACAATAGTATTCAATTCATATGGCACCACTGACCCTAGACCCCTGACCTCCTCCAGCACATTCTTAAATGCACTAGCATAATCAAATTACTATACATTAAGTATCAGTTTGTATAGGAAATCAGTCACTAATTATCAGCATGTATAGGAAATCAGTCACTAAGCATGAGTGTGTACAGGAAATCAGTCACTAATTATCAGTGTGTATAGAAAATCAGTCACTATGCATCAATGTGTATAGGAAATCAGTCACTAATTATCAGTGTGTACAGGAAATCAGATACTAATTATCAGCATGTATAGGAAATCAGTCATTAAGCATCAGTGTGTATAGGAAATTAGTCACTAAGCATCAATGTCTGTAGGAAATCAGTCACTATGCATCAATGTGTATTGGACATCAGTCACTAATTATCAGTGTGTATAGGAAATCAGTCGCTAAGCATCAGTGTATAGGAAATCATCAGTCATTAAGCATCAGTGTGTATAGGAAATCAGACACTAATTATCAGTGGGAATAGGAAATCAGTCACTAAGCATCAGTGTGTATAGGAAATCAGTCACTAAGTATCAGTGTGTATAGGAAATGTCACTAAGCATTAGTGTGTATAGGAAATCAGTCACTAAGCATCAGTGTGTATAGGAGGAAATCAGTCACTAAGCATCCGTGTGTATAGGAAATGTTCTTTTTTCTTCCATGGCTGCCTACAATAAGATTTCTTCATTTCTCATGAATATGCATAAACCTGTTTAGCCAATCACAGTGAGCACAAGTAAAATTGTCTCAGAATGTTGATCCACCATGAACATTCATGCTGACTGAGCGAGTCTATCAGATTTTCTCTTCCAAACACAGTAACTTATCGATAAATACATGTAAGATGTCATTTCCATTGATGTATAAGAACATATTTCATGGGCTCATTAATGGTATATTTTTTAAATGCATATTCAGGAGAAACTGGGAAAAGAGAGCATAGCAGATTTTCACCCATGGTTTGAAATGATGATGTATAGCGAACAAAACAACAGAAATTTCCTGACAATGTATGTATGGAATGGCTGGATAAACACAGTGAAAGTGACAAAAATAGAGAGACAGATAAAAAAGACAGGACTTCTTAAGTCATTTATCTTACACTATCAATCAGGATGCAAGAGTTTCTAATATTTTTTAATAGCACATTTATTGGTTTTTGATCATGCAATTTCTCTTAAATATTTATGAACAAGAGTGGACAATCTCAAATATGAGCAAAGAAATAATAACATTATTCATGGCTTTAATGAAAATATGCACGACACTTATACATGTTTCATCATTGTTGAAGAAAGTAATTCTGTAAATCACAAATTTTAATGAGCATCAATTTTTTCATGAATTTGCAAAGAAACTGATTTTTCAAAAATATTATTTATGATATTTAGGCTATGATGCAACATTATATATTTAGTCAATAATTATTCAAAAAAATGTACAGCCATTCAGCCAATATGCTGAATGAACTAGGAGTGTAAATTATTATGGTTTACAGTATGTGATCAATGCTTATCTGAATGAAGCTTTACAGATATAATGCTATGATACTCCTTCTACACCATTTTAAAAGGGTGATTTCAAACTCTGAGATAGGATTAAATGATTTCTAGATATAAACAATTGTCGCAGAATTTGGATGCACCTTAAGGATGATCAGTGGCGAGATGTACGAGTATTTAACTTGTTGAAAAATTAATGTTCTTACATAGATAAAAGTCTACACAATGAAAAAACACTGCACTTGATCTACATAGATAAAGGTCTACACAATGAAAAAACACTGCACTTGATCTACATAAAGGTGTACACAATGAAAAAACACTGCACTTGATCTACATAGATAAAAGTCTACACAATGAAAAAACACTGCACTTGATCTACATAAAGGTGTACACAATGAAAAAACACTGCACTTGATCTACATAAAGGTGTACACAATGAAAAAACACTGCACTTGATCTACATAAAGGTGTACACAATGAAAAAACACTGCACTTGATCTACATAAAGGTGTACACAATGAAAAAACACTGCACTTGATCTACATAGATAAAGGTCTACACAATGAAAAAACACTGCACTTGATCTACATAGATAAAGGTCGACACAATGAAAAAACACTGCACTTGATCTACATGGATAAAGGTCTACACAATGAAAAAACACTGCACTTGATCTACATAGATAAAGGTCGACACAATGAAAAAACACTGCACTTGATCTACATGGATAAAGGTCTACACAATGAAAAAACACTGCACTTGATCTACATAGATAAAGGTCTACACAATGAAAAAACACTGCACTTGATCTACATAAAGGTGTACACAATGAAAAAACACTGCACTTGATCTACATAAAGGTGTACACAATGAAAAAACACTGCACTTGATCTACATAGATAAAGGTCTACACAATGAAAACACACTGCACTTGATCTACATAAATGTCTACACAATGAAAAAACACTGCACTTGATCTACATAGATAAAGGTCTACACAATGAAAAAACACACTGTGCTTGATCTAATTAAACAATCAATGTTCTTACACAGATATAGGTGTACCAGGGTTGAGCACATCTTTTTCTTCATCCACTTGTCAAAGACAAGTGGTTTCAGAAAATTCACTTGTCCTATCTACCTTTTTACTTGTCCCAAAATTTAAATCCCTTCTCAAGATTTGACAAGATGTATGCACTTTAAGCCGTTGAAAGAACAAATGAAATAATGTAAAACATTTATTTCTTGATAGAATTTAATTTTTCAAAAACATATATATTATACATTTTGTTACATCACAGGTTTTCAGTTTTCCATTGTCCAGATATCTTATAGACACAATTTCTTCCTCTGATACGGTAGCATCAGCACTTCCATCAGCAAGAATGGAAAGGAATTTACTGGAATTCAGACTTTCCAGGACTTCTTCTCTGAAGACTTGATCAAGTGATAAAACAATGTCTATTGCCATGAATCTGTTCTTATAATTAGCACTAAGTTCAACACGGTTCTTCTCCTGAATTGCACACTTCATTTCCATATGAGAAAATGGTTTTCCGTTATGGGCTAGGGTGTATGCTATGTTAAAGAGAGCTCTCATTTATTTCATTTCAGTCTCGTTTAGTTTTGAAAAGGCCGCTCCTAGTGGAGTGTCAGCAACTCTTAACTTCAAGCCTGGGATAACTAACAACCCAATGCGGCTGAAAATTTCTATGTATCTTAATAGTATCATATTGGACATATTTTGCTGCCACTGAATCTGGCTTATATCTCTTAGTACAAACAGTTACCTCACACTCAGTGGCAGTCTTAAGTTTTACCCCTCCACCTTCACATGAATATTCCTTCTCCGAATCTTCCTTATTAATTTCCTTGCAAAAATAATTTAGTAAACTCATTTTATCCACATAGTAAATATCAACTTGCCTGACAACTACTTTTAAAGTGATCATAACATATATCTTATGAACAGAGACAGCTAAATAAGCGTAATTCACTCATATTTTTGCTTCAAATGCAATATCGGACATGGAAGTCAATCCTCTGTATAATCGATTAAAAATTAAAGATTCATCACAGCCATTTAATTAGTTCATAAAGGGAACAACCACTAATGTCAGTAAAGGGCCTTTCATTAATTTAATTGGATTGACTCGCTGGATTAATATCAAAGGGTATGTCGTTCGTGAGGATCCGGTTTGAGTAAATACAATGCAACGAAGCCATTTAAAACACTGCTAATTAATCATACTGTCTTTATTTTGTTACATGTGTTTTGACTGGCCAATACTTTGGTCGCTTAGCTCAATATGCAGTCAAGCGGTAAAAGAACATGCACATGTGCAACACTTATCAATGACCACTGGCAGGTGTGATACAGAATGTAAATAAATACATGGAGAGGGGTAAAATTAAGCATTCAGTATGCCCAGAGGGCACGAATGGCCAGATAAAGGTAGATAACAAGATAGTGGCATGAAAATAAGCACTTGCATGACTTTTTTAAAATAGGAAAAAAGCACTTGTCCAGGACTAGTGACTTGGAAAAGTTTACTTGCCCATAGGGTGAATAGATTAATTGATATATCGATGTATCAATACTTTTTCTATATCGATACCCATATCGATACAAGAGGGGAAGAATTGATACAAAACAATACTTACTCTATGCAAGTTACTTTAATCTTCAGCAGTCGTGAACAATTATTAGTCATTTGTCTCTTCATTCTTTAAATTGAGAATTCATCTGAGACAGCCGTAGCAAGTACATGCACTCATTTCAGTCAGTAAAAATTAAAAGCAATTGACAACACCCACTCGCCTACTACAAATTAACACAAGGTGACTAGCTCACGTAGTTCGAAATCTGCCCCCTTCTCCCGCCCCAATTCCATGCTAATTAGTTTATCTCGTCTACATCTTCAGTCCCTGATAACATATATCAACGGAAAGAAGACATTGCAGATTTCTTCCCTATGTACGATTTAAGTACTTTACTGATCATTTAATAACCACTTTTACGCGAAATTTATCTGTTGCATCGCATCTTGTCTAGTTGGATCGAATTGAAGGCTACACATCCGGTGTGTCACGCAGTGTTCCATGCAATTCTGATTAGTGATTATTGTTTGTTCAAGTCCAGGGTAACATGCAGTTTGTTTTTTGTGGGGGGGGGGGGGGGGGGGGAAACTAATTTTAATCATGCAATACTTACCCATCACTATTACATAGCTTATTACTTTTTCGTGTCTAAATATCTTGTCCGTTCGATGTGAATACATCCTCCCACAGAGTGGAGAATTTTTGTCAATACGACACGGCACACTCGTGCACCTCTCTGCGCCTGCGTGAACATTCATCTTTTTCACAGACGACATTACGCCAGGACATTCGAGCGGGGTGGGAGGAGGGCATTCGGTAATAATGATGGGTAAGTATTGCATAATTAAAATTAGTTTTACCCTCCCCCCCCCAAAAAAAACTACATTTTAATAGCAGCAATACAATACCCTATCACTATTACATAGCTGAATTTGTTAGTTAGGCGGGTAGGCTGATGTGCTAAACTGATCAAAAACAGAAAAGTGGAAAGTGATCACCATTTGAGGGAGAGATCCACTTTACAAATTGTTGGAGTCCCTCTGGACCACATGTTGTGTCGCAACTATGGGTTCCAAGAGAAAATACCTGTGCTAATGAGCGGAGGTTGAGAAGGTAGTATGGGATCGCCAAAATGCTGCCTTCATGATGTAATCCAAGGAAGAGTGATTTAGATAGGCCCATGAGGCAGCGAAGGCTCAAACCTCATGGGGTTGATGTTTCATAAAAGAGAGGTCTCTATCGGGAAGGGCCATGTAAGCTCTTTTGATTGAGGCAACAATCCACCGTGATAGTGGAGGCGGAAATATGAACACTGCCCTTAAGAGGAAGGAAAAGACATTTCCTACCCTTTCTTTTCCCTTTTGAGGCATTTAGATAGAAATGCAGTGCCCTAACTGGGCATAAAAGCCTATCTTGATCATCTCCAGTACAGATTCGACTGGGACTGGGAATCTTATAGGTGATGGGGCTACCACAGGTAATTTTCTAACTCCCGGCTGACAAAGGAGGGAAACAGATTCGTAATTACCATTAAACCAGAGGCAGCCTGTGTCAATAGACAATGCATGAATCTCGCTGCATCTTCTCGCAGATGCCAAAGCAAGTAAAAACACTGTCATGAGTGCGAGGTCGTGAAAGGAAGCCTTGCTCAAAGGTTCATAGGGGGTTTTGGTTAATGACCATGAAACACAAGATAGATTCCATATGGGAGTAAGAGAGCGGGAGACAGGTCTCTGTAGCTCAAAATACTTAATGAGATCAGCAAGGTGCGAATCTGAACAGATTGCTGAGCCCCGATAGAATTTAGGTGTGTTGGAAATGGCAGCTCTATAGCCCTTTATAGCTGATACTGAACATCTTTTCTTTTCTCGAATGGAACAAAAAGGAAATCAGTAACTGAAGTTACAAAGGGACCGCTATGTTTCCTACTGCACAAATCACAGAAGATTCTCCACCTGGCATCATAAACCTTGGATAGTGAAGCTCTCATGGCCTGAAGATGCAACTGGCAACCCAGCCCGAACACTTGTTCTGGTGGATAGATCGCCTGAGATAAGACAAGGGTGAAGGTGGAGAATGTGTGGGTTGTTGTGTAGGAGGGAGCTCCTGTGTTGCAACAGAAGATCACTGAAAAATGATCGTTGGGGCCATAATGGAGCTATGAGAATGATACGAGCAGTGGAAGTTCTGATGTTCATAATAAATCTAAATAACAATATCCCTCTCAACAAGTTGTCATAAAGATAGACTGTATTGACAAATTGCATGTTAGTTCATAAGGGAAAATTTTAATGAATAATCGGACATAAATCCAAACTATGTGGATATAAAATGATAGCTGTTACCAATTGGTGCACTGCAAAGGGCCCCACTCACTACAATTTGCTTGGTACTGCTTTACTGAGAGAAACTTGTGTTGGGAAACAAAAGTTAAGAGAATGCACACTTAGGGGACATAACTCCTCTAAATGATGATGTGACATGTTGGAAATCAAATTCATTTAGGGTTTCATCACTATAAAGCCACATGCCAAATTTGGTTGAAATACAACAATCCTTGCTCGTGTCATGCTGCAGAAACCAAAGTCTGGAGGTCGAGCAATCAGGGAGCATAACTCCTGTAAATGAAGTTGTGGAATGCTGGAAAGATGGCTCTTTTAAGGCCTAACCAACAGAAAGTTACAAGCAAAATTTGGTTGAAAACCAACAAAGCATGATAAAGTTATGCTGTGGAAACCAATATCAGGAGGTCGAGCAATCTGGGAGCACAACTCCTGTAAATGATGTTGTGGAATGTTGGAAATCAAACTCACTCAAGGTCTCTGCAAGATAAAGTCACACCAAATTTGGATGAAATCCATCTATCCTTGGTAAAGTTATGCTGTAAAAGCAAACTCAGGAGGACTTGCAATCAGGGGGCATAACTCCTGTAAATGATGTTGTAAAATGCTTGAAATCAAGCTTGTTCAAGGTCTCATCAACAAAAAACTGCCAGCCAACTCTGGATGAAATCCAAGAAACCTTGGTAAAGTCATGCTGTTTAAACCAAAGACAGGAGAAGGGGCATTCAGTAGGCACAACTCCTGTAAATGCTGTTGTGAAATGCCAAAGATCGAATTCATTGCCGGTCTCATCAACAATCCTTTGTAAAGTTAAGCTGTGGAAACAAAAGTTAGGATGATGGTCAATCAGGTGCCATAACTCGTGTAATTCCCTTAACTCCTGTAAATAACAGATATGGCTGGAAATCAAAGTTTTTTAAGGTCTTATGACTCTTATCAATATAAAGCACTGTAATAAATTTGCTTAAAATCCAATAATTCCCAGTAAAGTTGTCTTAGAGAAAAAAAACTGTTGATGGTCAGATGGACAGCAGGATGGATGGACCAACAGTGTGATTGCTATTGGGCTTCACCAACTTCATTAAGCAGGGCCCTAACAAGCAGAATGTTGCAAATAATGTACGTTCAAAAGTTTTACAAAACAGTTTTCTCAAGAATAAGATACTTTTTCATCAAGTACACCTATCTGCTCAAACTGCCTGTAAACTATGCAGGAATCTAGCACTGTACTTTCAAAAGCTAAAAAAATACTAGTACATGTATCACAAACCCAGCTGAAATGAGAGAACCACAAAGAGCAAACTTCTGTAAAAAAAAAAAAAAATACAGCCAAGAACAACCTGCCAGTAATTATTTGACCACACAACTAATTAGTTCATGCATTCTGTGTCAGACTTCATTAGGCATAGTGTACTATGTTCCTCTGAGTTTCTAAAGAATAACTGACTTTGAATTAAGTGCAAGTAACCAAAAGTCTACAGGAATTATTCAAAACATTTTGCAATGAAGCAAATCTGACATTACACATTTCCTCACATGCTTGTCCAATTTAAAACTTACCAGATTGTGTGCAAAACGTTCCTTGACTTTTCTCAACTTTTGACTAAAATTTCAATTTTCCCTGACATGTCATAAAATTCCCAGACTTTTTTTTTAAACTGAGAACTGCCTGACTTTTCCCTGACCTGTGAGAAACCTGAATGCTCATGTCATTTCAGTTTGTGCACTAAGTCATGCTTAAACAACCTTGAACATCTGTAATGTGCAAAAAGCTTGAGGAAGCGATCCATCAGTCAAGCAAACTGATTGTCAATCAACTTCTTATACCAGCCATTTGAATAGCCTGCTGACCAATTAAATTATCCATCTAGAAGTGGATGTTTACCAAACTGCATTTGGACTCTACATGTTTGGGTTGGTCAAGAACTGGGAGAAAAGCCTATTGGGCAACTTGCAAGACTTTTATTGATGTGTCGATTGTATCGATGCATCCGTGGATCGTGACGTTTTCTGTCACGTTAGTGTATCACGATACACAGCCCAACTATCAATATTTGCCAATAGTTTAGTCTCCTGTTAATAAACCATTAATTTTTAAAGAAAAACGCCAGAAAATACTATAAAACTACGAACTTTGACCAGCAGTTATAAACTTATTGTCAGCTTTTCAAAATTTCTCGGAATTCACACTAGTTTGTGCCACTTATCTCAACGATAATACCTAATTATTTCACTTTTGTAAAAGCCTGTCAAGTTGCATGAAAAAAATACACTTAAATCCTTTCCATTTCAAGTGTTGATCAATACGGAAAGTCAGACTAGTGACAACAACGATGTTTTTCAGCTGTACTCTTTATTAAACATAATATTCATTGTTGTAAGCGACCCAACCCGATGTCATCAAGAGTAAAAATGGAAATCATGCCAGCCCCAAAATCATTTAAGTCTCATGTTTTGTATTATTTTGGTTTCCTGAAAGAAGACCAGACAAAGATGATGTATTTGTCACAAAATTGGAAATAGTCTCACACATAGGGTATTCAGGATAAAGTTGCTTGTGAAATTCAGACATACAGGAGTGAACACATTCTGCCTTAGAATGAGAACCCACTGCTTTGGTGGAAAAGTAAACTGTAACTTTCCAGTCCTTTCTGAAGTTGCTAAACACAACCTTTGCATTCCAGCAACATTTGTCTCTGCAGAATGAGTCTTCTCAAAAAGCAGGCAAGTTAATTTGTGATGGAAGGACCTTACTAAAACCAAAGCATGTTGATCATTTGATTTTTCTAAATAAAAAACTCAAACAAATGACTTTGAAGACTAATGATGATAGCTTGAAATTTGAACATATATTTACCCTGCAGTTCAGTTAGAAAACATTTTGTAAAAACATTAATGGCATTTTAATTTGTTCTATTACTGATGTGTTGAAATCTCGAGGAAAATTCAGGAGGTCATTTCTTTTAAATGTTTTAGCATTAATTATTGAAAACTGTTTTAGCATTAATTATTGAAAACTGATGTCTGTTTAGTGTGTCATTATAGTCATTCAAAGTAGGATGATTGATTTATTTTGTTGCAGTCTAGTCCTTATTTTAGTTTTTTTTTAAATCAAAAGTAATCAATCTTGATATTCACTTAGAATGTGAAAATATAAAGATGATGAATTTTATTTGGAAAAATTTATGTTATCATAATTTGTGGCCGTTGGTTTTCTCCAGTACTGTACTATGGCTTTCCCATCCAATTATATTGATCTTTTATGGATTCAAAGCAGGTAATAATGCACAATAAGGTATTATACCCCCCCCCAAAAAAAAGAGCTCAAAATCAGGTTCAGAAATTACATGATACTATCAGGCTATATATCATAATACTAGGTGACTACTGTGATATATATTGTAATACTAGGTGACTACTGTGATATATATCGTAATACTAGGTGACTACTGTGATATATATCGTAATACTATGTGACTACTGTGATATATATCGCGATACATTTTTGCTGATGATACCTACCCAACACTAGAGACTTTTACTGCTTGGCTTAAATTTGACTTGAAAGATGACTGTCTTGCAAGACCATATGTCATTTAAGACCAGATTCTCAATAAACAGATCAATTAATTTTGTATATATAATGTGATGATCTCTACTGACAAGACTACCTGTTTCAAGAGACTATTTTGTTGGCAGAAGAGGTGGTCTCTCCAGGCAGGTTTTGCTGTATTAAATATCATTTAAACTTCAATATCACTTGTCCATTTTCATAGCATTTTAACCATGTACTGAAAATTGAACTGTTGAATAATCATGAAATTTTTAAAGGCAAAAATGTCAATATAAAAAGCCAAGTATGCTAGTTAATGGAAAATTCCAACAGGTAAATGAATAACTGAGAACAATAATAGAAAATTTTGCTTCAATGCAGATTTTTAGTTTTTAATTCTCAATTCTAACATGAACCTGCTTTGTTTCCCTATATCAAGCAGGGAGAAAAAGGTATTTATCTTGCACAATTGAAAATTGTTTTGAAGGCCAGCATGTGTCACCAACAGTAACACTGTATCATGTAACATTCCAACATCATCACACTAGTGAGCAGCCAAATAGTTTTGTCAGATGCTTGCATGTTGTGGCACAAGGTCATCAGAGTAAAATCAGTGTAAACAAGCTGAATTTCGGGTATTTATGGAAAATAATGACTTGAAAAGAGGTATCTATGTCAAAAGATAAATACCTGTACAGTGTATGTTGCAACTTTTTACATAATCCCCTCATACCAGAACACAGGGATTATTTAAATTTGCAACAGTGAAAACAGGTATTTATCTAATGAAATAGATACCAATTTTTAAGTCATTATTGCTTAAATAAAGCAGAAAGCTGTTTGCTGTATTTGCTTACATATAAAGCCCACTCAACTCGGAGGAGTGCAGACCAAATCTGTCATCATGTACTGTGTTTCCAGATCAGGGTATATGTTGTTTGTTCTACTAATGATTTTAAACAAAGTGTAGACCCTAATCTGCTAGTGCATTATGCAATGGTAAATTTTGGTTCCATGCTGTCTAAAACTGAATGCATATTTCATGAAGGTAAATACGGTCAGTTATCAATTCTGCAGTGACTTTGTTACCATGTAACAATTATTAACCAAGGGTAGAGTGACATTGTATAACCCTCAGGCATAGAAAAAGTTAAAGTAGCCTTTTCATGGGGTCAACTTTTAAGAAAATTTTAAATACAAATCTGACCTATTGCATTAAAGATAAAACCAGTGGTTTTAAAGGCAAAGTCCATGTTGCTTTTATTTATTACATAGAGTATGTAGGAGATTTGTGTTATATACATGTAATCTCCACACCACTATGGAAAATGTTTTACATTTCTGTGAAATAATAAATGCTTGAAAATACCATATTAACACTGTCATTGTTGGCCACCATTAGAAACTATCCAGTATACTATATCATTCTTTTTACATTGGCTACATGCACTCGCATTTGGCATTGGAAGCTTGTGACTGCACTGAACATAAACTATTTACATGCTTGGAAGATATTTATGATGCAGAAGCTAAAATAGAAACTGATGCTGTTCATTTTCGGCCAAGATAAAGTATTATTTATCTGTTTTCAAGTAATAGTTCCAGCGATCACAGCATCCATTTTCTTTAACTCTGCTCAAAAATAGTCATAAACTTAAGTCTTTGTTAGCAAAGAAGGCACAACTAAATTAAAAGCAAACCTAATTCAAGGGTTAGTGTGGTTAAATTGTTGATTTTATGAAAATATTTCACTTTAACAACATTCTTAACTGTAGTGCATATAGCACTACAGTGAATATAAAATGACCTTGTGACACAACAAACCATTCAGATATCCTCCGATTCCTTCATATCATTCATACATTTCAGCTCTGTAATGATGGTGCCGAACTCACGGTAAATAAGCCTGATTTTCAAATGTCTGAACTAAAACATTTTAATAAGCACAAGTTTTTCATAACTTATTTTTTTAATATACATTTTCTGTATGTGTGAAGTTAATATCTATCAAATAATTACGACTACTACATGTACAATTTCTATTGCTACACTGTGGATTCAGTAATGCACAATGCCCTTTAAAATAAATTCTTCATTACTAATCTTTTGTACATAATTTATTCATTACATAACATAATCTTCTTAAGTCATAACAACATGGTCACTGAGAGAAAATCTTAAGAAATTATCATATCTATGTTTCAAAGTAAACACATACATTATGTACTTAAAAACATGCATGTTTCAATATTTTAAATTTGTCATAAAGAACATGTAGTATTACATCCAAGTTTAGAAATAAAGTAATTTTACTGCACTGAAATTCAGTCAACAACTTCATGATAGTAAAACAGCACCAAGCTATATTTTCTGGCGAAAGTGCCAAACTCTGGTGGTGATGGGGAGGAGGTTAAGAGGCCAAAATCATGATTCCTTTTTGGACTTCAATATTGGAAAAGCCATATATTTTCACACTCCACATAAAAGCCTGCATACCAACTTGCTAAAAATGTCAATGCCAGAGGGTACGCATGCACATAAGGAAGCCAACAGTATTGTTAGTGTGCACAAAAAAATACATAATGGGAAGTAAACAATATAATCTATCGTTCTTTTCTATCTGATACCATTCCATGACTCAAATAGTTCTTATCTCTCTCATCTGATACAAGGTATTTTTCAAAATGCTGAGTTGTTAAAATTCATATCTTCATTTACCTCTCATTATCTTAAATTCCATTTTTTTTTCAGTCCTTAAAAAGCCTTATTTATTTTTCCTTAAGCCATTTTCCACTGTACCGTTTAGACTGATTCTAGTTATTATCAAGTTCTATTCTACTGTACCGTTTAGACTGATTCTAGTTATTTTGGCAGGATTTCATAACAAGACCAGCTTACAGCCAGGTGAGCTAATAATAGATAAAAAATTAAATAGAAATGGCCAGAATCAAGATATCTACATATAAATGCAAATGACCATACCAAATTTAATTTGTCTACCTCAAGTGGTTTTTGCTTCAATGTAACGGCTGCGACATTTGCATGTATAAATAGCTTAGTTTAGTTCACTGCCTCTAAACATTTACAAAACTGGTAAATGTGTAGTGCAAATGAACATGCATGTGACTATCAGTACTGCAGGAACTACTCATTCCAATTAAATGATACATTTCCACATCTCTGCTTATGAGGGCTGTTGAGGAGTGTTTTTCTGTTAATTCTTTTCTTAAAGTATATACTATTTTCACATCAAAAGTGGCATCAGTAGGAAAAAGGAGAAGTTGATGAGAATTATAGTTGTAGCACACATTACACAACATTATAATGCTGATTAACTAGATTATTTACCTTTATGAAACATGTTCAGAAACAGAACCTTTCGTTAGTAACATTTTAATTTAAAGAAGCATCAAGTTTGTAAGTTTAAGTTTGTAAGTCATTGTATTGTTTCTTAGTCATTGTAGATTATACAAAAGCATCCTATGAGCATCTTAATGCAGTAAACCCAGTTGCATTATTGATTTTTGTCACCATGTACACATAAGTAGTTGGAAACAAGATCACAATGATCCCAAGGATGTTTTACTGAAATTGTCAGATATATTCAACAAAGACATGTCTTACAAACTGAATTGTGTCATTATAATAGGTAAAAGACATACAGCAAATTAAACAATTTAAAGTTGAGCAAGATATGTCATGCACTTTATATTTGCTGTCAGCTATTTAGTAATCCTAATGAGTAGACAGGAAAATGTTGAGTTTCTAGATGCTTCAATTAAATGGAAATGTTTCACCTATTGTAAACCGTGTACACATTTAGAAATTTTGGACAAAGTTGCAGCCTTTTTAACTGTGCTAGTAAAGGTTCATCAACAAAAAGTCCAAATCCATCAAGTTTTAAAATGTGTAAAAATGTTGAAATGACCTGAAAATCTGATCAGGTCGTCTACATATGGTTATAAATATGCAAGCTAAATTTTGTTCATCTACGTTGAGTTGTTTTTATGCAATCTTACTAACAAGCTTCTCAGGACAGAGGGATGGATGAACATGACCAAATCAAGATGCCCCCGTGTAAGTGGTGGGGCATAAAAACCACCAACAGTGACATGACCTGATTACTGTAAATTCATTTGTATTCATGGGTTACCAAAATCTGTAAATTGTTCTGTTCCTTTGAACCACTAGCAAACAGTGTCTTAGAAAATGACCTAAATACAAACCTAGTCCAATGCAAAGGTAGCACACATTACTGAACTATAAGGTAACAAATATTGGTCCAAAATGGCTCCTTTAATTTATCATGATCACAAATTGTGAATGTTGGTTGAAAACTGCATTCTGTATTTAAAGTCCATATTCAGAGGCATCAACTGGATAGAAAGTAGCTGGAAAAGTTGAACAAGTAGCCAATGGGTGCACGGTGGGAACTTTGCCTGTTACTGGGTGTCCAGAAAGTAACATCCTTGGTGAGGAGTTTGGGGAACAAACTACCAACAGAATCTAAGATGGCACTGGTGTATCAACTCAAATTCAACTGTCTCTCCATGATGGAAAAATGTACAATTTACTTGAACATAAGTGTTTTTTAAATTATAACATTTTATGAAATTCATATCATCCTATTACTATGGAAAATATGTATCATGCAAAATCAACAGGTTTAAGGATATTGATATTGAACCATTGCAATAAGTTCATATTTGTTTGAATGATATGAATATCTCGCAACTACTTGACTGATCAAAACATTGGAAAAAAGGAAGCATGGGAAAATGCAAGTTGCCAGGTGATAGAATAATATGGAAAATAAGTAGGGGTGAAACAATACACCTGTGCCGCGTATCGATATGATTCACGATACACAGCCTACGATACGATAAATTATCGATACACATATCAACTTGATGGTCTTTTCATCTTTAGAAGGTCTGTCAGTGGTAGGATTGTGCTGTTTTATATGTGTTGACATATTGGTTGTATTTCTAGTATGCAGATTACAGACAGACATAGACAACTGCCGCGGCCACAGGCACTCGTTTCTGTTAGTGAAAAGGAAAACTATTGACAATGCCCACTCCCCTTCAAAACAAATTAACAAATTAACACAAGGTGACAAACCTGCACAGTTTGAAATCTGCCTCCTTGCTTATTCTGTGCTAATTTTATTTATCCTGTTGCCATGTTTAGTCACTGATTACCTATATCAACATAAAAGGAAACATTCCAAACTTGTTCTCCATGTACGACTTTAGTAACTTACAGATCATTTAACACCCATTTTGAACGAAGTTTCTCTGTTGTTTTGTATCTACCTGGATCGAGCTTGGATGCCAATACATCCAGTGTGTCATGCAATCAATTAGCTGCAGTCATTTCTGATTGATGGTTATTGTTTACCCTGGACTGCAACAAACTATAACTACCAATCAGAATTTAATGTAACATATTTCACTGAGTGACAGACCGGAAGTGTAGCCTTCAAATTTGATCCATATAGATAAGATACGAAGCAACACTGAAACTTCGCGTAAAAGTGATTATTAAATGATCAGTAAAGTACTTCAATCACATATGGGGAACAAATTTGGAAAGTCTCCTTTACATTGATATATATAGTATCAGTGGCTGAACATGCTGATGGGATAAAATAATTAGCATGCAATCGGCAAAAGGGTGGGGAAGACATTTCGAACCACATAACCTTGTGTTAATTTGCAAAAGGTGAGTGGGTTTTTTCAACAGTTTTTTTTTCTTTTTTACTCAACAACATTAGTGCCTGTGATTGCAACGGCCATCTCAGATAAATTCTCAGTTTAAAGAATAAAAATGCAAACGACTAATAATTATTCATGACTGCTGAAGATTAAAGTAACTTCCATAGGGTAAGTATCAGTTTGTATCGATTCTCCACCTCTTGAATCGATACGTGTATCGATATGGCAAAAGTATTGATGCATCGATATATCGAAGAATCGTTTCACCCCTAAAAATAAGCAAACTAAAATCAACAATAAAAATAATCAAGGTAACAAGAGGAGAATATCACAACATGATTTATCTCCATATTGTGGTTGGGGAAAATTCCTGAGCAGAATATATTGTACTTTATAATACATGTACTGTATATATATATATATATATATATATATATATATATATATATATATATATATATATATATATATATATATATATTCAAACTGTTACATACACTATACATGTGTATGCTTTTCTAAAAAATGTCACAATATCTATGTTGTTTCTGTTTTCTGCTGTATTTAGGTTAAACTGTAAGCCAAATGTCTGACATGTTGATCATCACTAGTATCATTTGCATATTGTATTTGTAAATGCCTGTGTGGCTATCTTATTTCTTCTGTTCCACGCTGCCCCACCTCCCTCCTCCCCATACTGCATAATAATAATAATAATAATAATAATAATAATAATAATGACTTCATTTAAAGAGGGTGACACAATTAGTTGCATGAAACTAATCTTCCTTGTGGCCCTCTATTATATGCATATTTACATACAGAGTATATAGTTGCATAATTCTGTGTTTGATAATGCACATTTACATCTGCCTGCCCTGTGTTTAATAGTCCTTTATGTAGATAACTTAATTTTTTTTAGACAATACTTTTCTTCTTTCAGTCCCAGTTATCTTGAACTTTGTTCCCCAAAATCAATAGGCTTCTTCCGTACCTCACATGTAAGCAATCTACAATGTTTGGTCCATGTTTGTTATGTTAAACCTGTGTTATTGTATGGAAACCATTTTTCTTCTTTCAGTGGCAGTGACATTGGCATTTGACCTTTTGACTCTCAAATAAATAGGCTTCTTCCTTACCCCAAGTGCAAGCCATCCACAAAGTTTGATCCAGTTATGTGATGTAGAACTAATGTTACGGTGCAGAAACTGTTTTTATTCTTTCAGTCACAGTGAGCTTGACCTTTGACCTTTTGACCCCAAAATCAATAGGGTTCTTCCTTACCCAGTGTGCAAGCCAGCAGCAAAGTTTAGTAATCACAAATGATGGAGAACTCAAGCTACTATGCAGAAACCCATTTTTCTTCTTTCAGTCACAGTGAACTTGACCTTTAACCTTTTGTCAATGACATTTATAACGTTCTTCCAAGTGCAAATCATAGAGGAAGTTAAATAACTATAGTATATGAAAAAATTGAGTTACTGTACATAAAGTAAATTGGACATACAACACCACAACATAATATGCACTGCCTTATGTCAACATATAAAAACTTTAATCAATAATTTTGGATGCAGTCTAGGGGATTTAAGTAAATCTTGTAATATCTGTATCATTATTGGTAGAACTGGGAATGATAGATCTGCAGCATGCTTCACTTGTAAGGACACTTGTGTAATTGATTATTTCATTGTATGATCAAGCCTGGTAAACAACATAATTGTTTTTAATGTTCTTAATTTTGATTGTATGTTAAGTGATGTCCATACATATATCAATGTTAATGCAAACGTTGACCTGAAATCAAACAAAACTGTTAATGATTCTTCTTGCGTCACCAAAAGGCAGTTCAACAACCTGAAAATTCAGCCATGTTTGTGGAAAATATTGATATATAAGAGGTGAATATTTCTTTCCTAAACTGACAACTTCGACAGCTCTAGTTTTGATGTCAACTTGCTGTAAAATGTAATTATAAAATTCTGCATGCTGTTGAAAAGTTGGGTAATATAATCTGTGTGTCTTCTAACAATACAATAAGAGTCCACATTTCCTGGATAAATAATGAATACAAAGTTCTGAGAAGGAATTATGATAAAGTAAAACATTTGAGATGTAAAACTGCTCATGGTAGATTAAATTAGTGCTAGCATAGCCTACAAGAAAATCATTAATAATACAACTCAGACTGTATCAAGATAGGATTATAAAAAAGATTTGTAACTCACATCACTGATAAACAACTCAAGACTGTTATCAGGATAGGGTTATCAAAAAAGATTTATAACTCACATCACTGATATGCAACTCAAGACTGTATTAGGATAGGGTTATCAAAAAGATTTGTAACTTGCATCACTAATAAACAACTCAAGACTGTATGTATCAGGACAGGGTTAACAAAAAGATTTGTAACTCGCATCACTGATAAAGAACTCAAGACTGTATCAGGATAGGGTTATCAAACAGATTTGTAACTCACATCACTGATAAACAACTCAGACTGTATCAGGATAGGGTTATCAAAAAGATTTGTAACTCGCATCATTGATAAACAATTCAAAATGTATTGGGATAAGGTTATGAAAAAGTTTGATGCTTTTCATCATCATTAAACAATTTAGATTGTAACGAGATAAGGTTATCATAAAGATTGGTAATTTTCAACATTAATAAACAAATCAGACTGCATCAGGATAGAGTTATATAAAAGATTTGTAACCTATTTGTAACCTATTATCAACAGATCCTAATGGTTTCTGGGCAATTTTAGAATGAGAGAAAACTTTTCACAATATTCTTAATGACGTATCATTACAGACTTGTCAACATTTTAAAGACCTTAACATTTCTGGTTACAAATCTGACTGAATATATTCCTAATGAGGCAATCCCTTCAACATATCAGTGAACTTATATAGACCTATTAGTTGTCTCAATCAGTATTATTATTTCTATTTACAAAATTGTTTAATGGTCTAATTCTAGAATGCTCAACAAATGGGTACATTACTTCCACTTTTAAGAACAAAGGTAATTTTGGAAATCCTGACATGTGTATTACCATTTTGAGTTGTTTTGAAAAGTGTTTTTTTACTTAAATTCTGAATAATCGTTTAAATTAATTTTTATAACAGAATAGTCTACTTTCTGAAGAAGAAGCAGTGCTTGATCAGGAAGCACTATAGTACAACTGACCACATTGTTAATTTGAAATGTCTACTTTATTTGTACCTTTGCAAGAAAAGTAAACTATTGTGCCTTCATTGAAGGCTTTTATTCAGTAGATAGGACAGCAATTTGGCACAAACTGTTGAGGAACTATGTTGATGGAAAGTTATTTATTCTTATAAGAAATACATATAACCAAGCTAAATGTCATGTAAATATAAATGGTACATGGTAAAATGTCTGAAATCATCCAATGAAATACTGGGGTATGCCAATGTCATGTTATATAACTATTATCAAAGTTTCACAACACAACAAATTACAAAAAATATTGCACTGTCAACCAAATTAATGAGAACAGAGTCAATTAATCCAGAAATATGCTGTACAGATTGCCAAAAGTCCCCTAGAACACAGTCAATTAATCCAGAAATATGCTGTACAGATTGCCAAAAGTCCCATAGAACACAGTCAATTAATCCAGAAATATGCTGTACAGATTGCCAAAAGTCCCCTAGAACACAGTCAATTAATCCAGAAATATGCTGTACAGATTGCCAAAAGTCCCCTAGAACACAGTCAATTAATCCAGAAATATGCTGTACAGATTGCCAAAAGTCCTCTTCACCTGACTGTAAATCAAGAGCAGCTAGAAATACTGGCCAGTGTTTACAAACAGTTGTTATCTCCATGGATGTGTTGCATACAAATCTGTCTGCAATGATTGCAATGTTTTATGAATAAGTAAGATCCAACCCCAAACCACCAACATGACAATAAAGGTTTGGAGGCTGATTTACTATCACTAAAAACCAAAACAGTTATTTTTACTTAATCTAAAATTACCATTGTAACTATTTTTACATACTGTGATCAGTATCTGAAAGTTGATACCGAGTTTAGTTATCTTGGGATCACTTTTAATTCCTGGGTTACTTCTTTCAGAGCTAGACACAAAACTGTTGAACAGGCTAAAAGACAATATCTGCAGTTCTCAGAAAATCTAGACAATTGGGCTAACCAGTAAAAATCCAATTAAAGTCCGAGCTAAAAATTCTGATAGCCCGATCAATGCCTGGAGCCCCTCTAAATCTAGATCAATGCCTGGAGCCCCTCTAAATCTAGATCAGGCATCTCCTGTATCATAAGTGAGTTGCCCCTCAAGCTTGTCCCAAAACAAAGTGTCATCTAATTTGTCTGAAAGAAACCTTGAGCCTGCTGACAAAATGCTGCGTTCTTATTTTGAACTTTTTGAAAGACACTAGTAAATTATTAACAATCAGCTCCCAGCTGGACCCCATCTGTAAATCCTTCCACATTATGAAGATTGTCTGCTTAATTGTATCAAAAGCTATATACTTTGTGCGTACAAAGTGAATCATGTGACCTATGAATGGGAGAACAGTACCATTTCTTAGAAAAGCATGAATAATCATAAGTTTTCCTTGCTCACGCTGACTTGGTAATGCATTGCTGCTTAAATAAATCAAACAGTATCTATGTGATTGTTCGACAATTAAGCTAAGCTAAGAGTTTGGTGACTTATAAAAGCCCCTAATACAATGTTTTTTCACCCTAAAGGACCCAAGATCATTACATTATATTTGAATCCATTTAGTTAAAAGAGTTGGTAGTCGCTGATTCTATTGATACGAAGTGAGTGTTTTCTGTAATTGTGACACATCAGCAGTACTATCACATGAACTAATTACGAACTTGAAGCTACTGTTTTTACTGATTGATATAAAATAAGATCAATGCCTCTCCGACTACATTACTATTTTCAACTTTAATCAAGAAACATGGAGATTTTTGCAGCATTCAGAAAATGAAATTACTCCAAGGCCCCCAATAACTTATACCTACATACAAATAGTGATGAAATACAGACTGTACATCAATCTGAAGGCAAAGCTGAAGACACAGTCAGAAATAGCAATAGCAGAGGATGTATGACACAATTATTCAGAATTAACCACCAGAGCATACATAAATTGTGAAATTGTTGGAAACTTTGTTGGTTGTGAGCCCCTCTTCAGCAGAATGTGAACAAGGGTTCAGTGACCAATATCACAAGTAAAAGGGACTTGCCCATTTAATTTTTCTTGACAGCGTGGGTGTGTCAAAATAATAGTAAAAAAATATGGCCAAGTCAGGCAAGTGAATTTTAAGTCAAGGCAAGTGATTTTTTAAGGAGACTTGCCCTGGACCTGTGTCTCACAAATTATTTGAGTGCTGGAGCAACTGGACAAGGGTTGTCATCAGGACATGGAGGAAAACATTGCTTTATGTGAAATATTAAGAGGCAAATAAAAACGAGTCAATTTAATGATTTTTGTGTATTTCTTTTCATATTTAAAGTACAGCAATTTCAGTAAAATAACAGGGCCCTTTTGGGCACATAGAATTTGAGTCAGGGCTAGTGGAATTCGAGATACAACCCCAAATGTAATCGTTGATGGTGAACTGCGAAGATTTTAATATTTTTATCGAATCATGAATAGTGAATTTTTGGGCTAAAATTGTCTGTGGTAAGAAAGATAAGCTTTCACACATTTTGTATAAAGTATTGTCATTCATGGACTCCACAGAGGCTTTTCACTCACAATGGTTAAACTATAAGAACTGTTCTACAAAACTGTGGACTGGCAGGACTATAATTTCTTCAATACTCACAGAGCTAATCAGCCAACAGAAAATGTTTCTTGTGCAACTTGGATGATTTGCGTGATGAATTCCAATATTTTTTAAATGTCATGTTTTTGCAGACATTAGGAAAATTTACATTCCCAACATGTACATTAGAAATACTAATGCTATCAAATTTAATGATATTGTTAACTTTGAAAACTTATACATTTACCAAGTTATCAATATTGTGCCAAAAAGTTATACTGCATTTGGACAAAATATGCAGATAATGATATCTTCATAAGTTCTTTTCCTTGATGTATATTCCTATATGGATTCTGTACACTTACCAAAATATCCATTCTTTGTAAAATTACATTTGAAACGTACACGCAGATAGCAAATATCTAAGGAAAGAATCTCGATTATCGAAATTTCTCTCAATAGTAATTTCATATTCTTCATTCCCCCAGTCCCACTGGCATCAATGGTACCACTTGGCTTTTGTTTTCATAAGCTACAGACATATATGTAACTATGACAGAATTGGTATAACATCATTGGTACCACTTGGCTTTTGATTTTGTTTTCGTAAGCTACCGACCTAACTACAACAGAATTGGTGTAATAATAGAGCATATGTAATCTGAACTCATAAATTCCAAACTGACATCTTGTAATCTGAACTCGTAAATTCCAAACTGACATCTTGAACAAATCTTGAATATCATAAATGAGACAGGAACAGCCAAATATATAAACTTTCATGACAGCAAAAGTTACATCACTTGCTGAGGTGTTAAAACAAAATTACTACCACATACAGATATTACATGCAAAATATGTTTAATGTAGATTGTACATGTACACTGAAAGAAACTTAACAACCATGGGATTTTATTCATTTCAAACAGTTATCAGAATTTCCACATTGATCCAAACTAAAAATTTTGCATTCGTGATTGTATATTATACTGACCAATAGTCCATACAAAATATCTGAAGAACTAAATTTACAGTGGTCTGTTGGACTACAAACATATATTAATGACTAAAGGCCAACTAAATTTACAGTGGTCTGTTGGACTACAAACATATATTAATGACTAAAGGCCAACTAAATTTGCAGGTGTATGTTGATCAGGGGCTAACTAAGTTTACAGGTGTCTGTTGGACTACAGACATATATTAAGGACTAAGGGCCAACTAAATTTACAGGGTATGTTGATCATGGGCTAACTAAATTTACAGGTGTCTGTTGGACTACAGACATATAAAGGATACAAAAGATCATTTTATGGGTAAAAATGTTTCTAATAAAAATGTACATCTTCATTTTCATCCTTTTTGAACATATTTTAAGTATAATATGAGATGATTAACCATTGTGATAACCAATTTATCACTCTACCCACTAAAAACTCCGTATTTCTTTAATGTTCTGCACTATATGATGTATTAATTGTTTTCATGCTGTTCACCATTTTACTTTAATTTGAATTAACTGTCAACTCATTCATTTTTTCTGTATCAAATTCCCCTACCAGAAACATAATTATCAATAAAAGTTAAAAAGTTGACAGAGCTCAGTTTTAATTTGTTACAAATCACTTTCAACTTTGATTTTTTGTTTTGCCAAAACTCTAGCTTCTGCCTTCCTTACTTCATAATTGGCATGTGATCACCACTCGTCATGATCGATTGGGCATGAAAGGAAATATATTGAGCATTTATGGTTCTCTTTAACTCATTAACCCACATGGAGTTTGGCCACGTTTACGTGTCATGAGGTTGTACCCTACTTCCGAGCTCTGCAACATGAACATCATTTAAGATACACTAAAGTGGATGGTATTGCAGGAAAGTAGACAGATGTTGCTCTACAATGATACCAAATAATGTCGACTTTCTGCTCTCATTAAAAAGTACAACGAAAAAAAATGCATTTTTTGAGACCCGATTTTTCTTAGGTCAAAAATTGCCAGTTTCAGAACCGGAGTTTGTGTCCGGATTTTAAACGTTTTGACCTTAGATCTAACACAGACCGGTCTGAACTGCACACAGACAGATGAACCTTTGCAAAAAGTAGGATAAGTTTGAGATTTGGAGTAAAAAGGGGCCAGGACACAAAAATCAGAAGTCAAATACGAAGAAGATAAAAAAGTAAAACTTTTACCCTTCTGCACATGCACGACCATAATAGCCAATATAAAACAATGTTTCTGATACACATAACATCCGGCTAAACGAAAAACTTTCTTAAGCAAATGTGTTTTGCTGCATTCAGAAATAACCCCAAAAATGAATTGCCTACCCCCATTTCATGCGAAAATGAAAAGAATCTCCGGGGGTTAATGAGTTAACAGAGATTGAATTATGTGTCAGGGAGGTGCTTCCAAAGATGCCAAATTGGAAAAAGAAAGCATTGTCTAGACTTAGACTGATCTGCATTGAAAGGAAGATACTAATGAATCATCTTTAACTGAATACAGCAATGAATTAAAAAAACTTTCAAAACAAACTTTTCCTAAATTCTGGAATTATTGGTAGTAAATCCTGTAAACATAAATGGCACAAAACTGCTGTCTACTGGCTTCTTTTGAAATCTGAGTTCATTTGATACAACTATGGTAAATATCAAACTCTATCTGTACCTATTTCGACATATCAAAGTTTTCTAAGTTATTGAGTAAAACCAAAATGACAAAAAGACAATCGTATGCTGCTTGCAAAGTTGGGTCATATGATGATTTGTTTTGGTTTGATTTTTACAGAACAGCAACACAGGAGGTTATTTAGTAACTAGGCATTTGGAGGAAAGTGCCTTGCCCATGGACACACAACGCTAGCTGGCCCAGGTTGATCTGATGGCAGGATTCAAACCCACACCATGTTGGTTGCAAATCTGGCATGCTAACTACAAAGCCACTATGATTCTTGCTTCCATTAGTCAACTCTTACAACATGGAGGGGGGCACATCAGGCCTATTCTACATTCCTGAGCATGCTGGGGATTCAAATAATGGACATGGGCAACAATATATCCCCTTTTCATAAAATACAATGGGGGAAGGGGGGCATAAACTGAGATATATTGTTATTATGTTGACATCAGATTTCATAGAGTATTGACATGTTAACAGCATAGACACAGTTAGAGCTAGGTTGTATCATGATACATATCATGATCATAGTCTTCTATACAATATGTATCACAATAGTATCACAATCGCAAATAAACTGTAAAATATAAAAGTTTGTCCATGTTTGCTGAACAAGCATCACTTTATCATTGCATGAATTTATTGCAGGATTGGCTGAATTCCCATAATGAACAAAAAGTTTATTAAAAATATTTATTTTTTTAAAAATGTTTACTGAATATTGTTCAGATACACTAAAATGACTAAAAACACTAATAATGCCTTTTTAGAGAAGCTATATTAATAATAAACCTATGGGATAAGCATACAACTGCAAACAATACTCAAATTAAATTTTTTTTTTACCAGAATGAATCAAAATGTACATGCAGTATTGTATGAAAAATACAATTAAACCTCTAGAGAAATAATAACTATTATCTAATGATAGATTGACATTCTCTGAATATAAAAAAAACTGTGTGTAAGAGTTACTTAGGAAGATGCAGTAGATATAAAGAGACAGTTTTTACACATGATCTAACAGTTACTTAGGTAGATGCAGTAGGTATAAAGAGACAGTTTTTACACATGATCTAACAGTTACTTGGGTAGATACAGTAGATATAGAGATAGTTTTTACACATGATGTAACAGTTACTTAGGTAGATACAGTAGATATAGAGATAGTTTTTACACATGATGTAACAGTTACTTAGGTAGATACAGTATATATGAAGATATAGTTTTTACACATGATGTAACAGTTACTTGGGTAGATACAGTATATATGAAGAGATAGTTTTTACACATGATGTAACAGTTACTTAGGTAGATACAGTAGGTATAAAGAGACAGTTTTTACACATGATCTAACAGTTACTTAGGAAGATGCAGTAGATATAAAGAGATAGTTTTTACACATGATCTAACAGTTACTTGGGGAGATCGAGTAGGTATAAGGAGACAATTTTTAGACAAGATCTAAGCAGCCTTGTTGTTTTACTTAATTTGAATGGGATAAAAAGTCAAGAAAATTTTCTTTTTCTGACAGTTTATATCATTTAGTTCATGTTTCATTCTACAGTCATCCTGTATTGATGGTTTAAGTCTGTATCATGATACAATATCATCCTTTATAGATTGTTTAAGTCTGCATCATGATACAATAACATCCCGTCTCAATAGAGTCTGCATCATGATACACTATCATCCTTTATAGATTAAGTCTGCATCATGATACACTATCATCCTGTATCAATTGTTTGAGTCTGTATCATGATACAATATCATCCTGTCTCAATTGAGTCTGCATCATGATACACTATCATCCTGTATAGATTGTTTAAGTCTGCACCATGATACAATATCATGTATCAATTGTTTGAGTCTGTATCATGATACAATATTGCCATACAAACTATTGCAATTTATCAATGCATTAATAACAGCAAACTACCTCTACACACAACCAATTTAGTCTAAAAATATGAGTTACAAAAAGGACATTCTCTAAATGATACAAATAGAAATGTTTAGCGATATGGCCATTTTGTGATGAAAACCATGAGTAGGAGACTCGTGTTTCTGAGAGTTCAGACTATGCCCTAGACAACAGTCCCGAAGCTTGTCTGAAATTCAGGACAATCCTGAAAATTTTAGGGCATGTTATTGAATGACCACAGCAGTTATGTGCATGACTAATGACAACTGATTGTTGTTTGTACATGTAATACAAAACTTACAACAGAGAAATTAAATGCAAATTTGTTGTTATTTTATCTAAATAAATTCGAATAGAACTGAAATTTTTTAATTGCATTCTTCATTCAAAAAAATTTTCAAAACCTACAACAAAGGAACAATTTCATTCAAGTAGTCAAATTAAACAAAGAAAAGGACTCATTCATTATCTGCATACATTAATTACCTGACTGCTTTGCTGCCACTAATACTTTACTGGTATGATTGATAACTTAATTATTTACTTCCTTACACATGATTTACCATATACAGTGAACATGTATTTGTTTCAGTATATATTTCTCTTAACCAGTTCTTATTCAAAGTATTAAACTTCAGACAAAGAAAAATAGTTTTCACCGACATTATAATGGTGATTACTCACTGCATTCCAAAAGTGATATTCCTCTGTTTTTTCTTTAAAAAAAGGACTTGTATCTGCCACATTTGTAAATTTGTTGTTTCTGTGTAACTTATACTGAAACAAAGACTTTTGACTTTTTCAGTGAACAAATTTGAAACATTTTTTTAAAAGTTTTTAATGGAAGTAAATACTGTCTAAAACCCCCAAAGGATCAAATTAAATGAAGACTACATTTTTTTATTTTTTAATGCATGGAATTAACTTTATGCTCATGAAAGATGTCCTTAGAAAACTGAATATTCATTGCACATTTTAAATGTTATTTTAAGGTTAACAAAGATTCAGGTATCTGTTCAATTGTGTAGTAGACACATGTAAACAGTATCATGGAAAAATTAAATAACATCATGTTGGATGGTTATAGAATATTTAAATAATAATAAAATGAACAGAAGTTGATGCCAATTTTTGTATTTTTTTACAATAACTAGATAATGAGATCCAAAATATTACCCTTCCCCTGCATGTACTCAGAGCACCTGATTTTCATTATTTCAGCATAAAAACCAGATTGATGTATTTTACTGAAAGGTTAAATGCTAACCATAGTTAAAAATGCCCTGGCTGACTGAGATTGTGACCTTGTACATCATAACAGACAATGCTGCAAACAGCATGCATGTTTGCATTAGGCTCTAGGGTTATAAACATTTACATAAGAAAGATTACAATTATCTGTGTATCACTGTGGAGTCATGCTAGATGGTTGGCAGAGTGTTGGACTCGTAAACTAAGGGTCACAAGTTTGATATCCGCCCAGGTCAGCTGCCTCTGTGTGTCCTTGCGAAATGCACTTGGCTCCCATTTCCTCTGCATGATGGAGCCAATAATGTGTTAAAAGTGACGTTAAACACTTCAAAATTTGTTCTGGCCCTGTTAATTAGGTAATGACACTGCAATCTGCTCATCGATGGGCAATGCCAGGTTGCAAACATACTATGCCTTGTTTGTATAGGTTACTGCCATTGGTCAAAAGGCGATGATGATTCAGTGAATCAAATGCAAGTTTATGTAACCAATCAAGGATGTAAACAAGCACTGGGGACATTAGCTTACACTGCATCAAACCTACAAACAATCATAGCAATTATATGAGGTTTTGACTATCGCTAAATCTGTCCAAACATCCCACTGAAAAACTAGTCAGTAATGTAAAAAATTAGTCAATGTCCAGGGAGCAACACCAATCTGAAGCATTGGGAAACAACATAAATTTTATGAACCTGTGGAAAAATTGTGTGTAATAAAAGTATTCTGAAATCAATACTGTACCTCACTCAAATAATGTGCTAATCAATTAAATCAATATTTATTTATTTCTTAAAATTAAATTTTGACCAAATTTCCTCTTCAGACATTGCTCACAAATGAGACCATTTAGCAAAGGAAGAATAAAAATCTGATCTATTTATTTAGATATAACACAATCAACAAGCATGAAGGATTTCATTTGTTTACACCAAATGTGCATAACATCATGCTCACAACTCAGTTAAGACAGATGGACAAATGGACTTACAAGACAATCAATATGCCACTGTTGAAATAGGAAGCATATACAATTTCTGTACGGATACAGAATTGCACACTCACCAAATATCTCTCCACCACTGGCATATTCTGTGACTAGATACAACATCCTTTCTGTCTCCATAACCTGCAATGTCAAAAGTACAGTAAGTCACTGTGCATTTCATGGACAACTTTCTGCATTTTAAAAAACCGGTTAAGAGGACACTTCTGCAGGAAAAATTCTAACTACATGTTCATGTATAAACGACAATATGAGAAGTCATATAAAACTGTTCTTTACATAATGTCAACTCTATTACAGTTCCAAGTAAGCATCGTATTTGTGTTACTAACACAATTTGACTAAAAACTCATAATTAAATTTTTTAATGCATTCAAATTATGGAAAACTATTTAATTTTGAGCACTGAGCAGGATCTATTCAAGAACTTGATTTTAGAGGGAAATTCCGCAATCTATTTGAAAAAAAGGGTGAATTTTTCTAAATATAGCTGAGATTTCATGAATATCAATACATAAGGTAGGATTTGCAAATGTGCTATACAGAGCTCCCATTAATAATTCTATATTAGGAGTCAACTGACCCTTAAGGTGTCAAATCCAGAATTCACATTAGTATTTTTAAGAGTCAATGCTGATGGTATGGTAGCTAAAAATATCTCTATCTCATGGTGTTTGCTCAATACTCAACTAGAGCGATATCTGAAATTGACAATCACTCAGTGGAGCATAGTAGCTAAAAATACCACTAACATGTGGTGTTTGTTCAATACTCGCATGGAGGGATATCAGCATTTGTACATGGGAAGTAAACAAAGATCCATATGATGATCAACAAAGCTGGGAAATACTTGAAACTTGTTGCCTACATATTTTTGGCCCAGTATCTCGGCTTGATTTCTGTGTCAGTAACACACGTATTAAGAGCATATCCAGCCTCATCTTTGTTAAATCTGGGAAATTTATGCGCTTTTCTGCATCAGTGGGAACTCTGCACAATTTTAACAAATTTGGTTAGTATTTCAGTGAGACTTTTTCAAAATCAGCATGAATTTACAATCATGTGCCACAGAATATACCTGATTTTGTCAAAATTTGTCAGTGCATTGCTCCTGCTGTAAGTACAGTCCATGCTGTATGATGGCGCATTCAATCAATATAAACTATGCTATCGGTTCAAGTTCCAGATGTTCCGTTCACATTGTAAATGATTGCACTTGACTATGTGAGAACACTCACTCAAAGCCATATAATCAAATGCACACCATAAATTAGTTTTGGTCACTAAGCCATTCAAAAAGGCATGATTAACATCCTGATGATTAAAAGTCGGTCTTGTAGAGCAAGTTTTGTGTTTTTAGTGTTCAAAAAATACCTAAATTAATTTTTAAGAATGCAATTAGTTCCAAACCAGGGAGCAAAATACCCAATTTATAAAATTCATATCAAGAGTTCTGACTTCTATAATATAGACACAGAGCAGTCGTTTTTTTGCAAACTGACCATTCTCACTGCATACAGAAGAATTTATTTTGTAGCAGTCTGTGAATATTTTTGTAAATGATTTTTACTGTTCATATCCTTATTTCCTGTTATTAACATATCTCTCAGAAATGAATAAATTCACGAATGTCTTAGTAACCAGGAATGGATACTGAATTGAAAATGATATTGTGATATATTGCAATGCTGAATAAAATACTGCAATATTACTGCCATATATTGATTTTAAATAAAAGAACAGACAGTTCTTATTTTGCTGAAATTGAACGATTGCAAACAATAATAAAATAGTTTTAAAAAATGCTATCAAGAAGCACAAGATCATACAGTGTGAAATGTCCTTGTTGCTACATGTACTTGCTTTGGACAGAATCGATGCAATTTAAATCATCTGATGTTTCACCTGAAAATAATGCTAACATACTGCAATTGCCTCGTACATTTTCCATATATTTTAATCTCAAGTCCATAATGCTCACTCTCCCTGCAGGCTTGGGTTTGTAGAATAGGTCCAATGGTTCCGCCTGCATGTTATAAGAGATGACTCAGTGCAGGCAACCCATATACCATGGGTTGTATCCCATGTTGGTGGAGGAGAGGATCCTGATAGTTGACTTTACAGGTGATCAGATGGGCCTGGTCTGATCAATCGGTTAGTCATGCCAAGTTGCAGAGGCTATGCTAAAGACAGATTCAGTTTCACTTATATCCATAGTTTTAAAGGCCATCGTTGTGATAGAAAAAATATATATTCTTGTGTCCGACACCTTACAAAAGACATGGCCTCTGAAGGCAGTGGCAAGGGTCAATCGAATAAGGATTGTTCTTTGCTGGAGTATATCATCCAGTGTAGCCCTGACAGGAAAAATGCAATACATCAGCATAAATCTGTCCCCTTCTTGGGCTCCTAGGTGGATGGACAGCACAAGTAACAAAATAATGTTCTTTCCATTATGGAGAAACATAAAACTTCAATTATAGTGGGAGATCTCATTTTAAAAGGACAGGAACTGTTCATCCAGTGACTAAGAGGAGGAAACTCTTTTCAGTCAGCAAAAATGGCCTCAATTTCTCATCACTGAATCAATTGATGAAAATATTAAGCTAATAAAGCTATTGCCATATGTGACACAAAAAATACATTCCGGGCTGGAGGTCCCAAAAAGTATCAACCAGTGTTGTGATATCTAGAGATTTGGATATCTGCAGTGAGACTGAGATGTTCGAAGATCTCATATTTCAGATTGTCTCACAAGTGAAATGAATCAACATTCACTGTAACGGCATGTTGATTTCTCAGAAACACTTACTTCTTGAAGTTTGACTGCACCACTTTGACAACATCAATAAAAACCAGGTTCTTGAATATCCCAGTTGTTCCTTTCATTCCTAATCCTTTGCAGTGCATAGATTCTCCAGTTGTTTTAATTATAAAGATATAATAGGGAACAGGAAATTAATTTAACTCCCACATACCATGACATTTATGTTTGGCTAAAATACTATACTTTCATGGTAAGACCAATAAATCATTTGAACAATCTATCCATGAGGAATCTTTTAAAATGATGAAAATGATACATTGCACTGCTTGTTTTTGAGAAAAATCCCCTTGTAGATGCCCACTATAAAAATCCAGCCCAGTGAGATCCCCCACCCCCACCCCATTTACTTGCAGTATTACCTGTGTGGCAACAGTGATAAAATGACAATGGTTTTAGATTAAAGCCTACTATATTATGTACAATTTCCCATATACAGGATTCTTCTGAAAAATTACTTGAATTTTTTTCTGGTAATTTGTTTCAGGCAATCAGCGACTTTCATTCTTTTTTTAAAAATAGTGTTTATTATACCACCAGATATCTGCTGGTTCCATAGCTCATAAAATAATTTGTTGCCTGTGACCATAACACTTGTTATAAATCATAGGATTTTAAGACCCAGGTCCCTGGAACGTGTCATATACTTAACAGGTACATGATGAGGGTTTCATAAATTTTTTATCTAATGTTTAACAAAGGCAGCTACTAATGCTCTCAATCCAAAACAACAGTACTACATGGCATATTTACACAACTACAAAGTGTTCAGGTATCACATTTTGGCCAAAATACATCAAATAGCATAGAACAAAGTGGTTCTACATCAAGGCTAGAATTTAACTCTTTTACTACATGTGCTTTAATTCTGTTTGCAAGTGGAGAAAAGATCAACTACGACAATCCTATTTCTAGTGCCAATTTCTTTTAACCAGTAACTGTTATTACCCGGCCTTCACATTATCTTTTGTATTAGTCAGTTAAGAATTAAAAGTACAAACCCAAGTCAATACAGCAATATAACAAATTAAATATTAGAGTTGGAAATGTAGACAGCAACAATGTTAAAGTTTGTAATCGATGAAACATTTTGAGAAGGCTGATTACCTATACTGTAATCCAGTAGTTTTGGAGTAAGAAGAAACCATGATACATTTCTATCCAAGTCTGATTTACACACACATCCAAGTTTGTATTTTGACCCATAAAAAGGTTGATGAACAGTCAGCCTCACCAGACTGAACAAGAACATACACCATTCCCTCATTATAATGTGCTTCTGGATATAGTACAGTATTGCTACATACCCCACAATTATAAAAATTACACTACAAAATAACATATTTAACATTTTCAACATCCGTTAGCTGACAAATTTACATGAAACACCATTGTACTTGAATTGGTCTATCAAATGTTTGACAATATGAGTTGAAAGAAAAAACATGATGGTTAGTATTTTATCTTTATTTCCTATTTAAACCATTATTATTACACAGAATTAAATACACAGTTAGCATGAAGTCAAAAAATATAATACATTAACTAAAAATTACTATATGTCTGACTGGCGTTTTGTTTATTTCACCCTCACCTCAATACACATATAAACATTCATTTAATTTTCTATCATTTTTGCAATAACACAGTTGGGTATATAACGCAGTCTACAGTTCTGACCAGCCGTTTGTTTATTCCACACACCCTCTCTGACACACATACCCTTGTACATCTAATTTAAAATAATTCTCGTTACACCACAGTTCAGTGTATAGTGCAGTCTGCAATTATGGACTCAAACTACCATGTTACAATGAGAGAGAACTGTATTTGGTACAACTATTACATTTTAGGGGGTGGTCAGAATATTTTGTGTCACAAGTATCGGTAATTGGCTATCCTACACAAATATACAAGCAGAGCAAGTAATATGAGGAGATATAGTAAGATTTTACCTCAATGAAGATAATGTAAGAGAAATATTTCCGGAAGAGCTTGAAATTTCAACTTGAATTTTCCATGATTTACCTTGCATTTTATAAATATGAAAGTGTTAAATTTGAGTCCTGAATACATAATCTGGCAGCTGGTACCAATTACATCTGAATGGATTAAAGATAGGTCTTGCTGAGTTGTGTCTGGAACAATCATACATGGTCAAAATCTTTTTTTTTGCAACAATTCTGTTAAATACTTTTTGTTTCCTTTTTATTTTCTTTTATTTTATTTTCTTTTATAAGTACATCATGCTACAAAGCAGAGTAGGTTTGATCTGTACTGCATAACTGAAGCTAATGTGATACAGTTTTATAAAAGATTATTAATCTATTCCCCCTATTTATTTCAAAGATATAACACTGCACAATCCCCCAGAGTAAAAAAAGCAAACAACCATGTCCTGCACTTCAAAGCCATACAGTAGTTTCAGTACTTTGATTACAATAGGGGCACTTTTTGTTTTTAATGAGAGGACCCTTCTGGCCCAAAAGAGCATTTTCTTGCAAATGAAAGAACTTACATTGAACAAAGAAATTGAGTCATCAACTATTAGGAAGTAAAAACTGACAAAAAACACTTTAAAATTGAGATTTCTTTTTTTTTTTAAATCTGGAATAAACAAAAAACAACAGTTTTATGAAGAAGTTTTAGAGATGCTGAAAGAGGTGGAGGGTAAAGCTTCAGAAGGGCTGGGCCTTAAAGGCAGCTAGGGCATCAGGAGCAGAAGGGAGGGGAGCATCCTTCTATTTCTACCTAGCGGGATCACTGCATTTAACGTGTTAAATTTCATGAACAGCTGAAAACATTCCATCTACTCAGCTATCCTTCCAGAGTTTTCCACTGCCATGTGGTAACACGTGTTAAATTTCACGAACAGCTGAAAACATTCCATCTACTCAGCTATCCTTCCAGAGTTTTCCACTGCCATGTGGTAACACGTGTTAAATTTCATGAACAGCTGAAAACATTCCATCTACTCAGCTATCCTTCCAGAGTTTTCCATGTGGTACAGATGTGTGTGAATCTCGAGTTTATGTGACTTTACATTCTTACAAGTGCAGAAATAGTCTCTAAACAATTGGACTGTTATGTTTACACATGTACATAATATCATTTCATGTTTTGTTTGTCATATAAACATGTACAAAATCAATATTCCATTGAAACGAATAAACATGACAGCAGGGTTTCCCTCCGACACATACACCCAGGTTTTGATGCGTAAATGTCATATTTGACCCAAAATCGATGTGTGTGCATTCCACCCTATGCTCGAGTTTGACTCTCAGGAATTTTGTCTTAAGCGCCAAACACTTTTAAAAGTACCATATAATAACCACTGACATCCTTGCCGTTTGAATGACCCTACCTATGCACCTGTGTGACTAGGTAATCCAATTAGCATTGTTCTCATGAGACGTTCTTAAGTCATGTGGGATTGTCCGATAATTGACACAGATGTCAACTTTGATCTTTGTTTTGAGAATATAAACAGATTGTTTGTGTGACACTAACTGAGAAAATTGGAATTTAACACTTCTTATAAAGTAAGATGGCTTATCGGCCGCAATGACTAGAAATTAAAAATGCCAGATGGAAGTAAAAGAGAATTGATGGGGGTAAATACCACTTGTTCGTTTTGATGATGTTATACTATCCACAAAACTTTTTTGTAATTAATGATTTCAATTGATTCTCTATTAAATTGGTCATGCTTCTGGTATAATTGAACGATTTCTATTTTGATCATTTCTAACGATACTGTTACACAGTGTACATCATTCTATTATTGCTTGCACATCATGTTCAGAGTTTTCAGGGACACCGAAATCGGCATAAAAGTATGCGTACTTTTCATTTTGGATGCATAAAAATTCCAAGAGCCGAGTCCTGTGTATCAAAGCTTTTTGTCCGAAATTTTTTTGTTTATTTGATCCGTTTATACAAAGCAAGTATCAGCCATGTAGTGTGCGAGTTATCAAACAAACTTCAAATGATTGTAATATTATTAGGTGAAGCCACAGAGGTAAGAGCTTAGCACACAAGGAGATTAAGACACCTAGTAATCTATTGTTGTCAGTGCCTATCAAAAGATTAATTACATGCGCATGTGCTTTGACACCTCTCTTTGGCAAACTTCACTCAGCACAGTTTGAATCCATCATATTATAAATCCTTATGCGATGTTAGGAACACTTGCATTTTATCATATACCATATTTAGAAAAATAGTGCCAAGCTTTTGGGACTTATTTTGTTTATCAGAGGAATATGAGCTGCCATATTAATCATCATAAATCAGCTGTTTTTTGGTGTTTTGTACAGATACACTTTTGTTTTCAAGTGATTATCATAGGTGTACTTTTCCAGTGGTAACTTTACATAATTTCTTTGATGCCAAGAACAAGGCCACAGATGAGCCGCATTCTTGAGACTGGTCAACAGAAATTTGTAGATACGTCACTTTAGTCATGATAAAGAAAACAGAACACCAAAGAGACTGCGAGATTCGTGGAATGAATCATGGAATAGGACATTCCCATGGGCCGAAAAACAAAAAAACAATGGAACATTAATAGCTTTATGCACATGGTGTTGCAACTGTGGAAGGAAAAATGCAATGGCAAGCCAAGGAACACTGAACTTTCAAAGTTGAACATTTACTAGGCATGAGGTCTCAAAGGATCAATTATTTGCTGTTCAAGTGCATCAAGTCAAGGACAAGAAAACTACTATGGCAATTGTTGTCGAACATGTGATTAGTAGGGAAATAAAAAGATACTCTGATGAGTGCAAAGAGGGTGAAATCAGAACTATGTTCTACCTAACTAAAGAAGACTAGCCACTGAACCAGTTCGACAGATTAATTGAACTTCAGGTAACATTTTTATATCTCAATTACTTTATTGTTTTAGAACATAAACTGGTTTGAAATCTTTCTAATAAAAATATTTATTTTTTATACAAAACAGTCATTCTTATGATGTCATTATGTTATATATGCAGTGGATGACACTACTCCAGTTTGATACGAGTTTCTTATTATAGTGAAAGTTAAAATATTACATTTTTTCAAAAAACATTATACTCTTTCAGAGAGTTTTTCCCCCCACGATATCCACTGTTAATATTATATTTTTGATGCTCCTTTATTTTGTCTGTTAATATGCTATTTAATATTTTGTACTATATGTATTGATTTATACGTCAAATTCATAGGTTACTTTAACGAAACTTGGTAGATATCTTGCTCATATACGACAATATTTTCAAATATTTCTTTTGTTTTTACCAAACCTAAAAATGCAACCATTGTACAAAGACACATTCATGTAAAACGTAAACACTTTAAGGGTTTTTCACCCCTGTCATGAGGATGAGAGGTGGGTGGCTAAAAGACAGACCTGAATCTATGATTCATTTATTCTCTTTCAGAAACTAAACGGATGTCTTGGTCTTCAAAATTTATCCAGAGTTTACTTTGGTGAGCAAGCCAAAATGGAGATGTTGGATGCAATTAATTCCACATTAGAGGAGAAAGTAAACAGAGACATTCATGATTCAGATTTTATAGGACTAATTGTGGATAAGAGGATTGATGTGACATAAGAAGTTAAATGTATACATCAAGTGTTGTCAGCAAATACTAAGGATCCAGTCATTCACTTCCTTGATTGTGTTGCTGTTCTGTATGGGAAGGCTGTTGAGAAAATTTTAAAGTTTGTTTAAGAAAGAAGTGAATGTAAAGATGAAATGAAAAAAGTGGATGGAATATGGTCATTTGTTTCTTCTTCCAGTGTCTTGGCAAATTTATTGATCTGAAATGGAATTAAGTTCATTAAATAAATTAATATAGAAAAAGGAAGTGTAATCTCTTCCTTGATTCCTTCTAGCTGCACAAAATTAAAGATTGCAAAGGTAAAGCCCTTGAGAATTGTTATAGTTGTAACATCACAAACAATCACAATTAACACGGTTATCAACTGCCTTACTTTTTCATTCTTTTACTAAAACACTAAATATTTCAAAATGAATTAGCAGTAGCAATCTGATGACATATATATTTGCAACACAACAATGCATGCACAATGTTCTGCAAGGGGAAAAAAAAGCATCGTTATTGGGACTCCTAGTTTTAGGGCTGGGACTGCAACCTTTATCAAGGAAGGAGTCCTGGACTGCAACTTTCAAAATCCTATGGAGAACACTGATGTTATATCAGATTTGATTGTCAAATTTAAGTATTACAAACCATGGCTCAGAGGAATATTTAGAGTTATTTTTAATGGAAATGTCAACGTGATACCCACTCAAACTGTGAAAATGAAGATGGTAGTAAGAAACAGAAAGAAGACACTTCTTCAAAATGCACATGAAACTTCAGGGATGCATGCAAAAAAAAAATCAATGAGTAATTTTAGTGTATTGCCTTGTCAATAGTGATATACAGATTTGTGTTTTATCAAGCAAAACTTGTGCTAACCCATTATTAGTAATGCCAAATATTTTTCTATGGTGGTTTATAAATACTGTATTTTAATGTAAGATGTGATGTTCAAATTTCCTTTTGGTCTCCTGATGATATTCTGTTATGATTGTGTTGTTTGTGTGTTAAACAGGATTCTTTTATGCTTTCAGTGTTTGACAATAAATGTAACAGTGTTGCACATAGGATTCCAAGGGCAGGGGACACTGTGTCCCACACCCTCCAAATCTGGGAGACACACAACATTTTAGATATACAAAGGAAAATAATAGTACATACTGCACTAATAGTGCTATAAAAATAAGATAATCTTGTTTGCTTTGACAGTTTTGCCACCTTAACTTTTTTGTCTGTACATGTACTGTAATATCATATTTGTCTTGGACACTTACATTACTGCAATAAAAGTTTTATCATTTGCTCAAATCACTCATGAAAATATTAACATGTCTGAATATCTGGCTAACGTGAAATGAGCTGCACCACGGAATTTTCCATTCTGGATCTTGCTCTCATTTAACTTTAGTGTAAACTCATTATCTACCAGCATTTATTATAATAGATACCTATGTTTTCTGAATTACTTTTCTTTCCAAACTAAAACATCATTAATTAAATGACAAATTGTGCATTTGCATAATTTAATCTCTTTTGTCATTATTTCAACCTCAAATAAATTAAATCTTCCTTGCTGTCGGGGTGACTTTATAATTGAAAATACATTACACTAACGGCTGTCAAACATTTCATTGCTAGATATATTGTTTAAAAATAGATATTCATAGCCATCTTACAGAGTTTTTATCCCCTTTCAAGACTATGTATATTGCTAGCGCCAACAGAGACATGGATGGACACCCACAAATGAAAAACTGTAGGCATATTTTCGATTTTGTTTTATGACAAAAATGTGCACCCAGGGGGGCACACAGGGTCAAGATTTAGGGGACACAGGACAAGAAATAGTGGGAAACCCGTGAGCCCATGGTCAATTTGCAAAACTGATGTAAATGAATTTACCAGTGTGCTTTCTTTCTCCATGCCATTTTCATGACTCTTGGGTTTAATATTCTGACTCTTAGTCGTCACAGTTTGACTCTTGGAAATTTCAGCCCCAAGTCATTGACTCTTCAATTTCAAGTCCTAAAGGAAACCCGGGACCTATGACACGAAAAAGTTTGGAATGCTGGTAAATCAACAAAAAGCGATCTGAAGTTGGAAAAAGGAAGGTGAAGTGCAGTGGAGTTAGCTTACCCAGGTCAATGTCAAATCATCTCAACCACAAATAAAAAATCCTTCAGTGGCACTAGTTCAAAAAAGATCCTCACTCAAAAGCCAATTACAGCTTTCAAAACACCCCCACTTTCTTCACCATCAAAATTAAAACGGCAACTTGCACTGAAACCATGATGTGTGCATGTGATACAGGACCTCTCAGAATAGTAAAAGAGAAGGTTTCAAGTTTCTGCACTGATCTAAATCTATCACATGGTTTCCTTTTTTAATTGTTATTTTGAATATTCATGTTCATACCCAGTAAATTACAAACAGTTTTATATTGTGAATATCAACTTCGCCAGTTTTATCTATGAGCAATTCTACATGTACGTCATTTAAATTTCATGTGCAATTTTTACTTACGTTTCTTGTGACAGCTCCTTGCTGGTACTGCATAACTGCCTAATGTAACACTGTTGCTGCTATTCTCAAAATAATCTACATGGAGTGTACTTATGTAATGTGGTATGTTTATATATGTCAACACAGAAATCTGGATTAGTCAATTTTAAATGTAGACTAGCATTTAGTTTAGAACTGGGCACTGGAAAAAAAAACCAGACTGACGAGTTTGTTATGTCAATAAATGTGTATTCCTTGTCAAATGCTATCAGACTACGTAAAAGGTCTGAATAAAGAAAGCTTGCAAAAGTGTATTTGTTAGCAACCCCTTCACCGTCTTCCTTAACATTTTTCAATATACAATGATACGTATTTGGAACACATTAGCCATTTCCCTTATACTGCAACATCTCATATATTGCTGCAAGAAGTGAATTTGAAGAAGGATTTTTGGTGGAATATTATTCAACTACTGCATGTGCCAGCCTATAAGTTAATGTGGAGTGGAAGTCGAATTTGCAAATTTTGTAAATTTTACATTTTTGTAAATTTTGTAAATTTTACATTCTTCATCCATATATAAGACAAGGCAGATCAGCACCTTGCCTTCGTCTTTTTTTGCTAGTAACTTCCGGTTTAATGAATACTAATGGTATCCCTGTGTGCTATTCCAGGTTAATTGGGAAAATGATTAAGCTGGTTTGTACATGTATTATTTATAGGTATTATTTATTGGTACATTGTATGCAACGATATGAACCCCTGTTGTCACAAAGTTAAGTGCAACTTATATTCTTACCGCAACAGTAACCTCATTACCAAATTAAATGTACAACAAAAAATTAAAGAACTCTATAAATACTTGTTGTTTTTAGTGATTGCGTTTATGTAAGTATGTATGTATGTGTGTGTGTGTGTGTGTGCGAGAGAGAGAGGAAACATGTCAGTGTGTAAGAACATATGCATTCAGAGCAGTTCTTAGTTGTAGCTTTTGGAGAGAGAGGGAGAGGTTACAGGGTGACTGTAATCTGTATTGTTCAGTTACCTGATGACTGTGATCTTACTCATGTACAAGGGCATTATTATATTCCATTATCAATTAATACCTCTGAATAAACAGTTCATTTTTGTTTTATTTATGATATCCATTGTCAAGTGAACCACATGGCTTTGCAGTGTTATTTACATGCTAATTAAATATGCCTACAGCTTTGGCCAGGTCATTCCAGTTGACACCTGTCTGAGGGCAAGATTCAGCAGACAAGATCAAATTAGTGAGGCTACTAATAGGGAAATAAGGCTACCCATATGGTATTGTAATCAATCCTGTAAAACATGCTAATGTATACGGTACTGTGTAATTACAGGTAATGCCATATGCTTACTCATGTTAACTCGTCGGTGCCAACGGATTGTGGCCGTATAAACCGGGTGGCTGCTTGTTAGAGGGGCCGTCCACTGTACGAAAATTATATTATATACGGTAAAGCAATTTCAATGACATATTCCATATATAAGTTGATTCGGAGTATAAGACGAAGCCGGTAAAAAAGTATTCACCTATAAGCCAGTAAATACGGTAAGTGATGCTACAACAAATTTCTTGCACAAGTCTCCAGGATTTTTAATTTGTAAATAAATTTTGGATTTTCTTATGAGAATCACTGACATTTAAGTCAGAGTTCATGGTGGAAAGAGCACGTACACAAATGGCAGAGATCAGAGCTCTACAGCATTTTTAAAATGGAAATCCAGCATCAAGCTTTCCCAAAATCTAGGAGTTCATTACATAGAAGACAGTAGGCTAAAGTTTGAAAACTAATAGTCCAGACCACAAACTGGAGATTCTGTCAAGCAAGGACTCTCACCCCAGGGATCTCTAGGAGATCATATATAAATACTGGCAAATCCTAGTCTGCTGTCGGGAATTTGACACACAAATTGCCTTCTTCTCTGGTGATAAGCTGTCTGAATTAACAATGCTTGCACAAGTGCATACCTAATTACCATACTCAGTCGAAGATTTATCACCTGAAACAGCAATCACTCTGCCAAAATAATGATGTAGCAGTCGTGTGATCTTGGATTTGCGGGGGTTGGGAGGGTATAAAAGCATAGTGGTAACTGGTCTTTCCAGATAAAAGTATTGCACACCTGCCACAGCATGTCAGCTTGGAGAAAAAAGCCTTATATCACAAACTTTACCATGGGCCCATTACATATACTGACACCTAACAGACAGTCTAACCTGTTTCCATGAATGTTTAGAATATTCTTGATATTGTTTTCCTTTAGGAAGTGAAAAAAATTGATGACCGCTGAATTATGATGTCATCCTGATGACATCACCTATTATATCTGTGTTTCAAAGAGATAAAAACCCTGAGGTAGATTTAGCAGAAGCTTCTCTACTTAACTGCCCTTATTTTGGGACATGTAGTGCAACAGAATGCACACAAACCTACAAGGGAGTTGGTCAATTAATTATGTAAAAATTGCAGCGTTTCAAAAAGGAAAATCCTCATACATTTTACCAGTCAACATTCATAACATCAGGCTAACTGTGATTGTGTTGTCATGTCCCTTTTTCCCCCAGATAATCTCATTTTTCTTCCCCCAGGTAGTCTCACTCTTCTTCAGTATAATAAAACAATTATGACACTTGTTTTGATGTTTAATGGCAAACTGCACACCCATATTTCATGCTAACCTCAGCAGAGCCCTTGGGTAACATAACATATGCCTGAGTTGGACAACTTATCATATAACTTCAGAACACAAATGATAATTGTGTAATTTCATGAGTGAAGTCCACATGATAACAAGTTGTAATATCATGACTGAAGTGCACATTATAACAAGTTGTAACACTGTGAGTGAAGTGCACATGATAACAAGTTGTAATATCATGAGTGAAGTGCACATGATAACAAGTTGTAACATCATGGGTGAAGTCCACATCATAACAAGTTGTAATATCATGAGTGAAGTGCACATGATAACAAGCTGTAATATTGTGAGTGAACTGCACATGATAAAAAGTTGTAATATCATGAGTGAAGTGCACATGATAAGTTGTAACATCGTGGGTGAAGTCCACATGATAACAAGTTGTAATATCATGAGTGAAGTGCACGTGATAAGTTGTAATATCGTGTGTGAAGTCCACATGATAAGTTGCAATATCACAAGTGAAGTGTACATGATAACATGTTGTAATATCGTGAGTGAAGTCCACATGATAACAAGTTGTAATATCCTGAGTGAAGTGCACATGATAATAGTTGTAACATCGTGAGTGAAGTCCACATTATAACCAGTTGTAATATCATGAGTGAAGTCCACATTATAACAAGTTGTAACATCGTGAATGAAGTCCACATGATAACAAGTTGTAATATCGTGAGTGAAATCCACATGATAACAAGTGGTAATATCACGAATGAAGTGCACATGATAACAAGTTGTAACATCGTGAGTGAAGTGCACATGATAACAAGTTGTAATATCATGAGTGAAGTCCACATAAGTTGCAATATCATGAGTGAAGTGCACGTGATAACAAGCTGTAATATCATGAGTGAAGTGCACATGATAACATGTTGTAATATCCTGAGTGAAGTCCACATGATAACAGTTGTAACATCATGAGTGAAGTCCACATGATAACCAGTTGTAATATCCTGAGTGAAGTACACATGATAACAGCTTGTAATATCCTGAGTAAAATCCACATGATAACAAGTTGTAATATCCGGAGTGAAATCTACATGATAACCAATTGTAACATCCTAGTTGAAGTGCACACGATAACCAGTTGTAATATTCTCAGTGAAGTGCACACGATAACCAGTTGTAATATTCTCTGTGAAGTGCACATGATAACCAGTTGTAACATTCTCTGTGAAGTGCACATGATAACCAATTGTAATATTCTAGGTGAAGTATACACGATAACAAGTTGTAATATTCTCTGTGAAGTGCACATGATAACCAGTTGTAATATCCTAGGTGAAGTACGCATGATAACAAGTTGTAATATTCTCTGTGAAATGCACATGATAACCAGTTACTGGATCATGATTGGAAAAACTTCTTACCTGGTAGAGACGTATTATGTGAGGATGTCGTAGCAATTTCATTACTTCTATTTCACGGAAGATTTTCTGTAGATTTTCATCATCTAACTGGGTCTTGTCAATTATTTTAATGGCAACCTGTGGAGAAAAAATACACTGCTACAGGTAATGATCGTTACAAAAGATGCTTATCTGCTTCCTAAAGAGTCAACTCCTTAAGAAGTGGATTTGCAAGTACCACAGTCTCAAAAACTTATCATATGTTTGTGATACTCATTGAGACACAGATCACATATAAGGTCTTCCACCTGATTACTAATAAAGATAAGGTCTTCAAACACAAGACAAGTAACTGTCTATTCCAAATTATAGCCTTCACATTTGCTACATAGGGATTAAAAGAATTCCTACATATGAAAGGTCAAGTTCTTAAAACATTCTGAAATCTTCAAACCACCCCTACTTATATTGTGTGCATTAATGCATGCACAGTACAGCTAACAAGATTTTTTGTTTCTCCATGCATTGTGGTGTGGGTGTAGAAAGTATGGAGACGATTCAAAAACTCCCTCCACCATCTCACCGCACATCTTGACAGAGTTGCAGCAGCTTCTCATAGAGAATAGCACCACACTTTCTCATGGAGTCACATCCAACGAGTTTAGTTCTCTCAAGTTGGATCCGAAAAAAATCACATAAAGTAATACATACTAAACCAAGGAATGATGGTGAGAAGGACAGACAAATGGATAGATGGGTAGGCAAATGAGGTTAACATTAAATGCCCCCTTTCAAATTATTGTGGATCATACAAAAATGGTGTTTATCCTCTGAAAGTAATCAAATATTGGTTAAGTTAACAAGAAAAAGGATTTCAAAACTGTGACCTGATAGAACACGCATAGAACAAAATTGTATAATCTTGTACTTTTCACTATAAAATGTAATAAAAGAAAAACCTGTATAAAAACTAACAAAGAATGAATCCCTTTCACTATTAATTCTTTCATAAGCTAATTCTTTGTTCCCCTGATATGCCATTTACTCACATATATCAGGTGGAGGTAATGCCTGCTCCAACTTAAGTGAGGGTAAAGGTAATTTTATGTAAACTATGTAATAGAATTTTATAAGAACTACAAATATTGGGTTTCCAGGTACAGAAGATTCAAGATTAAGTTTAAAAAGAAACCACTATATTTAACCTTTAACCTCAAACCTTTTCCCTTAAACTGAAAAAAATCCACAAAAATGTGCAAAAAAGTATAAAATAAGGTCAGGCATATGCTAATAAACACACAGCAGTGAAATTTAAATGTAAAGTTCCTTCCATGAGCCATAACCAAATCTGTAACACAAACTTTAACCTGCTCTCTATACTTAGGGAGCTACAGTGGCTCCATTTATAGAGCATTGGACTTATAATCCAAGGGCTGTGGGTTCCATACACAGCCCGGTCAGCCTGGGTCAGCTACCTTAAACTGATTAAGTTTGCAATGTAGATATGTAGATATGAGGAAATTAAGATCTTGGTAATCTACAGGGTTCAATCTAGGATTCATGACTTTTAAAAGGGTCCATCAAGAATCTGACATGAAGATTGGATAATAAATGTACTCAAAAATTAAGCTCAAAATATAAATTTTTCCTCTAATAGCAGAATAGAGTATTATTTGTACACAGAGTAAAATCTACATCACAATTATTATAAAATTTAAAATGAAGAACTTCTGATGATGACAGAGCAATGAATTATGATTTTTGTTCACTGTTCTACAATAAATAATACAGTGGAACTCCTCAAAACCGAACACCCTTGGGACCCATTTTTTTTTCCGGTTTTGTGAAGTTTTTGGTTTACCGAGGCTTTTGCAGATGTGAACAAAATTGGGGATCAAAAATTGTTCTGGTGTTCAGAGTTGAGGGGTTTCGGTTTACTGGGGAAAAAATGGTGATATTAAAGAAGGAAACTTTCGGGACTAAAAAAAAATTCAGTCTTGGATTCCGGGATCCTGAGGGTTTGGTTTTGAAGATTTTCACTGTATATATCCACTGACAGATTTCATATAATAAAAAACATATAAATTTGTTGCACTTGTCAATAGCATAAAGATTATAAAGTCATCTCAATGATTTTCTCTGAATACTATTAAATATTTTCCTTGCTTGTGAGTAATAATTGTGCAGCCATGTGGGTTTTGTTAACCATTCAGTCATGCTGGAATTTTTGTCACAAGATTTTGACAGACACTGAGCAATTCAATGCTAAATGGTTCACAATCAATGTCAGGGGTCTGTTTGGGGTCTGCCCTGTTACCAGTATTATCATCTTCAGCAAACTGCTAGCTGATCTTGCCAACTTCTGGCCAAAAACAAAAAACAGCAATGACATTCCTTCTTCTCTTCATTTCAAATTACTGATCTTGCATGTATAATAGCCCATTTAATACATAAAAGTGAATGAAAGTGATGCAGTATCTCAAAACCAGACTGTCATAACAAGGCAATTTGCTCGTCTCATATTGCAATGCTTTAATTGCATATTATTTTGAGAACTGTCCCACTGATGTAGATGTTTTAACTATCAGTAACTGTACTGTTCAGAAAAAATCAAATGCTATTGCACTGAAGTACCGTGTGTTTTTATGCACCAATGACACAAAAACACTCTAGATTGAACCCAGTGTATATATGATTTTGATATCTTCTATGTTAATGAAGTTAAAGTCGTCAGAAATGCCATGCATTAACAATTTACTGTCTATAAGATTAGACTATCTAAGTCTACTGAAGCCTTGATTCAAAAACTCCCAGAATTATTGCTTAAGTCTACTGAAGCCTTTATTCACAAAATCTCAGAATTATTGCTTCCTTTGTTCAAATTTCTCCAGTTAGCATCCTGAGCATGGCTCCATAAAGTTGTGTGCTGCTATTTTCATACAAAATTAACAATTAGCCAATCAGCGCTTGCGCTGTAAGGACCAATGATAAAGCAGAACACAGTGTCAACACAAGTTGTTGGTATTATTGCCATGTGTTATTATTACAAATCAAACTTTATGCTGACATCTGAATGGGTTAGTTGGTCTTGAGCAGAGCAAACATTATTCATGGTAGAGTATACTGGTATCAACTCTCTCTCTCTTGTGCTCAAATGCTGAAGAAACAGCTTTAAGCGGCAAATATAGACTCTAAGATTAACATCATTTACCTAAATGGAGAAGTAATATGTTACTTCAACCAATTAGAATGTGATTACAAAAATTCAAAATGTCAGGTGTATGTACGGATAAATGTTACACAAAGCTTTTAATCTACTAAACCAAGATTTTATTGTAGATAATGGGGCAAACACACTAAGCATATTCTCTTCATAAGACATTTACAGTTTAGATTGAAACAACAACATAATTTTTGGCTGTATCATCATCTTAAAATGTCATTACATGCATTTCTAGGGTCAGCTTCAAATGGTTTTCAACACTTAATGAAATGGTATTAGGAATAAAAGTTTATGTAAATATTTTATGTATACCTGTTCATTCATTTTCTCAGGAAAAAGTTAATTTCTATAAAGAAAATTCTTACCACAACCAATACGAATTTATTGTTAATCATGCCCATTGATCAAAAATAACTTAAAAATAATAACTTCCATAATATAAAATTTAAGAAAGCTTGACTTTCAGACATTTTCCCTAATATATGAATCAGAATGTAAAACTACGATGGATAATCTTAAAATGGCAACTAATGACTGTCTTTTATAGTGGTTCTTTTTTTGTTTTTCAAATACCAGTCACTGTGTTAAGTTACCTTTGTTTTGTTAATGAAAACCATCACTGATCTTATTGAATGTAAAAAAATTAGCGAAAAAATAGCATTACCAACCATGACTGTCGAAACACTATATTTAAAAACTGTACAGACTAAAATTTCTGCGTGTCTGATTGTCTGATGGTAGTTCTTAGGAATCTGTCAGTTCTGATCAGTAAATCAAAACATATGTGGATCACATACTTCAACTGCTTTATCCCAATGGCTTAACCTACAATATGCATACCTTGTTTCATTGATATAGGTCGATAACAAACAGTATATATATATATATATATATATATATATATATATATATATATATATATATATATATATATATATATATATACATAGTTAAATAAACGATGCAAAGTGTTCGTTATTCAAGTTGGTCTTAATATGCTAGTTTCTGCCTTTGCCGAGTTTTCTTCGCTTTGGATTTTCGTCAGCTATTCAAATTCAGTAACAAATCAGAATTTTTTCATCTGCAAATATGAACCAAAGAAACGGCTGGTCTAATTATTATTATTCAATTGGTAGATTAACTTTTATATACATAAGAAGAAATTTCTTAACTTTTTCCCATTCCATTGGTTCTTATGCAAAAACAACGCTGCGTTTCTATGCATCTAGGAAGTTATACACGACTTTATCTTATGCAAAGATTTCATTATTCGGTGTAACCACTTCGACCCATCACACAAGTCAAGCAAATGTCAGCACACCTTAACAAGAAACGTTGTCACTGCACAGAGCCTGGATACCCCCTATTAGTTTGACTTTCAGCATTTTTTGCTCACCTTAGTCTTTGTGACGATATGGGTCGCTAGTTTGACGACTGCAAAATTTCCCTTTCCAATTGTTCGCTCCATTTCATAATATCCGACCCTAACAAGACCACCAGGCCCGTGTGAGGTCTTTCCCCCTGGTCTAGCGGCCGCCATTTTGTTTACCCTGGATCATCGCGCAAGCCTGGCGCCTCGTTTTGACTTGACATTCGGGAGGTAACTGGGTCAAAAAACACCAATTGGGTCAAGTTGTCAAACCTATAGACGACACTTTACGTTTTATGTGTGGTGTGACAAAACGCATCTACACTGATGACGTGTTTGGGGGTCAAAAGGGAACTTCAAATCACTGATAAATATACAATAGCTTTTTTGAGGTGATAAATAAAGCTTCGTTGTGCTAATTGTTCATAAACAAATTTTGACAAAAGATACTTATACTTGATGTTTCTATTTTCAGTAGTCAGTAGATAATTTTACATTTTGAGTTATTTCGTTAAGTTCTTTCCTATTTTATGAACAGACTCGCATTTATACTGTTTTCACAGTCAAAAATATAATTTTAAAAAAAAAACACACTTGCTGATTAACTCTTCAACTTTCATTAGTTCTGACGAATAACTCTTTCGACTCTTATTATTTTTAGTTTTTCGTCTTGAAATTGACGAAGCTACTTTCAACCTCCACTTTCTGCAGCTTCGTTCAAACAAATTTATTATTATTATTATTATTATTATTATTATTATTATTATTATTATTATTATTAAAGTGGGGGAGGAGTGGGGTGGACTCAAAACATAAGTAGCAGTGTTCAGCTGAACAATTTATGCTTCATTTATATTAGCTGAAGCCAAAATATAGCTTCAGGAAAACGAATTTTAACTGAAACAAAAAATGTGCTTTAGCTTCATCAAAAAAAAAAAAAAATTACCTGCAGCCAAACTGTGCATTTATGCTTAATTTACATTCTGTTTAGTTTTATATCAAAATGTGCATTTTATTCTTAGTTGACATTCTGTTTAGTCTTATATAACAATATTTTACCTTAGGCATAAATTTAGCTTAAGCAAAAACATAATTTAGCAAAATTACTGCAACTTTAACAAAATAAAATGTAGCTTAAGCACAAATATTTTTCCTTAACTTTGCAAACTTAAATTAGCTTATGCATAATTCATTTTTGTGTAAGCTAAAATGGAATTAAGCTTAAGTGTAAATACATAATTTGTACGCACAAATAAAGATTTGGTATGAAAAGTATATTTTATTTCGACGAGGAAAACAATTCTAATTCCGAGGAATATGTCCTATTAGGGGACACAATAAAAAGGATGTTTTTGAACGGCAGAGAGTAAACACAACTTCTACGCGCAGAAGATACTGAAAACCAGTTTGTACTTTAGTGAATTGACTGGATTAAGATATCATATCAACAACGTACATTCACTTCGCTCATGACCAGCGTTCCAAATTGCCGCCTACCCGTCGACCCGAAATCAGCAACTTTCAGGATGGACCAATAATGTTTAAAGAATGTTGCTGTTTGTTTCATAAGTTGCTAGCCCAAAGAGCAGCAGCTTCTGAAGGTTGATTTATTTCCAATATTGCTCATAACTAACATGGGCACCTGCGACCCCGCTATATATATATATTGGAAAAATGGCTGGTTCCGCTGGACGATGCAGATAACATGCACGGTAATTTATTGTAATACTCTGTGGAAATAAATGTACCATACTTTTGACATTTATATCTTAAAACACAGAAAGTGATAACGGACCCACCCATCCCACACCCACCTCATCACCCCAACCCACTCCAAACCAACAGAAGAGGCACATCCTCAACCAACACACACAGGTCCGTTGTATCTCTTTAACATGTGTCATAGTTGTTGTGTTATACCAGTGTGTAGATTGAGAAATTGACCGATAGACGAATGGAGAAGATACCGCTTTAATAGTGATTCTAAACTGATATAGGGTCTCTCTCTCTCTCTCTCTCTCTCTCTCTCTCTCTCTCTCTCTCTCTCTCTCTCAGGTCCTGTAACTTTTTTTTTTCATTTAACTTCCACTCTAGGACTCGATTCATAACGATCGTCCTTGACATCAATCAATTTGATAAGTGAAATTTGGTTCTTCTGACGTTGTTATAGATTAATTCTGCAATAAAGGAGAGTAATGATACTGTTCACGATAATTGACGTGAACTTATTATATAAAGTATTGTTATTAGCTTTAACAAGTGTACTGATATGGAACTTTTCTAATCCTGAAATAGAAACAAGGATACATGACACATTTTCACGTTTTCTCATTTATGAAACTGTCATTCGTCAGATCCTGGTTGTCTCTAAATAGAACAGAAATGAAGATTTATGTAGCACTCGCTATTGCTTTGAATTTTTTTAATTTATTTTATTTTTTCTCGAAAATTAACTTACTATAGGCTAAGTAAAACTTTTCAAAAATACGGCTGCTTTACACTTATTCAGAAACAACACAATCACAACAAATGGTTATTTATCATTTCGTACTCATGAATGAAAAATATATTACGTTTCAAAAATGAACTTACTATTGGCTAATTACAACTTCTGAAATACTAGCTGCAGTTTTACAATTGTTTAAATGCAACACAAATTACAATATATGGCTATTGATTAATTACTACTCTACAATATAAGGCTATTGATTAATTACTACTCTACAATATATGGCTATTGATTAAATGCAACACAAATTACAATATACGGCTATTGATTAAATGCAACACAAATTACAATATATGGCTATTGATTAATTACTACTCTACAATATATGGCTATTGATTAATTACTACTCTACAATATATGGCTATTGATTAATTACTACTCTACAATATACGGCTATTGATTAATTACTACTCTACAATATATGGCTATTGATTAATTACTACTCTACAATATATGGCTATTGATTAAATGCAACACAAATTACAATATATGGCTATTGATTAATTACTACTTATGAATGAAAAAAAGACTGCATGAAATTATAGCGACCGCGCCAGAAACTCCACTGTTCTATACTATTCTGTTTTGTACGTAAAGTACAGCTCACCTTTTGTGACAATTAACTCTTACAGTCTAGACTGTGCTATAAATTCTGCGTTAGGTGTACAAACAAAAGTAGCACCAGTCCTAGAAATTATACGGTGTGATATATTAAAAACAACAAATTAAGGAATAATTTTGTATGACAACTATCGTGAACTAATTAGACAGTAGTTGATTTTTTTTCCGACAAACCTACAAAAACAATTAATTGAAACAACTATTAAAATTTGTATTTAAATGGTGGTACTTTTTTAAATCCTAAATTGCGTACTACAACATACCCGAACGATGCAATCAGTGTCTAATGCTGAATGATACAAGATGTTGATGTGATCTGTTTTTTAACCAAAAATAACCTCAGGCATTCTTTATTTAGCAAAAAAGGTATAAGATTTTATTACATCTGATAGAACAACATCTTTATTTACTTTTTATTTCACTGTTCTACTTTTGGTTTTTCTTTTTGAATAAGTTGCGATTTAGGCTTTACAACTTTAATAACGATACATATTGAAAAAATTATTCCTAAGTAAGTACCACATGACTATCATCTAAAAAATTATTCCTAAGTAAGTAGCACATGACTACCATCTAAAAAATTATTCCTAAGTAAATAACACATGACTATCATCTAAAAAATTATTCCTAAGTAAATAGCACATGACTATCATCTAAAAAATTATTCCTAAGTAAATACCACATGACTATCATCTAAAAAATTATTCCTAAGTAAGTAGCACATGACTACCATCTAAAAAATTATTCCTAAGTAAATAACACATGACTATCATCTAAAAAATTATTCCTAAGTAAATAGCACATGACTATCATCTAAAAAATTATTCCTAAGTAAGTACCACATGACTATCATCTAAAAAATTATTCCTAAGTAAGTACAACATGACTATCATCTAAAAAATTATTCCTAAGTAAGTAGCACATGACTACCATCTAAAAAATTATTCCTAAGTAAATAACACATGACTATCATCTAAAAAATTATTCCTAAGTAAATAACACATGACTATCATCTAAAAAATTATTTCTAAGTAAGTAGCACATGACTATCATCTAAAAAATTATTTCTAAATAAGTAGCACATGACTATCATCTAAAAAATTATTCCTAAGTAAATAGCACATGACTATCATCTAAAAAATTATTCCTAAGTAAATAGCACATGACTATCATCTAAAAAATTATTCCTAAGTAAATAGCACATGACGATCATCTAAAAAATTATTCCTAAGTAAATAGCACATGACTATCATCTAAATAATTAATCCTAAGTAAGTAGCACATGACTATGATCTAAAAAAATTCCGCTTTTTTCTACAACGCTGTTTTCCTCCGCTATCAATTCATCTTCTAATTTGAATCATCTAGCTCGTTGTGGTGAATCTCCATAATAAATATTAACCTATTCAAAATCTATTGCATGTTACCAAGTTTAATAAGTAAAGTGTATATTATTTTGTTCTCTCTGAATCTTCAACTCGTTTGATATCGTTTGATATTAAATTGAAAGCGTCTTCCAAAGTTTTTTTCTTGACTGCTTTTCCAATTCTTTCCTCAACAACGACTTTCAGCTCTAGCTGTTGAAAAAATTTCGCTTGTTTTGTTGGGAGGTCTTCTGCTTGCGTAATTGCACGTAAAATTTGTACAGCTCTCACTGAATTGATTTTATCTAACTCGTGTGTGTGTGTGGGGGGGGGGGGGGGGGAGCCGAGTGGTCTAAGACGCGCGCCTTTACTGATCATTGACTTCTCACCTCTGTACGCTGGGTTTGAGTCTCGGATCGGCCAATCTGGGAATGTGAGAAAGCTTGCCAGTAGCTTCCCGTGGGTCGGTGATTATTCCCGGGTTCTTCCTCCACCAAATATACTGGTCGCCATGTATAGCCTATCATGTGCTGAAAAATAGCGTTAAACCCACAAAACACAAACTAACTCGTTAGGATGCATGGTTTTCACGTGACTCGTTAAATTCGACATGTCTCGAGCAGTAAATGAAAAAAAAAATAGTTTAGGCATGACAACTATTTAAATAGTCACTAACTAAATCTCACTTTAAAACACTAACACTAATAGTCTGAAGCTCACTGAATGCTACTTTGTCTTGCTAAATAGTTTAAATAATTCCTAACTTAATGTAATAAATAGACACTCACAGTATTTGTACTATATGCAACTAATATTCACTAGAAAAAAGTGCTTAAACCTGACGTAAATGTGATAATATTTAATAATTTCTACCATAACAAATATCAATCATGATGACTGTACATACTGTTTTGTATCTCTGACCTGATAAACCAATGTGTGAAATTACTAACATTCCCTGAACATGAATTTTAGAAAATCAACATGGCTGGATACGCTGTACAAAATGTACAAATAAGCAAAAGGCTGAAAAGAATATAAGGTTTAGAACGCTGAAGGAAAGTATAACTGTTAAATGTGAATGTGGGAATTCATTAATGCTTTATTCGTCGAGACAAAATTTAAAATAAAAACTACCCAATAAATTAATGATCAAGGAAATGAGTAACATAAGCATGTATTTAACATTGAAGAGAGTTTTAGCATTTATGAAATAAAAGAATTTTAAACGCAAATATATTTAATACAGTTTCGTTATGTAAATTGAAGAATTTGCAACGGTGGAAAATAAGGGTATTCGTTCAATGATTCAAATGCGATTAAACGACGTCATAGAAGTTATGAAAGTTCAAGACGTGAAATAACCAGAGTACGTCAATTACCACAGAGAAGAAAGTAGGAGTTTAAACGATAAAGGCAAACTGAGGAAATTAAAACACTGAAACGTAATCTTGCAAGCTTAATGAAACAATAGTACCGTGAACGGCACATTATAACCCTAACCCTTGTTCAACAGTCCTCTGTGTAGTCCCTTAACACACTAAACTTAAGGGAGAGAAAGTATTAGACTTCACATGATTTCACTCGGACCTAAACACCGCAAAATCTATAGATTTCTTTATTGTCCTAAGTGCAACCATTTGACAAAGTTTGGTCAAGAAACCTACTCAGGGAACAAATTTTATACTGCAAGACCAATTTGTTGATTGAGGCCCATTGACTTTGTCATCGATATTTTGATCATCAAGACCAATTTGTTGATTGAGGCCCATTAACTTTGTCATCGATATTTTTATCATCAAGACCAATTTGTTAATTGAGGCCCATTGACTTTGTCATCGATATTTTGATCATCAAGACCAATTTGTTGATTGAGGCCCATTAACTTTGTCATCGATATTTTTATCATCAAGACCAATTTGTTCATTGAGGCCCATTGACTTTGTCATCGATAGTTTGATCATCAAGACCAATTTGTTAATTGAGGCCCATTGACTTTGTCATCGATATTTTGATCAATATGCCTCTTGTATACCTTAAGTGCAAGACCGCCACAAACTTTGCTTAAGGTACAAGGTCTAGAACTAGAATCATTTTCTTCTTTCAGACAGTGACCACGACCATTGACCTTTTGACCTCAAACTCAATTGATGTCACTTTTACCCAACGTGAAAGTCATCCACTAACTTTAGTAAAGGTAGATGATCCATAACTGAAATTTTTGCGCAGAAACCCTTTTTTCCTATTTGCCACAGTGAACTTGACCTTTGACCTTTTGACCCCAAGATTGACAGATTTCTTCCCGACGCCAAGTGCAAGCCATGCGCAAAGTTTGGTCATGATCTGTGATGAAGGACTAATGTAATTTTCTGGAAGCCATTTTTCTTTTTCAAGTCACAGTGACGTTCACCTTTGACCTTTTCACCCCAAAAATCGACTGAATTATTTCATACACGAAGTGAAATCCATCCACAAGTTTGGTGACTGTAGATGATAAAAAACTCGAGTTATTGTGCAGAAACCTATTCTCTTCTTCCAGTCAGAGTGACCTTGAACTTCGACCTTTTCACACTAAAATCAATAGAGTTTTTCCTTACCGTAAGTGAAAGTCATTCCAAAAGACTGGTTAATGTACAAAGTAGACAACTCGAATTATTGTGCGGACACAAAATTGGTAACAGGCAGACGGAGTGAAGGAAAGACGGTAAGACCATCCGTTCATAGGATGTAGCCATGTCAAGATTTTCAGGATGACCATCAAGGTAGCCAGTTTAGAAGTTACATCAGCATCATTTTTAAAAAGGAATAACTACATATTGCAAGAAAGAAGTGTTTTTCCAGTTTAGTAGACGTAGCAGTTACGAGATTTTTTTAAACTTTTTGTGAGGTCACATTTGCATTATTTTCATTTACATCAGCTACATATAGTGATGCGTGTTTTAGTGAAAACCCCATGTCGATACGACCGTTTCTTCAAGAGGAATTGTGATAACAAGATTATCAAGATGGCCTCCACTGAGCAGCACCATTTTTGTTTAGGACCGACTAAATATCATATGCTGTTTTTCAGTGAAAACCCCATATGTATAGGTCCATCTACTCAGGAAATACTGCTATGTCAAGGTTTGCAATATGGCTACCATGGCGGCCATACTATACGTGTGGTCGGCACCCTTTTTATTTAGAACCAACTAAATATCGGAGCAAGTCTTTTAATGAAAACCCCACGTTGCTACGACTATCAATTCTGGAGAAGTAGCGCTGACAAGATTTAAAGGATGGTGACAATGGCCATGAAATTGGAGGTCTGATTAGCACCATTTTCATTTAGGATCAACTGGACATTATAAGAAGTCTTACTGGATGTCCGCTGGGCAACATGTTCATTTAGGACCAACCGAACATCATAGGAAGACGTTTGTTGAAAACCCCATGTTGATATGACCATTCATTTTGAAGGTGTAGCGATAACAAGATTTTTTAGATGGCCACCGTGGCGTCCATATTGGATGTCATATCGGTAGCATTTTAATTTATGACCAACAAGAAACCATAAGAAGTTTTTTTTGTGAAAATCCCATGTCGATTTGACTATCCTTTCAGGAGGAGTGTCAATAACATGATTTTCAAAATGGCCACGTTTGCTGTCATATTGCATGTTTGAACAATACTATTTTCATTTAAGACAAACTGGACCTTGAGATGAGTGCCTATGTACAGTTTCAAAACAATTCTTCAAGTAATTTACGAAGAGTAGCGATAAAAAACTTGTAATAACGGATTGACAACTGACGACGGACAACAGGTCATCGAATAGGTTCTTCAGTAGAACTCAAAATGACGCCGAATGCGGCGAGTCTAAGCCTAAATCATTTATTATTGTGTGTATTTATATCTATAATGTATACAACATAGTTGTGTGTCCTATGAAGAAAATAGACCGGGAACAGACAACGAAATTAATTAGGTATAAGATCATCTACTTGAAATACATGACGATGATGAAATGGGCGACATACTCGAAATTGATTTGGAGATACCAGGAGAGTTTCGTGATCATTTCAAACACTATCCTCTTACCCCAGAGAAAACTCCTGCCAAACTAGGATCTCTTCCACCATTGCAAAAATAAGGATCTCTGCCACCATTGCAGAAATAATTGATTGAAACGTATACCTTGAAAAACAAAAACAAATATGTAACTCTCGACAGGAACTTGAACTTTTATATACAAATTTAGGCCTGACACTGAACAAATGCATATGTTGCCAGAGTTGGAACATCAACGGTGGTTTAAACAATTACAGTGAACTCAATATGAATTTAAGACAAATAGCATCACATTGTTTCGAAAAAGAGTTTTGTTTTTCGATTGATGAATAGTGTGGTATTGGGTAAACAAATGTAAAATCTCAGAAAAGAAACAACTCTTAATCTGTGCACGGAAATAAAATTGTAAAATGGCACAAAGATCTATCATTGGCAAATATGACCAATTTGTAAAATGTCAAAAAGATCTATCATTGGCAAACAGGACCATAACTAACGATGACTTAGTATTAGTCAGTATGAAAGAAAAGATTAAAATAAATATCTATGGTGGATTTACAGTGCTTGAGCCAAGGAAGTGGTTGCTATATAAAGAGTTTGGCTTTTATTTCCTTACAACAAGCTGACAAACAAATACAATGATAGATTACAGTTACTCGTGAAAGATTCGTGTTTACTATGTATCAATGTTGAGACAAAACCATTTTTATAATGACATAAAGAAAACATACAATTTTATGATAGAGTGATTATTAAAAAAGATAATGCATTTGGTATTTAAGAAGTAAACAAGAAAGTGCATGGAGTGTTCAAAGACTAACTATCAGGTATTCCAACAATATAGAGTTCAGCAATTTAAGGTATAAAATATTATTGTTTAAAATAGATCATGAAGAAGAAACAGTATGTCAAGGAATGAAAGAATTGTGTAATCAACTAAAATTTAAGATTTGAAATGTACAAGGACGGGCTATTTAGTCATTCTGAGAATTACCAAGAAATTAATCTGTTGACGTTATACAATTGTGGCATGTATACAATAAAATTAATAAAGTAGATTTGTAGTTCTATGATAACAAAATATACCTCGTTCACAATGTAAGTACACTACCATATGGCTATTTAAAATGAATTATTAAAAAAAGGTAAATCAATTAAGTCCAAAACTATAGCACGTATTAAATAACTCAGTCACGAAAGAAATGTGTTTAAATGGTATCTTTTAAAATTATAAATGTAAACTACATCAGAAAAACCTATAAATTGTCATTAGTTTTAAAGATTTATCTGGACTTGAGAGTGACAGAAACGTACAGAAAATCTGTAAAAATGCAGGAGTGTCAGGAAATACATATTATACAAGCATGCGGAAGTTCGGTATTCCATCACCATTTAGGTATGAACAAAAGGATAAACATTCAAAAGGGAGGAATAAGGCAACTAATACCGAAAACAGCGTATTTCAAAACCATGGAAACTGATGAACTAAGATCTTTTCATGTTCGTAAATAACCCTTAACACGCTAAAAAAAAAAAAAAAAAAAAAAAAAAAAAAAAAAAAAAAAAAATTACATGAAATTTAAAGTTGGACAATAAATGAAAATTAAATGTCTGCGTTAATCAAGTACATTAATGATATTATCTTGTAAAACATATTTAAAGAGAAGGAAAGAGAGGAGTAAATTATATGCATACCAGATAATCCATAGACTCAACTAAACACGTATCTACTAATGACCTATCGAGTTTCGTTTTATAAGCACTGGTGTGAGTCGCTAGGCGATGTCTTGATAAAAGCAATCTGAGAACATCGACAAACTCGAGGACGAGTTAGACCCCAACAAACAACGATTAGAGCATTAGTCCGATAAATCATCCCCCAAATCTGTGTTGGTACTCATGGACGATTTATTGGTGTGATGTCACATGTTCATTAAAATGTGCAATTTTGCTGCGCACAAATCTTTTCGGAACACACCCGCGTACAGTTTAGACCCTTACCGGTATTTGGTAATAGCCATATGTAGCACGAAATTCGAAATGGCCACAGGACATAGGGTTGTGTTATTCCACGTGGATTTACAAGTCGTAAAACATAGGATTTGATCCGAAAATATTCTGTTCATATCGGCAAAAGGACCCATCAACCGACGGTAGCTCAAGAGATGCGAGAAATACCGGTATGTGTCTAAAATGTACATCGATATGTAGCGGACAGTGTTGTCTGCAAACGATTCCTCGATTTTATGAATAGGTGATATCATACCCACAAATAGTCCATAGTCCATCAGTGTCAACACAATTTTTTTTTTTTTTTTTTTGGGGGGGGGGGGCTGATAAATCGGACTATTTGATCATATAATGTCATTCAACCATAATATTGTATGGAAAACAACTGAAACACTGCCACAAGCCCACTTCGGAAGCCGTCACCACTGTTACTACGCCTTGCACGCTTACTCCAAAGATAGTGATACTTGGGTATGAGCGCACTATGCCACTAAAGGATACTTGGGTATGAGCGCACTATGCCACTAAAGGATATGCTCTCTAATTTATCAGAAAATTGCTTGAAAGGTATTGAAATCACGCTTAAACACAGACAGTAAGGACACACATACTTTAGCGAAGTCAGTGGAAATCTGACTCAGCTATAGGCCATGTGCAATAGGAATCAGGAAAAAAGTGAGAAACTTCGCTCCATTAACCTGGATTTTGAACATGGATTTTAAATATAACAAGAACTGCGACTGCGACAGAACTAAACAATTCTATGTTACTTTTGTGCATTTCAAACTCGTGGTTGATAAGTTTCTTTGTATACCAAGTTAAACATAATACCGTATGTACCAGTATTGTCCACGCACCCAACTGCGAACAGCATACACCTAGATCTGCCACCGCATATTGTGCTGATAGATCAGGGTTTACGGCAGTGGTTTGAAATCGTAAGTAGAATGAAAAGTTAGATTCATCTGCTGGCGCATTATTCGTGTCAGTTGTTGCAGCTTACAAGGTTGATCTGACGTTCGATATGGATGTTGAATGCGTGTTACCGCACCCTGAGATTTCTGTGTCGTATACAAACCACAGATCTCTTTTACCACTAGAAAATATTCCAATCGGAATACCTTGTGGCCTCGGTCCTTGTTTACCCATGTCACTGGAAAGCTGTGTGGGCTTTTCAACCAAAATCCACCTCAAAAATACTTAGATGGAGTGATAAGGCCTTAATGGACGCTGGCAGGTATCCATATACAATATAAAAAATACTCAGGCAGTCATATCCAAATTTAAGGCATGGTTCGAAATTCCACCCCCCATCCCCATCGTTGTGAAAAAGGAAAGTATTAATAATCCATCTGTTGAATATGACACGTATAGCGTCCCTACCTGGTCACTTTAATTAAACCTTATTTGTTACCACTAAGCTACAGATATATATTTAAGGGATTATAATTATGGCTACAGAATTTTATATTCAAGTGAGTTTGCTAAGAGGAGCGAAGTGTTGAAATTGTGCTACAACGACCTCAAGTAATCAAAGCACTGGAAGTACTGCAAGATCTGGCAATCTGAAAGTGATGTGACGTGGTTGATTGCTTTGTAGACCCCGTGGTAAGTGCGCAGTGTTATCAATTAATCTTCCAAATAATTTTGAAAAGATTTGAGAGCCAAAGTGGAATTTAACATAGGCGCCATCTTAGTTTATATGTTTTGAAAAAGTGTAGCATGAGGTTACTGTCTGAACTCGAACGGAAATGCCATATTACGTCATAGGTGTATCATGTGTTATGAGTCTGTTTGTAACCGTGCTGCGTGTGTTTGGCGGGAAATGTGAGTTTGGTGTACCCTCTAAATGAAATGCAATAGGGGAGTCATGTGTTAATTAGGGTCGAAAGTTTATAGGGACAAACGGGAAATTAACATGGGAAAATTAATGGTCGAATGTTTACAGGGAGAAAGGGTGGAAAGTTTATGGGGACAAACGGGAAATTAACATGAGGTCGTCATGTTGAAAGGTATGTTTTTTGACAGTGTAAGATGAGTCCACAGTCTGCACTCGAACTGAAATGCCTTATGACGACACACGTTTCACATATATAAACTTTCGACCATTAATTTTCATATGTTAATTTCCCGTTTGTTCGTATAAAACTTTCGATCCTATTTAGCACAGGACTCATCTACTGCATTTCATTTAGAGGGTAAACCAAACTCACAAAAATTGTTTTTTTCCTTGGTAATCTATTGAAAATGTTAACATGACATAATTTCGATAAAATAATAATAATAATAATAATGTTACGATTGAATTTTCTAGGAATTTTCATAAAAACCAATGTTTGTTATTATAACTTAAATAAACCAATGTTTGTTTCTATAATTCAAATTTGTATAATTTATAATAAAACAGAATCTGGAGTACTGAATCCTACAATACTTTACATTTTACAAATATATTACACTGATTCTTCCTATACTCTACGCTAGTGAGTAACATTAGAATTAACCCACAGTACACAGGTAAAAGATAATACAGGCAGAATTTTGCTTATGCTAGCAAATTCCTCCACACAGTACGCAAGTCGAAAACATATATTAATGTTAGGAAGGTCATGAGCTCTGATGTTAGATGGCGTGAGCTTTAACCAACCTGCGCCCAATTTGGACAGGGAATGCGTTATGGAGAAATCTCGTAAACTCTCGTGGCTCCAAGGCACAAGGGTGAGTCCGTTTTACCCTAACTCCTGGCTTTTTATGGAGCAAGTTACGCATTCCTTGCCCAAGAATTGTATATAAACTGCCGCCCAAAGCTCCAGGGCAGTTGCTACGCTTCTACATCTTAAAGTTCTGACTTCCTCTTTGCTGGTAAGACAATTATATTTTACTATATTTTAAAGACTATTTACTTAGTACCTCAATACATTTAATTTTTATTGAAACACATAATTGTAAAGTATTTCATTTCTTTCTTTAAACATGCGTGTTCTTTTTATCATATAATATTAATTATGAACTATAATGTTTTATGGATTGTGTAAATTTTATTAGGAATTTATATCTATTGTAACTGTAGTATTGGATTATTGTAAAAACGACTTACTGCCAACTTCATGCTTTCTGATAATTAATTTAAAAATAAAATACCTTTAGGTTACAAAACATTATATTTCAGTATTTAAGGTCCAAATATTTAATAATTTGTTTTTACGATAAAATGATTTCGGTATTAGTTCGAAATATTGAATTCTTACAATATTCTGAGTATCTTTTGGCTATCTTTCGTTCATTCGATATTTAATTATTTGCATCATAGTTTATAGGAAAGAAATTACACAATCATATGAAGTTGGTAAGCTTTGAATAAGTATAACAATTGCATTTGTATTTCGATATCTAGAATATATAATTTCAAATCTAATTTCTATAATGAGTGTTGTTCGATGTTAATAAAAGTTGCTACGCCTCTACATCTTAGAGTTCTGGCTTCCTCTTTGGAGTTAGAACCCGGTACCCCTTTCCCACCCCAACGATGTGACCATCACACATCGCGAGGAACGACACCTCTGCAAAGGGAGGTCAGAAGGATTTCTTTCTATCTCTATCTGTCGATCCAAGAATAACCATCAATAAATGGGGACAAAGAAAAGGGGAACTACCCTGCAAGTGGTGGGGACGAGAAGCATTCATTATAAATGATGAATCATTACTACCATAACAAGTGGTGACAACATCAATAATAATAATAATAATAATTGTTATGTATGATGTTTATATAATATTATAAATATTTTCAGAAAATATAAATGTTTCTTGACTTTAATATTTGCTTAAACCTTAATGTTAAGTATAATGTTGACATGTTTAGCTATTGTGCTTGAATTAGGTTGTTTACTTAGTATTTGAGTTAAAATACGGTTTTGGTAAACAAGTTGTTGATTCAATTTGAGGTCAAGGTCAATTTTGTTTACAGATGAAACTATAATTTCCCTTAGAGTTGTGTGCTAAGAGTCACATACACCATAATATTCAAGAACATTTTGTTATGTGACTTGTCTTATATTTATACAACATTTGGTAAACAAGATGCCATTCCAATTTTAAATCTTGTGTTGAAAACATTCTTGTTTTTTATGATCATCAGATTGTTTGGAATTATAGTTGTGTTGTAATCCTGTAACCTTGTAATACTGTAATGCCGTAATGCTGTTGTTACGACTCTATGGTCTTAAAATAATGTAACAGAAAGATAGTGAAACCAACAATGTATGTAAAATAAAAAAAAACAATTTATTCTAAATAATTAAAAAGAAAATCCAAAGACACTTACAGTAATGTGAATTAAAATCCAAATAATCCAATAATCCTAAGTGTCCTATTCACAAGTCCTAAGTATAGAAATTATAAAATGTTCCGAATGAATGAATGTTCCTAGTGAATGAATGTTCCGAATGAATTTTCGTAATGAACGAATGTTCTGAGTGAATGAATGTTCCGAATGAATCTTCGTAATGAACGAAGGAATGCATAGTCTGGAATGTCCTGATGTACCAACGATAATGTAATCCCGATCATCTTTGAAAATGTCCACAGGTATCCAAAAGTCATAAACAAATCCAAAGGATAATGAGCACTGTACGTAACTCCAATAAATTTTCAAATAAATAATTCCTTTCGAATTATGTATACAGCATTACGGCATTACAGTACTACAAAGTTACAGCACAACTATTATTCCAAACAATCTGATGATTCCAAAGACTGATAATAAAAAACAGATGTTTTTAAAACCGGATTTAAAATTGGAATGATTATAATGCGTATATCAAGGTCTTATATACTATTTGCAAAAGGCCTATTTCACAACAGGAAAAGTGTCATTATACGACCCAGAATGCAATACTAAATGCGTCTTTCGCATGGAAACGTTCTTAAGGAATGGTAAACAAATCTGACCTTGAACTAAAATATCAGTAAATGCTTTGTTGACATCTTAACCAAGCTTAAAGTGCGACTTATTATTTGACACAATTTTAAAGTACAGTCATAGACCAAAAGTTTAGGTACATGATAGATTGCATATACATAACACTGTATTGCTGTATACATAATTCGAAAGGAGTTATTTATTGGAACATTCATTGGAGTTACCTAAAGTGCTTACATCAACCTTTGGATTTAAATATATGACTTTTGGATACATGTGGACATTCTCAAAGATGATCTGGATTACATTATTAGGGTACATCAGGACATTCCAGACTACCCATTCACTCGGAACATTCATTCATGCAAAACATTCATTAATTCGGAACATTAATTCATTCAGAACAATCTATAATTAGGACTTGTGATTAGGACACTTATGATTATTTGATTATTCGGATTTTAATTCACGTTACTGTAAGTGTCTTTTGAATTTTCACTTTAATTGTCCAGAAATAAATTGTTTGTTGATTTTACGTACATTGTTGGTTTCACTATCTTTTACATTTTTCTTCGACCATAGAGTCGTAACATAATAATAATAATAATAATAATAATAATAATAATAATAATAATAATAATTCTGATTGGAAATCGACCAATGGATGCCTACTGTTATGTTCAGCCACCCCGTCGTCATCCGTAGAGGAAGAAACAACGCTAGTATGCGCATCCATGTTTGGACTAGTCCACTAAACTAAAGTTGGTGACGTCAAGTGCTGTTTCAAGGAAATTTCGCCCTTTTAAAGCGCCTTTTGCGCATAATCATGGGGTGTGTTCTTGCCGTTACAAAACTTGTGATTTTTTTACCATTCCAATTTTCGTGGGAAATATATCTACTTCGCATACGCCACTTTCATGACATAATTTGTAAGTAATGCTCGACTCATGGCTGAAACATATGGAGAATCACCCACCTAACTTAATGCAATGTTATAGAGACTTACAATACCCGTCTTAGGAAACTTTCCTCATAACGATAGCAAACTGTTACGAAGCATCGAGTCCATAGAGACTTTCTAAGACCATGCGAGAACGTCAGTTGGCCTATGTGTTTAGGTGTTGCGAAAGTTTTCGTTAAAGTAAATGTTTCTGTAATTAGTCAGGTACCATGCTTCATGAAATAAAGTCCCGTGGGAATTTTGTGATGAAAGTAAGCCACTGGTAAAGTAAGCCACTGGTAAAGTAAGCCACTGGTAAAGTAAGCCACTGGTAAAGTAAGCCACTGGTAAAGTAAGCCACTGGTAAAGTCAGCCATTGGTAAAGTAAGCCACTGGTAAAGTAAGCCACTGGTAAAGTAAGCCACTAGTAAAGTAAGCCACTGGTAAATATGTCTTAGGAGGACCCTAAAGAGCAATCCAAAGAAAAAAATTGTTGGCAGTCTGGGAATCTGCTCTAGTCATGGTGATGAATCAGTGCAAGTTACACTTGATTTGTGCATTTTCGCGTAGTAATTTATACCAACTTAACCTGATAAATTCATCCGTTTACTGTATATGAGTTTCAGATTCTATCCAGTGAGTGTAAACTCTGCTCTGCTCAATATACACACTCTACATACGTGTAAATCATGTATTGTAGCTCTTGTATAAAGTTGATTGGGATCTAACCTCCATCTATTTCTCGAATATTGCAGATGAGCTCTGTGGTGTTTGGAGTACATGCATTACGCAACATAAACAGCACGAACAGTACAAAAATCAACCTGAACAGTATAGACTAGGTCTTTAATCCCTACAGACTAGATGCTTGGTGTGGTGTTGGGTTCTCTCGTGCTAAAACTAATATTCTGTTTGCACAAACATTCTGTAGAAACGGCATTTATCTTCTACCGTTATGAAGACAGGAGCTCAAGTTCAAGTGTCAGCTGCAAAAGTGGAAAGGAATGACACAAACTACTCGCTCTGTATCGTCTGCCGAACAGAGACAGGTGAGGCACTCGTGAAGAAACCAGGTAGAAGAGAGCAGCGTAGACAGTGGCATGGGCATGAAGGTTCTGTGCAATGTGGCTTCTGTGCTGAAAAAAGCAATCAGTAAAGCTATAAAAAATGAACATTTGGTGGTTCACTTATAGATGTTACAGAGGAACATTTACCAAATGAACTGTACAGCTTCTATTGGTGGGTCCTTCAGGGACCAAACACAACGCTATCAAATGACAAGAATTCTTCACAAGTGAACAAGCATAGCATGAACCTAGCACAAAGTACAGTGACGATGTTCCTGTCCCGGCAGCAAGTCGGCAACAAGAAATTACAGATCCTGAGGTGAACACGTGAAATGCCACAGCAGCTAGTAGTTGGAGTAGCCATTCAAAGCAAGAAAATCATAGGTTTGGGATGTCAGTTGAATACAACAGATTCCTGCGAGTGGAAGGGCAACCTTACTCCAGAGAATGATGGTCAATGATGGCATTTACTTGCCCCCGATTTCATTCATGGAAGACATGTCTTCCTTGCTGTTGACAATGTTGACTTTGTAGAAGACACCCCTGACGGGAAAAGTACCCTGCAAGCTACTGCTATAGATTTCTACCAGTTATATTAACCTGTAGATGTTGCATCATAGCTAGAGCTCACTGACCTTGCTCTGAGGCGCTACATGAAAGAACTCCTGAGCCGAGCCACCAAACCCTGCTTATACCTAATTCAGTTTGAAAAAAGACTTACAAACCACCATAAGGAGAGAAGAACCTGTGATGGAAGAGTACGATGCAATTTCTGATGAAGAGACTGCTGCTACACGTGGGTGTATCCCAAATGGTCTGCATACCATTCATTAATAGGCGATGAGCTATCTACCACACGAGTCGGCACACCACCACTCATAGCTAAACCTGCACATGAGTGGCAGAGCCTACTGACCGTGCTCATGCAGGCCCAAGGCATCAGCAAAAATGTAGGCCCTGAGCGCAAGACTGTCATATCTCTTAACACGGTGCTCTACTACCCTGCAAAGCAGCTCAACATGGCTCGCAAAGACATGGATTACATGATATTCCGCCCTAGTGAGCTTCAGATAGCGAAGGAAGAGTTACGCTGCATTAGAACTTACATCGAGAACAGCAGAATTGACTTCTGCTGGACTGAGGCAGACCCGTATGGACCCATGAAAGTCAAGCAAATCCGTGAGAGGAATCACGTGAAGAGAGGAGTAGAGGCACACATGGTTACCCTGCAGACTTTGTTCATGCTATACCAGAAAGCCTTCTTCCAGGAGCACCCGAATCTTGATCGGTCATGTGCATATGGTACCTGTTGAAGATTCAAAAGCACACCCAGAAATGGTGCAGGTCATCGAGTCCTGGAAAGTAATTGAAGAGATGACTCTATTCAGCTCTAACAATGGGAGCCAGTCACTGCCAGTTGTGATGCGTTAGTATTTGCAGATGGTTATTGAGACGGTACTCTTCATCCGATCGGTCAGAATGTGTGACTGGAAACTACATTTGATGGCGCTGGAGGCATTCACCAAATATTTTTTTGCTCATGACAAGCTCGTCTATTCATGGATGATTCCACTGTACAGAGCAGATACAGAATCACTGTAGGAGTCGGACAATGAAATCTACCAGGAACGTTCTGCACGGCAACAGGGTCGTGAACAAGAATCCATTGAGCCATTGGAACTGATCATGCTTTGGAACATATCAACCGCTCAATGAAAGTAGCTGGTGGATACGTGGGTATCACCCTGAATGCAAAAGCTCGCATCAAGTTCTTCCTCATTTCGCCAGAATTAGTGCGGCTTATTGGAGAAGCTCAACAGATGGCTGGCATATCGTCAGCTACGTAAATGCATCCTCAGGCACTCTCAACTTCAGGGCTCACGCGGCAAAAGAACATTGAAACCCTCACTGCCACTCTGATGAGCTTTACCAATCCATTCACCAATGCCCGCCGTGAGCTATTCAGCTTGATGATAAAGGCAATCATGCACGAGAAGGTCAAGAAAGATCTCTGTGGACAAAGGACAAGTTACTTGATGAATTTGTCTCGAGACGCATCAAGTCAGGTGCTACCAACCTGTGGGCCCACTGAAGAAACGTCAACTACTGACTTGGAAAAACACAGGGAAGCAAGTGATAGGGAACACCAGATATAAGATGGTTGAGCTGAAAGAAGATATAAACCTTTTTGCTCGGATGCTGTTGGTGTCCAAGTCAAGACCAGAAATCAACATAGAGGAAACTGTAGGGAGGCACAAGCTCTTAATTGTGCCAGGGTTGATGTTTGCAGCTGATGGATCAGTGCCAAGTGAAAAGTAGTCTGATGGCCATCCTTGAGAAGCTGCCGAAAGGGGAAGACACAGTGCCTGACACAAATGAGCATGCAGAAGGACAAGGCAGAAGCAGTAATGACACAGAAGACATGGCAGACTCCGGTGGTGTCAAGACTGCTTAAGTGAATGTGGCACTTGTGGGTGCATTGGCAGAAGTTTAGTCATTGCAAAGGCCAGGCTGCATACAGAACTGCAGACAACTGGCTGATGACTTCACCAACCGCTTACTGGGAGATACAGGAACTTGGATGAAGTGCGCCTCATATTTGACAACTGCGAGGAGCCTACGTTATGGAAGACAGCTACCCGTGACAGGAGACAAGGAAGCCAGCCAGTAATATCCCATCACATAATGGATACAACAAACATAGCAAAGGTACCCATGAAGTGACTCCTGTCAGATGTGAAGATGAAGATGAAACTGACATGCTAACTGGCGGACAAGATGTTGCAGAATGCACACGCAAAGGAGAAGCACAGAGCAACTCACATGGATATAAGCCACCTTCAAAGTGAACAAGAAGAAGCCGATACAAAGCTGCTGCCTGTGGGCTTCCAGCAGGAACATTCACTCACCAGATACCGACGTCTTTTTGCTGTCTATTTGACGGTATTCAGAATGATGCAAGGGCACCAACTTTGAAACCGGAACTGGTCAGAGGCGCCACGTCATCCCATCGAGACCCACCTATAAAACCGTTACACCTAGAAAGGCTGCCGCAAGGATTCCATGTCATCAGTTGTGCTGACAATACTAGCAGTTTTGCCCGAAAGGGAAAATTAGCTTATTTTGAAGGGTTTTCAAGATGCCAGTGATGATAGGATAACTGCACTTACAAGGCTGGGCACAACCTCAGTGATTACTGATGACATCTTTGCTGCTATCGAGCAGTTCATTTGTAAGGTATACCTACTTCAAACTCGGGTCTCAAAGGTGGAGAAGTTGAGGTGGTGGCTGTTCACAAAGAAGCAGGCACAATCGGAAAGGTTACAAGCTATACAAGATGGACTACATCAAGCAGTTCTACTGGTTTCACTACCAAGCCATTATATGGAACAATTACATCATGGCAAAGCCCCGAGATCCTGTCACCACAAGAATATGGCTGGCAATTAGAAGGAGAAGAGTGGGTTCCAGCCATTACCATGCAACTTCCATCACCAAAGTCTGTACTCCACTTGGTGAAGTGTGGATGCACCAAGACGAGATGCCAAACAGCAAGGTGCACCTCTCGGAAAGTAGGGTTCAGCTGCACGACATTAAGGAGACGTGTGACAACAAGGAACAAGCAAACCAAATACATGCGGAGGAGGAGGAGGAGGCGGGAGAAGATGACATGTTCCTGTGAACTATCTGGTGTACTTGCAAATATGGGCATTTGCTTGTGTAGTAGCAGTAAACTCTTAAATATTAAAAGCCCGCAGTAAATCTTCTTTCCCTATAACACTGTAACATCTATCAACAAAGATTTGGGTGTAGATTGGTCTATAAATCTCATAATTTAAGCAATAAATACACAAAGTTTATATGATGAGTGATAGCAGTACTTAGAATAATTTCTTGCAAGATTGTTTCATTTCCTAGGCTGAGGTTAACATATTTGACAAGTCGTAAGAACTCGATCTTTGTTTTACATGAAAGTGACAACTCATGTTATGAAAGCATAGCCAATGCCTGTGGTCACTCTGATTGCTGTATTGTCATGTTGCATACATACCGACATATTTAGGGTATACATGGTCCACTGTATACACTTAGAACTGTGTTTATCTCTTTGACCGCAATGGCTTCAGACCAATATTTTTTGGATTTATTTTTCAACGATTCATAGCTGAAAACAGAGCAAATTCACAGACTGCCAACAAGTTTTGTTATTTTTTATTGTTATCTGAGGCCCCCTTAAAATATCTTGATTAGTGACTTGCTTTTATTACAAAATTCCCACGGGATTTTATATGCTCCCTGACTAAATGTGAAATTTGTAGCTGCAAAGTAAGTTCAGTTATATTTCGCATTCATGTATTTGTTTCATGAGACCATGTTTTAAAGGTATGAGTGATCTCCAATGTCTATTTCACTAATAGAAGTTAAGCTAGTCCCCTCATGTTGGTTTTGTATGTGCGGTCGGCTGTGAATGTGCTTTGGCAAGGTATTTTTCAACGAATAATGGGGTGGAAACTGAGTAATTGCAACTAAGGTAAGGGTAACAAAAGGTAATGGATGAAGAGAAAAAGTATTTTCCAATTTTTTTCAGTCATTGTGTTGACGTCTGACAGAAGCAGGCCACTCAAGAAATGTCTTACAATTTGTGTTGACGTCAGACAGAAGCAGGCCACTCAAGAAATCAAGAAATGTCTTACAATTTGTGTTGACGTCAGACAGAAGCAGGCCACTCAAGAAATGTCTTGCATTTTGTCCAAGTCCTTTTGTTTTCCTTTTTGATTCAATGATAACTTGGGTTTATAAATTCTTTTACTATGTGTTTAAATTATTTTACTTTAATGTGTTCAAATTATTTTACAATAATATGTTCAAATTATTTTACTATCATGTGTTCAAATTATTTTACTGTCATGTGTTCAAATTATTTTACTATAATGTGTTTAAATTATTTTACTATAATGTGTTAACATTATTTTACTGTCATGTGTTCAAATTATTTTACTATAATGTGTTTAAATTATTTTACTATAATGTGTTAACATTATTTTACTATAATGTGTTCAAATTATTTTAGATAGTTAATCTGTGTAAATACCTCACGGACTAATGTAATTTTATCCACTAATTTACTTTATGTACATGTACACTGTATTTGTTTTTGTTTGAGACAATTTCAGGGGGAAAGTATCTATACCTTTATTGCATTCACATACCAAAATATACAAATTTGATTAGTATGTATCTGGTTGTGCTTGCCTTAGATGCTGAAGTCTGAGAATTGACTCATACAAGATTTTATTGATATTTATAAGTCACTAGAAGACGATTTTAGCCATGGATCGAAGGTAATATATATATATATATGGGGTGGGTGTGTGTGTGTGTGTGTAACCAGGTGGCAGCTGCTTCTAGAAAAATCGAACGAATTTGGATTTTCTTTTCCAATGAAACATACTGGGACAAAATTCGCATATTCTTTACTAATACAGACATCGTAAGAATACTTACTATGTTCAATTTGTATTGAAAGTGTTTTATAATACTGTACCGAGATTCAAATATTGTTTGTCTGTTTGTACGTATGTTTGCCTGTGCGTGAATCGATCATGCCTTCTCCGACATTATCGAACGTAATCAAACAAAACTTGGTATTATACTTTCCCTCAACGTGAGTTAGTACCAGAAGAAAAATAAAAATTGGCTCTACACTTCGGAGCTCCAACTGAAGACTAAAATGTTCACATGTTCCCAGATCACTCATGGCAGAGAGGTGACCGTCGGTTAACCTAGAACATTTTTTTCCTCGATAACAACCAATTTTGTTTCTCGAAAACGAAAATATCATGAATGACGCCGACACATTTTGCTCCCAGCATCCTCAATATGTGAAAAGAATGACAAACCATCGAAACAGCTGTACATTTCTTAAATAAGGCAATGATTTATAGTACTGGAAAAATATTCAGTCTTAAAATAAATCTAAAACTTTGTAACACTTGAAAATATTAAGATATACCTTTCCTCTAATATAACAATCTTCGACATTACTAATTTCATTATATAAATATATTATTTTCCATAAATTAAATCCTCCTGCGGGCTCGAGGATTTTTAATATGTCCGCAACGCTTTCACGCATGTCGTAAGAGGCTACTACTGGAGGCAGGAACCGTGGTGGCCCAATGGTTAGCGTGCCGGAATCGTGACAGAAAGGTGCGGGTTCGAATCCTACCATTGGATCAGCTCGCGTCAGTTACCGTGGTGCATTCGTTGGCAAGGCACTTTGCTCCTATTGCCTATACACAAATTAACCTGTGTTGCTGTGCAGTAAACACCAAATCATACCAAACCAGAAATCCAGTATTTACGAAACTAAAGTTTCATTACCATAACATTAAAAGAAGAGTTATTTTAGCTCTCTGTAATATTTAAAACCTCATAATATGCATTTTCTGCTATTTGATCTTATAAAATGTACAATTTAAGATCAGTTTATCATCTTCACGTACTTAATACTTTTTTTTCTTCTTAAAAATGTGATTATACCTAATGTGATCTAGAGCAATTGTTTCATAATAGTTGATGAACTACGGGACACCAATATAAGAACATAAGAACATGAAGGTCCTGTTATCCTGAAAACATATATAGGAGACAATATACCAATACGCTAAGAAAAATGCAAATATTTTAATATACAACACAGGATTAGGACTATATACTACAGAATATGGCCCCTTTTTGTACACTTTAGTGACTTCCTGTATGGTTTGCGAGATGCGGAAAAGTAACAAAGTTCTTTGCTTTGTTCTCTGTGAGTTGCCCATTTTTGTTTTATCAAAGTATAACATTCATATGCCATGTCTAATATATCAAGAAAGTTTTTCAAATATTGAATAAATCGGCATGATCTTCTTCAATGTTACAAATTTATTAAACCTTGTGTCAATTTCAATGCTTGATAAGATCACTCTGAACGATGAGAGAGAGAGAGCGTTTATGTGTACTAAGTTGCACCCCCCCCCCCCCGCCTTTTTTTAAAAAAATAAAATTTTGGTTAAAACTGGCTGTGTATCGGCCTTTGAGTAACGAGTTGTACGTTGGGAATGAACAACTAGCCTAGCCTGCAGATTAGAGTGTAATAGGACTGTATGTACAACTTCAACTAAAGCAGAAATGCTACTAATTTACCCATAGACGACAAAAACATAAGTAAAGGTCTAGACAGCCAGCAGCTAAATATATTTATGAGCTTTTCTTTTCGCCTGTCGCTTTGAGACGGATAAAGCGACCAGAAAATGGCACACAAACTTTCGTTCGCTTCACAAGTAAAAGCGGACGATGGCATAAGAAGTAAGGCAGGGGTGTCAAACATACGGCCCGCCAGACTCATTATTTATTATTATTTATATCAAATCTGGCCCACCATAGCAAATGAGTTTGACACCCCTGAAGTAAGGCCTAGGAAGGCATCAGCCTAAAAATGTTAGGAAATCGCCCAAATAAAGCCGAACCAATAACTCGAAACGAAGAAGAAATATTATAGAATTCGGGTCAACTTGGCACCTTCAATCCTGAAACCTATTTTAATACCACCTGGTATCAATACAGTCTTATTTGGTTTTAGAGCCAGTGATGAAAACAGACACTTTAGGTGTAGTGACATTACACTAAAATATGATGAAAAAAATGGAAAGGTGTATGTATGTGTCAGGTTTAACGACACGTCATCACACTACTGGTTATAAGGTGCCAATTAAAATGCAAGTTCTAAAGATGTAATATGAATGGCGAGGAGTATTTAGAATTAAATGAAAGATCAACAAAAAGCTGATACAGTAACAACGGTTGTCTACAACAATTAATGCTAAGCAATTCCCAAATGTGGAATGAACAGATAAATGCGGTTCGTGCTTACAAACTGTATGGTTTTCAAAGTCCTTCATCCATAAAACCCCCAGAATAACCTTACTCCCTTGGAATTTATAACAGAACTGCTGATGGGCATCTATGAAAACCCTTGAATCACCTGACTCCCTTGGAATTTATAACATAACTGCTGATGGGCATCTATGAAAACCCCTGAATCACCTGACTCCCTTGGAATTTATAACAGAACTGCTGATGGGCATCTATGAAAACCCTTGAATCACCTGACTCCCTTGGAATTTATAACAGAACTGCTGATGGGCATCTATGAAAACCCCTGAATCACCTGACTCCCTTGGAATTTATAACATAACTGCTGATGGGCATCTATGAAAACCCCTGAATCACCTGACTCCCTTGGAATTTATAACAGAACTGCTGATGGGCATCTATGAAAACCCTTGAATCACCTGACTCCCTTGGAGTTTATAACAGAACTGCTGATGGGCATCTATGAAAACCCTTGAATCACCGGACTCCCTTGGAATTTATAACAGAACTGCTGATGGGCATCTATGAAAACCCTTGAATCACCGGACTCCCTTGGAATTTATAACAGAACTGCTGATGGGCATCTATGAAAACCCTTGAATCACCGGACTCCCTTGGAATTTATAACAGAACTGCTGATGGGCATTATTGAAAACCCTTGAATCACCTGACTCCCTTGGAATTTATAACAGAACTGCTGATGGGCATCTATGAAAACCCTTGAATCACACGACTCCCTTGGAATTTATAACAGAACTGCTGATGGGCATCTATGAAAACCCTTGAATCACCTAACTCCCTTGGAATTTATAACAGAACTGCTGATGGGCATCTATGAAAACCCTTGAATCACCTGACTCCTTTGGAATTTATAACAGAACTGCTGATGGGCATCTATGAAAACCCTTGAATTACCGGACTCCCTTGGAATTTATAACATAACTGCTGATGGGCATCTATGAAAACCCCTGAATCACCTGACTCCCTTGGAATTTATAACAGAACTGCTGATGGGCATCTATGAAAACCCTTGAATCACCGGACTCCCTTGGAATTTATAACAGAACTGCTGATGGGCATCTATGAAAACCCTTGAATCACCTGACTCCCTTGGAATGTATAACAGAACTGCTGATGGGCATCTATGAAAACCCTTGAATCACCGGACTCCCTTGGAATTTATAACATAACTGCTGATGAGCATCTATGAAAACCCCTGAATCACCTGATTTTCTTGGAATTTGTAACAGAACTGCTGATGGGCATCTATGAAAACCCTTGAATCACCTGACTCCCTTGGAATTTAGAACAGAACTGCTGATGGGCATCTATGAAAACCCTTGACTCACCTGACTCCCTTGGAATTTATAACTGCTGATGGTTTGTTGTTCAAGTGCCAACTTACAGGTGTGAATAAATTTAAATCGATCATGAAAATTATGTCTGAAACCTCTGGAAATAAATTGAAGTAAAACAAACCATAGCGTCCGCAAAACTGTATGTACAACAATTCTCAATGAAGGTCTTGATCTTACCACAATTATCCAATTATCTGGACATAAAAATGTACACTTCTGAACAGTGCACCCTTTGATCCCGTTCTCACTTGCAGCAATGCTATTATTATTATTATTATTTATGGAGCAAGTGCAAGTCCATCTTAGCTAGCCAAGGATGGTCTCTCCAGTTCGTTCCACATCGTCCATGTGCAACGAAGTGGATCGAAAGCAATTGGCTATCGAAGATGGAATATGCTATTGAAGATGAAATAAGTGGAGAAACTTTCAATTTGTCGTTTTGTATTACTGGGGGATGAAATTCGTTGTGTAAATCCGAGGCTGAAATTCATAAACAACTGCAACATAAACGTTGAACTGATATAAATTAATAAATCTTTCTAGTTTACATTTTAAAATCAGCGATTTGTTTTGTCAAGTAGAAAAGAAAAAAATACATAACAGTATCGTTTAGTTCATGATTTTTCTTGTTAATATATATATATATATATATATATATTCAAATAACCACACGGCCATTCACTAGTCACATTAAAAAATTTAAATTAAAATTAAAAAAAAAACAGAAGGAAAGAATTCCAGGTGCACGAGAACTAGCTTGCTAGAAAAGCGGAAATTTTGTGGATGGTAGGTGCATGAACGCATGGTCATACAGATTAGGGTGCTGGTGCATGAAAACTAGGCGAGAAATGCAGTTACTCGCAGCACGGGTTCGATTCCTGCTTGGTACGAATTGTAACGCTGTAATTGTTTGATAATATTGGCGAAAATCTCGTTCGTATAATTATGTATCCGAACCAGGAATAGGCACTTTCCTCTTTCTTTGGTATATGATGTTAATTTATAATGATAATTTTATGTATATATCTAACATTTCGAAATCGAAATTCAATGGATTTGTGCATATCGCTGAATGTTAAATTGTGCTTGCCATGCGAGTCAATTCTCGTGCAACTCGAGTCCTTACCTTTGAACTTGTTCCATCCTTGGGGGGGGGGGGGGGGGGGGGTTTGGGGGGGAGGGGGGTAATGGCACATGGTTGCGAGTGTTTGGGAGCTGGTGCATGAGAGATAGGTGATAGATGCTGTTACTTGCGGCACGGGTTCGATTTCACCTTGGGAAGAATTATAACTCTCTGACCCGTTTTATGATATAATATTGGCGTCATAAATTTCTTTCAAAGAATCATGTATCTATATATACAATATGGAATCCAGGGATAAGCACCTTCCTCTTTGGTATATCTATACATACGATGTGGGGTTCAGGGATAAGCACCTTCCTCTTCGTTTCGTGTGTGTGCGTGTATATATGTATATATATATATCATACAGGGGTAGAAAAACCATTGCGCATGACAACCAAACGTTATGGCCTGGCAACCATTTTTTTCCGATATGAAATCCCAGTCGGGCAAACGAAAAATTATTATGAAACCGGCAAATGCAGCTGCAGCGAGCGAAGGAGAAAACTAAGACTAGGAAAAGGAAAACATCTGCCTACAGTATATGCTTACCTAGAAATCAATTGAACAATCGGTAAATGACATATACGGAAACGGAATTGCTTTTTTCTACTACTAAGATACTATGGATAGAATCATCGACATTGCAGCCAATAAAACTTTAACTAACCTCACACTTAAATTTCGCATAACGTGTTTAAAGTGTGACTGAAAGTTTGCCAAACACGCTATATTACTTGGGTTATCAAATAAGACAACAGAAGCCGTGGTATTTTTATTTTTCCGATCAACAACAAAAGCATTGAAATTAGTTAACGTAAGTGTTAAAAAAATTAGTGCACTGATATTCCTTGTATCTGGCTTTAAGATCATATGATAACATATGACATCATAACGGTCTTAAATCAGCCATCGTAAAACAAGATATCTACTTTCACATCGAGAAAATAATGCCGATGGTCACAAAATGTATGTTGATTTTGTGACTGATTCTCTGGTTAACATTCCAAACAATCAACTCGAATCAAATCTCTTCTAGCCATATATATATATATATATATATATATATATATATATATATATATTTGAAAGAACCACGTAACACGATAATTTGTGGAGTGACTAATTTTGGGAAAACAGTTTGCACTAAATCTGATAGAGGCTGAATACAAACACTTTTTTGATTACGTACTTACTCAAAGAGATCAAAAGGTTATTGTGATAGATCGAATGCTGGCTGACTCGGACCATGGCCAATTCGGATCAAATTACGAGCTCATTGCGACCAAATATCAGGCTGATTCCGACTATGTGAAATATTATATAATAAAGAAAAACAATAAAATAGACGTACCTGTTTTATAATTTTTTACATGCAAAAAACTATCCATGTATTTGTATGAGTAGATGTCTTTACCCAAAACTTTAAGTTTAATTGGACCAAAATATTTCAATGTCTTCATGAATGTCACGGCTTAATTTTTAGCTAACTAGCGAGCATCAGTAGCTCTGTTGGTAGAGCATCTGACTCATAATCTAAGGGTCGCATGTTCAATACCCGCCCAGGCCAGCTTGGGTTGGTTGCCTCAGCGTGTCCTTGGGAAAGGCACTCAGTCCCATTTGCCATTAAAACCAACATAAACAAAATTAGCTAACTGCTCTAGACACTGAGCCATGAATAGATAGCTATATATGCATCCAATCATTCTGTGTACAGTTATTTCCTTACCATCCTTCATGTATCTATAAACTATGAAATTCTTGCTGAATAAAATATATTTCATATTGTTATTTGGTATTATTTTTAGCTCCTGATCATTATGTTTTGCCAACGTTTTGATAAATGGTGACTGTCATACCCAAACAAGTTTTGAATGAATAAAGGTATGATATTTGGATATTTAAATATTTAAATTGCTAAAATCATTAGCAGGATCTCTGTACTGTCTGGTCAAGTGGTCATCATCACATACTTTAATATTTTCAATTTTCTTCTCACTGATATGACAAATGTTAGTTAAGTCAAAATGTTTTTCCTCATTCTATGTGAACACCATAGATTTGGTATCTTATGCAACTTCTTGTAAAACACCTGAATGCAATCATTACCTCTGTAAATGATTGGTTTGTAAGATTTGTGAATTGCTTTCACATACATGCAAAATCCTAAAGGAATTGTTATGCTGTTTTTTTCAGTCCAGGCTATATATGTTTGATAAGTATTGCTATTATATTTTACTGGTGCACAGCATGGAGACTTTGAGTACGGTAGGATGATACATAAAAAAACCAACATATAGAACTTTTAATTGTTGTTGATAATTTTTTAATTTTACAAACTGATCCTTTTTCGGGTATATTGAGAAAATTCAAACATTGTTTACATATGAATATTTATTTGTGTTTATTAATTAGGCTAGATACTAGCCTTGATAAATCTCTTATTCTAATGTAATGATACCTTCCATCTTTGTAGTTATTAGGATCACTTGAAGTGAATATGATCAACATGTCAAAGTGTTCTGACTTTCTCTGTCTCAGTTACTGCAAGGTTTAATGTAGTTTCTCTTCAAATAGCTCTCTGACACTTTCAGAATTACATACACATTTACAGAAATATCAAGTTTTATTTCAAATCTGCTATGTTGTCAATTTTCTTTGGAGATCTATTAAACCAACTTGACTACTTGTTCAAACTGTATTTGATGGTTAATGAGGATTTTGTTGGGAGTATTTAAAATTGACTCAACAGCATATAAGAAGCATCTATTGTCTGTATTTTGTACACTGATTCAAGCTTTTCTAATGTTCACCCATTGAAGCAAATCTATATAAAAGTTTCCACTAAGCAGTTGATATCAATCCTATCGAACACCCATTTCATAATTTTGCTTATTTTGTGTCCAAAATTGCGTATGTAAAATATCAAATAAAAGTTCACTGACATCAACTATTTCACCTCTGTTCATTGTATTCATAGGTGTTGTCCTATGGTAAAATTCTCTGTACTGAATTTTGTCCACTTCTTGAGTATGCCATTTCATAAGTCTGATCATTAAATCCAATGGAACTTTTACAGAACCAAATGGTCTAATTTTCTGAATTATGATTTTCTTCAAGTATGGTTCAAAGCCATTGAAATATTGAACAAAATCTTGATTGCTGCCACTTAATATCTGTACTCATTTACATTTATTTTAAAGGAATCTCTATGTCTTTTTATGATTAAGTTTACATTTTGCTTTTTTATACATCTAAATTCTTTTGGAATCTGAAGATGTATTAATGGTAGTTGCAATAACAGATAATATAGTGACTTCAGAAACTTTGAACTACATTGAATAATTCTGAACTAAAACTGGATTGAAAGCTGACTAAATACTGTCAAACCTGTCACAGCAGACATTTGAATATAAAGGACTCCTGTTTATAAAGAACATTTCTTTAGTTTATCTGCACATTTCATTTCTGTATTAAAGACATTGTTCATAAAAGACAAAATGTTGCTGTCCCATGTGTGTCCTTAACCTATGTTACACTGTACTTTACAATCAGAGTCAGACTGCAAATGGCTGAGCAAAGTCATGCATATTTCCCTATATCAATCGATGACATTTATATGTGGTGTTGCGTTGTATTATTGCACAGTGTGAGACTCACATATATGAGATAAAATAACAATAGTTACTGTGAAACATTTGAAAGAGAGCCACCTTTGGGACTGGCTTCACTATTGATGTGGTTATTACACTGGGTTCATGTTATATAGAATGTATCATGTGACTAGCTTATAAAAGTGGCTGTCTTTCAGAGGTGGCTATTAGAGCAGGTTTTATTGTACTGTGAATAAATATTGATTCTTGATTCAAGTTGTTCCAAAAAATTTAATGATAACTATTAAGCTAGATCTTCTGTTCAAATCTATCATGCCACTTCAACATGTTCAATATGCAGAATACATTACGACCAGGGTAAAATGTAAGCTTTGATAATACTTTTATGAACAGCCACGAAAGTTATTTTGGTCAATTTATTTTCACTATATTGATTACAAAGAAGGTTTACATAGATAAATAGATAAGAATGTTAATATTTCCTGGTTGCGTCTACATACTCTCCATCTGGAGAGTTGTAGCCCTCTATAGGTGGTGTTGCTGTTGGTCCATGCCATTCAAATGGTAGAGAATTCTCATCAGTCTGCAAAACAGAAGAAAAAATTATTACAATTTGAAAATCAATTGATCTAAATCAATATATAAGAATAAAGAATTTAAAAAAAAGAATGTAAAAATCTATAAATCTGTACACTGCCTCAAGTAAAGGATAACATCATAAAATTGCTTGTACATATTAACAATTCAAACAAGAGTCCTCTGAAGGAACTGAGGCTCTACTGGCTGAAAAGATTTCCAGGAATCCAAGATAAGACCATTTCTTCATCTTAACTGCTAAGTGTTAAAACCATCTCTGACATTCTGGAGTGATCACAAGAGTTTGAAATTGGCTGCTGTGGTGACTACATTGGATGTAATTGGCACCATTTTCATTTAGGACCAGTTAGAGATCATTCATAGTCTTTTGGTGAAAACCTCAGTATGAGCATCCATTCAGGAGAAGTAGCGATATCACAAGATTTTCAAGTTGGCCATCATGGCAGCCATACTGGATGCAAGACTGGCACCATTTTCATTTAGGACCAACCAGATATCATAAGAAGTCCTTTGGTGAAAACCCCACATCGATATGGCCATCCATTCAGGAAGAACAGTGATAAGATTTTAAAGATGGCTAACATGGTGCCACATTGGATGTTAGATTGGCATCATTTTCACTTAGGACAAACTAGACATCATACAAAGTCTTCTGGTGGAAACCCCATGTTACTTTGGCTTTCTGTTCTGGAGAAGTAGTACTAACAAGATTTTCACGATGGCAGCTATGGCAACCATAATCAATGACATATCAGCACATGTTTCATTTAGAACCAACTAGCCATCATAGAAAGTCTTTTGGTGAAAACCCCATGCAGAGATGACCATCCATCTAGGAGGAGTAACAATAACAAGACTTTTAAGATGGCCATTACACCAACTAAATGGAGGTCAGATTGATGCAATTTCCATTTAGGACAAACTAGACACCATAAGATGTCTTCTGGTGAAAACCCATGTTGATATGACTTTCCATTCAAGAGGAGTAACGATAAGATTTTCAAGATGACTGCTCTGGTGGCCATATTGAGGTCAGATTGGCACCATTTTCATTTATGACCAATAAGACATTATAAGAAGTCTTTTAGCGAAAACTTCATGTTGATATGACGATCTGTTCAGGAGGAGTAGCCATACCAAGATTTTCAAAATGGCCACTAAGGTGGCCATATTTGCTGTCCAAGTGGCACCATTTTCATTTAAGACCAACTAGACTAATGGATGAATATATCTGCAGACTTTCATGGCAATCCTCCAAGTAGTTTAGGAAGAGTAGTGGTAATAAACTCGCCAGCCAAAAAGCTATTTTGGTCTATGACCAGTAGAGCCCAAACTGCAATAAATCAGTTTGCTATGGTATATTACATTTGAACATGAAGTGACTTTGGGAGACCTTCCTTTTAAAAGGTTTGTTTGGTTTGTAGGGGTAGATGCATACAAAGCTTTCATGGGGTGGCTAATTACCAAATGAGACAGGTAAGTGAAAAAAAGATATCTTAAATAAGGAAAACTTGGACTAAGGGGATGCTTACCAGTTACCATCTTGTAAATCCATAAATCCACTAGGTTTGTAACTCACTATGTACATCATAGATTTTGTTGAGCAGGTATTGGGAATATATTTCAGAATACATCTACCATATTCTTTAAGGAAAGCAGGTGCACATGTAGTACAGTGGTCTAGCTCCCAATCTTTACATACAATTCAAACTCCAACTAAATATATCCAGGAAAAGACTGGCATTTAGACTAATACAGGGACCAACATCTGTATCATCACTGGATACATGTCCGCTAACTATATGAGCTGCAAAGTGAAAGTTCTGTTTACAAATTCTTAATTAAAATCATATCTACAATTCTGTTTACTACATTACTCCAGAAATACTGGCCACTTAGCTAGTACCTCATTAATAATCTCCTATATATACCCTGAAAATTGTTCATTTTTTTTACATTTGTCCTGGGTGGATTGGTTAGTTTGTTTGGTTTCAAGAAGTTTGTGTAATTGTTGTTCACCATCCAGATGGCAGTTTAATATTTCATTTCATGTGGACTATAATCATGGTATATGACTTTTCAACCAAATCCTCATTAGTATTTACAAGGACCATTTTATGAAACAGTGCCTTTATTTCCCACATAATAGTTACACCAAAACAAACTTTCCTACCATATACTGCAATCTGTGCAATAAGTTTTATTGACTTTCATTTGCTATTTCCCACAGTGTGCAAATTCATTCATGGCTTTCCCTGAAGATGGAGACTAGATGTGTATAAAAATGGACTACCTAAAGATGTCTCTTGGCATAGGGTACGACAACACAGCAGTTACAAGCATCCTCAGAGTTATCTCCCCATGCATATTTCCATGTTACGCTTACATAACTTGCCAAAATCTGTAAAATCATTTTAATATAAATTTCTTTAGATTGTAACTCTATTAACTGTACATATGTTTCACTTTTTTCACTGACCCCGTTGACTGATCCTGAAGCTCCACTTGTTGCTGGTCATGTTGAACCAAAGACTTAACCAGTTTTGGTAAGACAAAATCTACTGGCACCAAACCTGAATCTGGTCTTGAAGATGAAGTTTTTGATAAAAGTTTTCTTTTGTAGTCTCTATCAAAGAAATAGCTGCTTACACAAATCTCTGCAGCTATCAACAGCAAGTTAAGATACTGCCAACATATATCTGCAATTTGTAGGTAACCCAATCTGATTTCTCTTCTGTTTCTCCAAACCATCTTGAGGACTGACTGCACCCCCTCCATCATGCCTGATGTTGTATACAGTGTTCATCGTTTTAGAATTGTATATACTTGTCAAGAAGTCTTGGATAAGGAACCATTTAATTTTTTTGGGGGTGGTGGTTTTTTTTTGTTTTTTTTTTTTAAGCAAATGTCCACCTCTCAAAATAGATTGAAAATATAATATTACTCTGACATAGCAACAAATAAAACCCTATTATATCCATTATATTGGTTGAAAAAAATAAATTATCTTGAGGTAAAAGAAAAAATAGCTCGGCTTTTAAGACCCCCCCCCCCCCCCTTACAATTAAATGGTCGGTCACTAAACAATTATTGGTAGACTAAATTTTGGAGAGATTCTAATGTATTTAGAGAACATACTATTGTGATCGAAATTGTTAAATTGATTTGCATACCAAGGTCAACATAAGTGAGAATTAGAATGTCAAAACTGTTGACTCTGTTCAAGCCTTTCTAGCTGAGAACATTAACAGAATGAGGTAAAACAAGATCATGGTACTAGCAAATCCAGGGAAAGTCAGAATTATGTGACTTTTCTTTCTAGTTCTTTTATTTTTTTCTAAATGAATGCACATAACCTTGTTAGAAAATCAGCCAAACCTAATATTCAGTTTTGTAAAATACCAGTTTATGTAGATTCGTGTTAAAAGACTGTCATGATGAACAAGTTTGACAACTTCTCAGATATGGTTTTCCAATTGGCATTCTGGGGGATTTAGTTTTTCCACTAAAGACTTCCTGTAACTGTAATGGTGGCAACCATTTTGCCAGAGATATAGATGCTTATCTGATCATATAAACCTAATATGGGGCCAGTATAGGTCTTTTTCATAAAATCGATTCAATAATAGTGTCTTTATTTCTCCCCTAATTCTGTGTTTCCATAGAAAGAAGAACTACTTTAGATCTTAGTGTAAACAGAAATATCCCAAAAAATTATTTAGGTTCACGTGTAGTTTTTGGGTGGTTAAAACTAATTTTATGTAATACATACCTTATACTATTGCTTTGCTTTCCTTTCCAGGACACCAAGCCCCCAGTCTAATAAATATTCCCTCCACCAATTAGTAAATTGGAAGCCCAGAATTAAACAGAACATGATCTCAGTCTGATTCTGACAGCCAACATACAGAATATTTCATGTTTTGACTTGGACTGGACTAAAGGACATGAGAGCGGGATGAGGAGGGAATCTTTGCAGTAATAGCAGGTAAGTATTGCATAATTAAAATTAGTTTTATTCCTCCAAAAATTACATTTTTAATAGCGGTAATACATTACCTCCTACTAATGCATTACAAAATTTACCAGTTAGGAGGGAGACTGATGGCCTCAAACAAAAACTGGTATAAGAGAAACAAATGCACTTATCCTTATGGTAGGAGTGTTCACTACTATCAGCTGGTAGATGGCTTGGCCACATGTGCTGTCACTATTGAACCCAATAAGTAAATGCCTTTGCTCAGGTGCACCAAAGATCGAAGGTAAAGGTAGTGTGAAACTGGCAAAAGGCAGATCTCATAACATCATCCAGAAAAGAGTGATTCAAGTAGACTCACGATGCAACAATGGCTCCAACCTCATGGGCTTTAATTTTCATAAAAGAAAGTTCCCTCATGGTGAGTTTCTTGATAGTGTGGGCAATCCACCTGGAAATGGTGGCCACCAAAATATCCAAGGAATCTTTGAGAGGTAGAAAGAGATGATTCCAACCGTTCATTCTCCCTTTACAGGAAGCAAATCAAACCTAAAGGCCCTAATTGGGCAAAGGAGCTTATCTTGATCATCCTGAGCACAGATACAAATAAGACTGGGAATCTCAATAGAAGCTGGTGAGGCTACTGAAGGTAGCTGATTCTTAGCCAGAAACCCAGGCTGGCATAGAAGAAAAACAGAATCATAGTTACCACTGAACCATAAGCAACCCTTTTCTACTGACTGACATGGCATGAAGCTCACTCCTTCTACTCGCTGACACTAATTACAACAAGAAGACTGTCTTAAGGATAAGGTTTTGAAGGAAGCTTCACTACAAATATTCATAAGGGGGTTTAGATGATGTCCAAAGAACACAAGAACAGTTCTATATAGGCATTAATGAGTGAGATACCAGTCTCTGAAGCTCAAAATACCTGATGAGATCAGGAACATGAGGGTCCAACCCAATGGCGGAACCCCTAGAGAACTTGAGAGTGTTAGAAATGGTTGCCCTATAGCCCCTAATAGTAGAAACAGAACATTCTCTTTTTTTGAAAAGGAAGAGAAGAAAGTCTGCATATGCATTTAAAGGAACAGCTAGGATCAATGCATTACCTACTACACCAATTACAGAAGATTCTCAACTATGCATCATCAACTTTGGAAATGGATTGCCTCGTACCCTGGGCAATGCAGTTGGCAACCTTGCTACAAAACTGGTCTTGGCAGTAGTTTGTTGGAGATGAGCCAAGTGTGAAGGTGGAAAATCTGCAGGTTGATGTGTAGGAGAGACCCTCTGTGCTGTGGTAATCTCCTGAGATCATCTACCAACAGATTGAGTAGGTTGCTGAACCATGACTGTTGGGGTCACAGGGGTCTATCAGGATGAACTGATATGGGGAGATGCTTACTTGGTGGAAAACCTGCAAAATTAATTTGAAAGGTGGAAAGCAGTGAGCACAAAGACAATCACACTTCAGACTAAAAGTGTCCACTGCCCAGGCCCTCAGATCTGACACTGGAGAAGCATAAAAAGTGAACATGTTGTTCAATGTCATTGTGAACAAGCCTACTAATGGTCTCCCTCACAGTTAAAAAAGCATCTCTGCTACTGACTGGTGCAGAGACCATTCCATGAGTACCACATGACCCCATCTGGTCAGGCTGCCTGACAGGATATTCCTTTTAAATGGAATATAGTGGGCTCTGAGAGTGATCTCCTCTGAGACTGCTGATCAGGGTAGGTTCTAGACTTCCACGCAAAGAGAAGGAGCATGGGTATCTCCCTGATGCCTGATGTTTGCTACTACTGACATATTGTCTGAGGCAACCATAACACAACAACGCCTTATGAGGTTGACACCCCCCCCCCCCCATACAACTATGAACACTGGCTGAATTTCTAGGTTGTTTATATGAAGGGTCACTTCTTCCTGAGACAAAAGTCTATTAAGAACTAAACCACCCCCCAACCCCCTCCCCTTCCAGGTGAGCACCCCACCCCAAATATGATGTGTCTGTGTACCTGAAGGAGTTGGGTTAAGGGCTGTGAATCATAACTCTTGTCAGGAACTGAACTAGATCTAGCCACCAGCTCAAGTGGTGATGATCCTAGCGGAAAACAAGCTGATATACAGGTCCTTGTGAGGTTTCCAGTTTGCTAAAAGCAGGAAAATGGAGAGTGCGCAAGTTAAGTATCCTTAGGAGAAGTAGATTTGCAGCTGCATTCAGAGTACCTAGAAGAGAGGGGTGAAATCAAGCTGACAATGAAGCATTGGCCATAAGACACACTATGAGTTAGAGAATCTAAATGGCCCTGTCTTGTGGAATGCAAACCCTCCCTTGATTGGTGATAAAATTCATCCCCACATCCCCATCACTCTGGCATCCCATCACTCTGGAAAAGGCTCTGGGGGCAAAGGTGAGGTCAAAAGGAAGATCCTGAAATTCAAATAACCCCTGGCCGAAACAAAACCAGAGGTATTTCCTGTGAGACAGGAAGATGGGGATGTGAAGGTATGCATCACGCAGATCTATGGAGACCACCCAGTTGTAGGGCCTAATGGAGTTCCTGACCAGGCACTAGTCTCCATCCTGAAGCATCCTTCTCAATGAAAATTGTTTAAGGTGGAATGATCACCTTTTTTCAACACCAAAAAGATCTGGGAATAGAAACCTGGAGTCCGGTCATTTTTCAACCTCTTGACTGCTCCATTCTGCAGAAGGGTGTCTACCTCTTCCCTTTGATCAGCCTGTCTGGACTGATGGAAGAAAATTTGGGTCTATGATAGAGTATGTTCCGGGAAATGAAGCCAGTTTCCCTCCTTTAAAGTGGAATGGACCTACACATCGCCCAACCAATCCTCTGAAGAGAGGTCTAGTTTAGCACTTACTGGGGTGGAACAAGGAAAATGCTGCATGAGAGGATGCAACTCCATACGGCTGACCAACTCCCTTTTTAGGTAAGGTAGAGGAGTTGGAAAACTTCCTCTCTTGGCCTCTTTGACCGCCTCATCTAGCAAAATATGGGTGGGAGGGAGTTTTAAACTGGGACTGCTTGTTTGTCTGTTGAGGCTGACCCTGTTTTAAGAACTTGAGAGGAGGTACTGTCAGTCAGGGTGTGTGCGCTTCTTGGCCGGTTTTTGACAAGCCTGAAGTCACAGCCTGGGACCAGTCTTGCTGCTCCATTAAATCCTGTGACATTACAGAGGGGATGAAAGCTGCAATGAGCATCTCTGCCTCTAGCAATGCAGTCCTCAAAAGGTTCTTGCTGTGGTCCAGAAAGACCTTAGTCATCTCCAAGTCAGCATCCCTGCAGAAATGGAGTAGCTCTGCAGAGAGCACTATTAACATGGAGAGTGCATGCCTTGACATCTTTGCCACAGCTTCCAGCAAGCGCTGAAGCACTGCTGGAGACAACAATTCCTCCTTCAAGAGACTGAAGGAGGCAACCAAACAGAGATTGGCATGAGGAGCAATCATCACTAGGGTGCAAGCCTTAAGTTCGAAGACCTCCAAGGCTCTTACTGGGAGAATTGATGAGTTCCCAGCCAATATCCCCACTTGGGACCCACCAGAGTCAAAAAGGGAGGGGGGTAGGGGCTTAAAGGGCATGCATGCTAAGGAATGAATTATGGAAAGTACAATGATAACTGTAGGTACATTCATTTCATGCTATTTTGTTGATAAAGGCTTATATATACAAGTGTATCAGGAAATATGGCCTCTTAATTGCTGGAAACAGGGCCAGATCCAGAAGGGGCAGTGAATGGGTGACTGCATTCCTTTTTTTTGTAGGAAAGGTGGGTTTAACAATCCAAAATGATATTGCACAATAGGAACACCTGAAGCAAATTGGGTGGCTACACTTGTACAATAGGAAGACCTGGACCAAATTCGGTGGCTACACTTGTACAATTGGAAGACCTGGACCAAATTGGGTGACTACACTTGTACAATATGTAGACCTGGACCAAACTGGGTGGCTACATTTGTACGACAGGAAGACACTAACCAAATTGGGCGGCTATACTTGTACAATCGGAAGACCTGGACCAAACTGGGTGGCTATTCTTTTCATCAACCTGATTAATCCTCCGTAAATTCTACCAATATGGTGGCATAGGATAATATAAATCATACTAAGTTTTATCAAAACTTATTCTACAAGACAATCTCTAGAACTGATATCAAACACATATGTGGATATTGGACTGATATCAAACACATATATGGATATTGGACTGATATCAAACACATATATGGATACTGGACTGATATCAAACACATATATGGATATTGGACTGATATCAAACATACGTGGATACTGGACTGATATCAAACACATATATAGATATTGGACTGATATCAAACACATATATGGATACTGGACTGATATCAAACACATATATGGATATTGGACTGATAACAAAATAAATTATATCCACCAGATCATGCACGAAAGCTGACCAATTCAGGAACATACCACATGAGCATCATAAATAAACTATGAAAATCATCAAATATCAGTAAGAACCACAATGCTATGTATGAACATCAACCTGTATGGCTTGCTGGTATAGTTCTTCTGATTCTGCTCTCAGCTCTCTTAGTGCCCTCTGTTGGGAAGTGATAACTTGGTGTATGGTGTTCATATCATCAATAAACTTCTGCAATCGGTGCCTTGTCCAGTCCTTGTGCAACAGTGCCCTTTCTTCACTTTCTTCAAATGTAAGTTGTGTCCTCTGTCGCACCAGCTCGCTGAAATAAAGCAGTGCATATATTCTTTAAACCAGATGGAGTAAATAATATTTTCTTGAGTACCATAAGATGAGATATATCTGATGTTAACTGAGAAAAAGAACATTTTCTTTTCATTATATATAAATTTTATTCTTGAATGATGTTTAGCAAGTTAAAATCAGACCTCACCTCCATAAATTATTCACCTTAATGCAAATTTGCTGTGACTGTGACCTTGACCCAAGGTCAAAGGGGCATATGAGTACGTCACAAACAGAATTGTCTTAGCTGCATAATGAGTCATTCCAAGTATGAACAAAATCCATAAAAGGGTTTAGGAAATATAAGCAAATGAGAACAACCTTAACCAAATCTGAATAGAATATTTTCTCTGACTGTGACCTTTTCACCAAGATCATAGGGGTCAGTCAGCATGTTGTAGAATGAATTGTCTTAGGCTCATAATGATTCATTCCAAGCATGAACACAATCCATCAAGGAGTTTAGGAAATAACAGCAAATCAAAACATTTACCCAACACTTTAATGCAAAGTTTATATGTCTATGGCCTTGACCCCAAAGTCAAAGGGAAGAGCAAGCACATTGCAGATTGAATTGTCTTATCTTCATAATGATTTATGACAAGAATGATGAGATCCTATCAAGGAGATTAGGAAATGAAAAACTTTAACCATTACCTTAACAAACTGTTATTGGCACTGATGCAAGTGGAAAGAGTGACTGCTCTGTCTAACTTTCCCACTAAAGTGGGCCTGACATAAAAGTAACACTTCTGTGCACAAAAACATTTCAGCACTAAACTGAAGCTTGATTTATTCTGTAATATCCAAATATTATCAACATCTGACCCTTCCTCAACTCCACACAGAGAATTTTGTTCTTGCCCTTCTATCCCCCAGATTTCAATTTTTAAAATATTGGCAGGAATGCAACGCTTGTAAAGCATCAATCAGTGACCCAGACACTTTTTGTTTTTCATTACCATTCAAATATTGTAGTATTTACATACATGTTTTTAATTATAATTTGAAACTATTTTTTTTATTCGTGTAAGAAGACATTGTAAAACTGCTAGATAACCATGTTTGCTGAAGCAGTAAACACAAAATCACTTTAAAACTCCAAGTTAAAACTATGACTCATATAGTCATTTATAGTTAAACTCAAGTGTAACAGTCCATTTACACTGAAGATTAATTCACATGAAAGATTTATATAGGTAAACCTCATTATAACATAATGGTTGGGGTCCATGAAATTACATCATGATTTACATGGCATCAATTTTATGACACGATGATCCTAACAACAGATGAAATGTCATGATTGTCAGATATCAAATAATTTGAAGAAAAAGAAATTATTTTGGTTAGCAATCAGAAGCAGTACAAATTACAAATATGATTAGCAGGAACCACTTGTTGTCTAAATTAACAGCAAATCGAGGCATTTGAAATGTAGACTGTGACTAAAAACTTACATATACTTCCTGCTTCCTGCATGACCATTCAGTGTCTAGAATAACAATATCCATCTTGTTTTCCTTTTAACTGAATGTAAAGATGTCCAAGAATCTATGCTAGCTGATTGCACTCCATGAACATGAGTCTGTGTCAGGGTATTTTCAAAACCCATGATGTATTTTCTGTTTAGTAATTAAAAACAATTTTATTAACAAAATTCTTTGTGTACAAAATGCCAAGGGAATTTTTTGACTCAAGTATATTTTCACAGTCGACAAATATGAGGTTAACTCCTCAAAATTATAGCTAGAATGTACTGATAGAGGACATAACTTGGTGCAGTCTTGATTCAACATAACACTCTTGATGTTTCATCTTCCTCAAGTAAACTAATGGCATAATTTTTGTACAAAGGAACTGAGCAATTGTTTGCAATTCTAATTGTCAAATGCTAAATTTACTTCCTATCAATTTATATATATAAATGGGGATTAAGACAGCTCCAAGCTCAATTAATTAACTATTAATTATAATCTGCAAGCTATAAATTTCTGATACTTTTCTGAATTACAGCTTGTCAGCACAGCTAATCTTTTGAGTAGTGGTGAGGAATAAGGACATTTATCCCAAAGAATTGGGAGTCATGATGTGACCGTATTATATCCGAATTTGTGTTACAACGGGGTCCCCCGAGTATAAATATATATACTGCCATTATGTTACAAATTATATAGGAACAAACATTCAGAATTTATGATATATCAAATTGTCTTTGATTTACTTATCCCTTAATGAAGTAAAATTCAATAAAAGTGTCACTGACTAAGCTTGTTACATGTTAACTGCCTGAGGGTTATACTGTTCAAAGTCAGCTGGTTAAACAGGTGTACAGAAGGGCAAGTTGATGTAAATTTAAAAAATCAGCTTCACAGTCAAGATATCTGCTTCTTTTCTAAAGTGTTTCTTTTTTAAATTTGTAAGCTTATATTATGCCTAGATGAGGTAATAATAACTATCTGTCATGGCCGTTTTGTTTGACACAGGACTACTCACCATGTCAGAGTGTAAACTTAATATTGATGAAAACTGCAATGCAACTAAGACAGCTACAGCTTTTAACAAAGTGGACAGCACAATTCACTTGCCCGAGGTATGACAGGAGCCTCAGTACAATGTTTTGTGCACTGTGTCAACAGCATCATCATAAAAACAACTTTATATCACCTGGATCTAAAAACTTCAAGTAACTGTCATTAGTGGAGCATGATACATGGGATGACCGTGTAAGATCAGTGAAAGTCGAAAATACAGCTAAGGACAATAATCTGGTGATGTTGTTTGATAATGTGTCAGTGAAAGACAAGGAAGCCATGTCATACCTGCCAACCTTCCAGGCAGTGTTGGAGGGTTTTTAATACTCAAAAAGTGTTTTGTGGTCCCAAGCAGGGTCAGTGGGTGTGATCCAAATAAGGTGTATTGTAAAATTGAAAATAAAGTTATTTACTCATAAATGCCTATAGAAAATGACTGGAAATTCAATTTGAAATAAAAGAAAATAACATATCTGTTTTCTTGGAAGCATTTAATACACATTCAAACAAAAAAATAGTTAGCAGACTTAGCACTGTCATATATCATTACCAAACAAACACACACACACACCACACAGACACACATGCACATGTACACATACTTGCATAATCACAACTGCACAGACATTAAATTAAAAAAAAAAAAGACAATGTTTCTGTCTTTAAAATCCATTGGACAGTGGAATATAGTATTAACTTAAAAGCTGCTGGCTTTTGCTGCTGGTTCACTGGAGAGTTTGAAGGTGATGCAAATGTCATTAGTGTTCATCTTTGCACTCATTAGAGACTGAATGTTGTCCAAACTTCACCAAAGATCTGGTTGAATTTTTCTCAGCAATGAAAATGATCTTTCTGCATCTGCCCTGATGCAGGGTAGTGTTATAATGTTGATGGATGTCGTATACTCCAGAATGACTAATGTCGATATGGTGTTAAAAGCATGTTCAAAGCATAAAATGCTCCCCCTTATTGCTGTGCTTGATAAAGTCAAACTCTGTCAACCAGTTCTGAAATCTAGTTTTGCTAGGCTTTGCTCGCTTTGTCGATGGGTTGTCCTTCACTGAATCACAACTGCATTTCAACATTTTGCCTTCAAAAATTAACCACACTCCCTAAGCAACACTGCTCCTAACTTTATCATTTAAACTACTGAAATAATCATGTTTTTCATTTTATGTACGGAGTAAAACCTGACTTCAAAGAAACTTTGCCACTGATCACGAACAAGCAGTTAAACTTTATTAAAAAAATGCCTTAAACATTCTCCTTCAAGGCAATTAAGTGTAATAACTTCTGTTTTCAAAACCCATCTCTGATTTACCTAACTTTAAACAAACTGGGTTGTTTCACTTGTGTACTTTACCTATGCAAATTTGCCTACAGGGCTCTCCCATAGCAATGCTGAAAGGACTATCAAACACAAAATTTTGTTGCATAGGAGAACTTGTCTATTGAGATATTTCAATCAATCAATGAGCTTTCTCAATTAGATGACACTGTCATCACTACAAAGTTGTCTCACGAGGATAATGCATGTTCCAAATTGATTAGTATCCTGTCTACAATGCTCGAGGAAAATATTTCCACAAAGATGACAGCAAGTCCTGCTGTTGCAATAACTCTTGATGAATCAACTAATCAACATTTCATATTCGAGAAGTGAAATTGCATACTTGATATAGACAATTCTTAAATTTACCAGCTGCCAATCCTCTTACCATTACACCAAGATTCCTTGCATTTTTGAATTTAATGGATTAGTTACAGAAATCTACAGCATGGAATCTGATGGTGTGGCCATGTGGCCATGATGATTGGTGAAAAGGAAGATGCTACTGTGGTCACTTCAAAGTGATAGAACTGAAGCATTTGTAACATGACAAGGACTTGCCAGCCAAAGCAGTACAGTGTGTATAGATTGTTCATTAAAATGTATGTGATAGATTCCTGGAACATAGAGTTGTTTTAAACATTCACTCTGTTTGAGCCTGACATTTTTCCTGAGAATGTTAGTGACATACCACAATTTAGCATAAATAAATGGAAACACTGATCACTCATTATGGTCAACCAAGAGAGAATAGTGACCTAGTCATCAGTGTTAAGGAAGTAAGAAAAGTGGGGGACTCTAAAGTGCACTGTGTACAACAATTACAGAGGACTGTCAGCAGTGAAATATGTTTTGAAAAAGAACAAAACAAAACAAAACAAAATCTGCTGCTGGGAAATCAATAGCAAATCATTGGGATAAAGGTTTGCTCTACTGCCTGATGCGATCTATGGAGGAATTGAAAGTATTTTTTTTTGTAATGAATATATATTACAAAGAATAGATTCATGCTTTTCTAAGATGTTTACTAAAATGTCTGGTTGCACCTGGGAAAATTTTTGGATCCCTGATTTAATGGATAAAGAGAGATCTACAACAAACAGTTGTCAGTTTCTAACAGACAGATAAAAGAAAAACAGAAAATAAGCCCTATGCAGAATTAAATTTTTCATAAAAACTATGTCATTGTACAAATGCAAAGCAAAAACAGGAAGTTGCAAGTCTGATTATGACAGCAAATCCTTCACACCTATAACTTATAAATGATTCTATTCCAGTGTCCAACTATCCCACATGTAGCCTAACATTTCACAAAGCAATGACTGCTAGCCACAAGCACGTGTAAGTGATATGAAGTTCACATATGCATTTCTGACTACCGTACATTTTAAGAAAATAAAAAGGATTGTGTTAGATCTTAAGCATATTGATGACTCCATAGCAACATAATGACTTTAAAACTTACATGAATGACAAAATGTGGATATATATTCAGGTTAACTTATGCATCTTCAATAAGAATGCATGTAATAACAATGTGACATCAAAGAATTTTTAGTTTATGACATCATTCAGCTTGCCCAATATATACATGTGCATCATGAATGAAATTATGCATGATGTTGAGTAAAAAAAAAAAAATCACATTTATTTAAACATTTGCAATTTTTGTTTCTTATAGTAATGTTAAGAGATCTGGTGACTAATGCTAATTATAAATGTAGGTATATGATAAATATGTTATCACATGTATACTGTCTTATATCCCATGTGGACTTATTGTTTTGATGTAGCTGACTTAAAAGCTTGTTGGCCACTGCCAAAACAAATCCACCACATAAGATATCAGACAGAACACATGTACAACATAAAATTATACAAATATCACAGAATATTTTGTCCGATCTCCCAGACTGGTGCTTGAAAAATATCACATATAAAAGTGTGATCATACTCACTGAGCCTGTTGCTTAAGTTTGTAATTCCCTTCAATCTCTTCGATTGGTTTAAGAATTCTTCCCTGTTTCAGTTTATATTTCAGCTGCTTCTCTATATTTTTCTTCTTTCTTGCAAGCCGAGCTGCAGCTACTGCTGGGTCATCACGCTTTTTCTTCTTCATAGGTTCTGCACTGTATTAGAGAAAGAGTATATTTACTTTTTCCACCTGATTCTTTATGGTATACAGATACATCAAAACCAGTCTATTTCATGTAGGTTTGTTTTGCACATATGTAGCAATAACAGCATGGTGTCAATAAAATTCAAATCCAAAACTTTTCCAATGTTAAACTTGAAAAATCCACTAAACTGCAAACAAATAGTTAAGCCATGATTTTTATTTCTTCACCTCTTGTGCTATACAAACTGTTCACAGCCATTATCTGAACTACCCCTAACTTTTCTAACAGATGACTAGTGAGGTGAGTGACTATATTTAGTTTTGTATATTGCATGCACAACTTAAATAGCCTGCACTGAGATTTGCTGTCACAAAATGCATTGGTAGATCAGGGTCTATGCTGTTTACTTTAAAAAGTAAATACAGTCAAACCTCTCCTTATGAACACCTCTGTCAATCGACACCCCATCGCTGTATTAAGTGACCATTCCAAGTGTCTCCCAATTCATTTACAGTTGTTTTATTAATCATTTAATTTCTCAACAGAGACCGTGACTTTCTGACCAAAAATCTTTCTAACTTTGTGATTTCTGCTGATACTTACTGTATATACTTGCGTATAAGCACTGCATAGACCCATATCTCCCGTTACATAATGTGACAGCAGATCTGGTCCATGCAGTTTGTAAGGACTAATCAGTAGAACAAGCAACATCGACCCTGATCTGCCAGTGCATTATGCGATGGAAGATCAGGGTCTATGTTGTCTGCATTTGGACCCAGCTTATATGCGAGTATATACGGTAATCAAAGCACCTGAGTGTACATGTATGCATAGCTGAAACAAAATAACATATTTATACCTGGCAAGAATAAAAGTACATGTGTTGCGAAAATGGATTTCTGTTTGCATTTGTTCTCTTTTCTTATGATAAAATGTTATAATGATATAATGAAATGTGATATGATGTAGTGATGTGCGAAGGTAGGAAGAAATGTATGTCTGAATGAAGGAATGAACAAAGAACTAGAAGACAAGAGAATGCAATAATGATTGAATGAATGAAAGCAGAAAGAAAGAAGGAATGGGAGAATGAACTAACTAATAGGGATGAACAACAGGATGGAAGAAAAGAGGAAGAAAGAAAGAGGAATGAAAGAATGAAAGATGAATAAGGAAAGAAAGAAAAAGAATGTAAGAAAGAGAATGAAAGAAGATGATATGAAATGAGATGAATTGTCTGTTTTGCATTTGTTCTTATTTTCTGACACCACCTGAAATGAAATGTATACAAGATTTTTGTGAGAATATCTCGTGCTAATTGAATACCATTATTTATCTTACACCATGTAATCTAATTGTCTCTGATTGTAATTGCAATATGTTAATAATAGCTGGGCTAATTTATCTAAGCTGTCATCTTTCACCTGTGATCCCTAGGCTCCAGCACCTTGCATGGACCTATTCTGTGGGATCACTCTAGCTAAATAGATGACAGTTGTTAGTGACCCAAAGGCTCCGGATTACTGATCAGACCTTCTCACAGAGTCACAATCTGTACCTAAAACTTCTGCCCTTGATTCTTTAGGCTCTGACCTACATTTCAGATCAGACTTTTTAAGCTCATTCCAATCACCCATGATCTCAAATAGGCTCCAGAACCATAATCAAACCTACTCATGAGATCACTTCAAGTCAACTTGTGCCAATAGTCCTTGATCCTATAGGCTCTAGAATCCTAGCTAGAAATACACCCACTGGATCACTACTCTGGTAACTTTAGTAATACGTTATGTCAAGCGCTTGCCACAATATCATTTTATCATCGGTATCATGCCCAATCCGACAGAGGTTGGGGGCTTCACATCACTTTGATGAAGTCCACCAAACAGCTATAAGAGGGCGAGTGGTTATTATTCATTATATATATGCTGGGACACTGATAACTCCTTTTCCTTTATAAAGGAGTAAATCACAAATATTCATATTTACGGCGCTGAGGAAACACAGAGTAATGCAACTAAAGACTAGTTTCCTCATCACCAAAACCCTACACTGTGTGATTGGAAGCATGTTATAATCAGGGTTCAATTAAGAAGTGATAAATGGTTACTCATGCACATGAATTAAATTCACATCAATAAATAAAGTAATTTTGAACACTAAACCTTACATTGACCAGTACAACACTGAACACTAAACCTTACATTGACCAATACAACACTCCTATGCTGTATTTCAAACACTGAATTACCAAAATTTCAATATTCGGGACAATTATCAGTCATTATAAGATAATACAAACCATTGGAAAAAACTTTTTGATATTTCATATTCAATCGGAGAGAACAACGAAGTTTAATGCAAGTATTTAGAAACTCTCAGCACTAATTCAAATCTTACACAGCAGAACACATATATTCAAAGTTATTTTCTAGCAGTTTACACAGCCAGGTCAGTTGAAAGGATTGAAGTATTATTCAAAAAGTCTGTCAAGAATCAATATATCTATGATTTAGAATGAAGTTAAATCAATGAAATGCTTTGCCAAGGAAAAATACAAAAAAATCTGGAAGGAAATCATTGTGGCAGAAAATGAATTAGGTATAAGGATTGTATCTACTTGCTCTGAAATCCATTACATACAGCAGCATTAGTACAAAATTAAATTCATTCAAATTCATTATCCATTGTCGAAGTTATTCGAAAGTACAGATCATATGTTCATAATTTCCATTTAATTCAGTAGGTGTAACTTCACTGATTGAGTAATTTAGAAAAGACAGCCTGTTCTCACAAAATGGTTCACTCTGCAGTGAATTCAAAATTTCAAGCTACATACAACTATGCAGTTATTTATAGAATGGATTATATCAATAGAAAGATTGCTGTGCAGTCCAAATTTAAGTATTTCACACTACACCTTGTAGTGTATCCAATTTATGAATTTAATATCAAAAAGTATCTTTCAAATCATGAGAACCTCTACACTGAACAATAGGGAATTTCACCTTCACTCGACCAGATCAATTATAAAATTTGCTTACTTAAACTTTTGTTGGACATCACAAATCTAGTTTTAGAGAAGTTCAGGTAAAAGAAAAATCTAAATTTAGCTTCTAACCACAAACATAGTAAAAACCATTTCATCATTACACTTCATCAAATGGTAAGAAAAATATTTATACAATTTACACAGAACATGAACATTCTTGAAGCTCTTTCTCATTATAGTAATTCTGGATGACATAGAAGCTCCAAATTTCAGAGATAACAGGCCTAAAATGTTAAAAGGCTATTATTCAGTAGTACAACTATATAAAAGGATGCTATTCAGTAGTACAAATATATAAAAGGATGCTATTCAGCAGTACAAATATATAAAAGACTGCTCTTCAGTAGTACAACTATATAAAAGGATGCTATTCAGCAGTACAAATATATAAAAGGATGCTATTCAGCAGTACAAATATATAAAAGGATGCTATTCAGCAGTACAAATATATAAAAGGCTGCTATTCAGCAGTACAACTATATAAAAGGCTGTTATTCAGCAGTACAAATATATAAAAGGCTGCTATTCAGCAGTACAAATATATAAAAGGCTGCTATTCAGTAGTACAACTATATAAAAGACTGCTCTTCAGTAGTACAACTATATAAAAGGATGCTATTCAGCAGTACAAATATATAAAAGGCTGCTATTCAGCAGTACAACTATATAAAAGACTGTTATTCAGCAGTACAACTATATAAAAGGATGCTATTCAGCAGTACAAATATATAAAAGGCTGCTATTCAGAAGTACAACTATATAAAAGACTGCTCTTCAGTAGTACAACTATATAAAAGGATGCTATTCAGCAGTACAAATATATAAAAGGCTGCTATTCAGTAGTACAACTATATAAAAGACTGCTCTTCAGTAGTACAACTATATAAAAGGATGCTATTCAGCAGTACAAATATATAAAAGGCTGCTATTCAGCAGTACAACTATATAAAAGACTGCTCTTCAGTAGTACAACTATATAAAAGGATGCTATTCAGCAGTACAAATATATAAAAGACTGTTATTCAGCAGTAAAAGGATATTATTCAGCAGTACAAATATATAAAAGGCTGCTATTCAGCAGTACAAATATATATAAGGCTGCTATTCAGCAGTACAAATATATAAAAGGCTGCTATTCAGCAGTACAACTATATAAAAGGCTGCTATTCAGCAGTACAAATATATAAAAGGCTGTTATTCAGCAGTACAAATATATAAAAGGCTGCTATTCAGCAGCTTAGTGAGCTATTTAGAATTATAAACAGTTTCTACTCACAACGAGGACACTATTATAGAATCATTAATTTCATTCACTATTCAGTGAATTCAAAATCTGCTAATTTCTTATTAAAGTTGAGCATGAAAAGAAAGAAGAATACTGGGGAAAATAAATTAAATGGTGAGAATAAGTGGCTTGACTTGGAAATAATTGATGAATTGGACCTAAATTAATTCTGGAGGTTATCATTTTGACTAGAACTGCGCAATTTTTACATCCAAAGATTCCAGAGGTTTTACTTTAAAATTTCTTAATGAAAAATTCCTACAATATAAAGCAGCTTCCATCTAATAATGAGAAACAATTCCTTCCTCAACTACCTCTACCATCTGACATGGCTACAGACAGCCATTTTAGAACCCCAAAAAGGGAAATCTCAATTTGAGACCCCTATTGATATTGTACCTTTACATAGTGCAGGTTATACAGGGTGGCATTTGGCAGCTTTTATAGTAGCGTTTGTAAACAAAATAGCTGCTGACAAAAATTTAGTCTTCTGATGTATGAGAAACATGTCATATTCACAAAAGAAAGATACAAAATCTTTATTTCACATAATACAATCTATCTCATCGTAAAATACATTATTTTCAGACTTTAATATTCAAATGAAAAGAAGAAAATTCATTTACTATATTATTTTGTATATAATCAATGTACGCAGGCTCAAACTTCTGATGTCACATGATATACGTCACATAATATTTACCAATGAAACAAGAAAGTAGACTGCACTTACAGACCCAGCATGGTGGACATTGGTTGGTTGGTTGTTATGGGTTTAACGCCATTTTTCAACACATGATAGGCTATACATGGCAGCCCGTCTATTTGGCGGAGGAAGAACCCGAGAAAACACCGGGAAGAACCACCAAACCACAGGAAGCTACTGGCAAGCTTTCTCACATACACACGTTGGCCGAGCCCGAGACTCGAACCCACGAGGACAGAGATGAGATGTCAGTGATCTGTATAGGTGAGTGCCTTAGACCACTTGGCCACCCAAGGCCCCTGGTGGACATTGTTTACAATGGGAGTTTAGTCGATCTACTATCTGCAATATCATCATTAACTATGTTTGTGATGGAGAAATGCATGCGAGTAAATATATATTTATGTTCAATTAAATCCCTATAAAAAAATGTTTTGTCTTTAGCAATATTTCCCATGAGCTAACAAAATATACAATTTATTGGTGGCTAAATGTGACACTAAGCACACTCATTTTATCGATCACTATGTACTGTTAATACATCTAAAGCATTTTATACACTAGAAACTATGTAGTAAATATCACTTATCTCAATTTCAGGATAATACAATCTTAGACGAAGGTCTGATGTGAAGAAATGTGGTTCATTGCACTATGACACCAATACTTAAAACTACAAATTACAATTTCTCAACACATGTATATAAATAGGTGTTTATTTCTATACCTCAGTTAAAAGACCACCTGTCTTATGGTAATTCAATTTTGAAAAATCAACACTTTAATGCACAGCTTGAAATGATGTGATCATTATGACATCTTTGATATGACATGTTTGACCTAGGTGTATTGTAGCGCTATGAACTATGGGACAGACTGGACATAAAATAAGATGGTTGCAACTTCTATCTCTATTTAAATAATGAAAATTAAAAATTCTTATACAATGTTAATAATCACAAAAACAATCTTGTAACAGAAAATGTCAAAGTCAACTAAAGGTTTAGAGGAATATGGAAATCTTTAGCATTTTATGACTTGCTGTACATTGACTGATGTAATCTCAATAAATGTCATACTGAAAAATTTCACTTGCCAACATACACTGTTCTTTCTGTATTTGGTACGAGTTGTCAGTCATCTCCAACGAAATTTTATGAATTTTTCAATATTCATTCAGATATTAATTTATGGGCAGTTAGTGACACAGTACTTTTTGAAATACTTTTCTATGTAATGACCCATACTTAGAGACAGAGATTCAACTAATAGTAGCACTAGTACACCAACCTATACATTTGTACTAATTTTGATTGCTTGGAGCCTTAGCTATGTAAAATTATCTGTTTTAAAAAAGTTAAATACTCTATCCAGACAATTCGGCTGACCCAGTATATCTGTTATTTACATAACTGTGTATTCATCGCTCTGCGTAGATATATGTGAAAGTTTTCATTTTTGTCAATGTCACAGTTATATATTTATATCATAATCAAGCCTGTTTTCAAAGAAAAAAAAAAAATTGTTATCTTTAGAGTTCAATGCAATGAATAAAATTTTCTTTTTATAGCAATAAAATTAAATTACTGACAACAATATGTTTTTGAAAAGAACATTGTATCTCTTTTAGGAAAAGAATTTCCATGGGAAATAAATTTTGCTGAAAAAAATGTATGTATCAGTATTTATGAATTCCTTAAAAATAGCAGTATGGGCGTTGGGTCATATTAGTATCATTCCCTGTGTCAATGATTTATGCATAGGCTAGCAAATTATACATAAACTTATTCAGTACAGGCTAGGACTGTGTCAATGATTTAGGCATAGTCTAGCAAATTATACATAAACTTATTCAGTACAGGCTAGGACTGTGTCAATGATTTATGCATAGGCTAGCAAATTATACATAAACTTATTCAGTACAGGCTAGGACTGTGTCAATGATTTATGCATAGTCTAGCAAATTATATTTAAACTTATTCAGTACAGGCTAGGACTGTGTCAATGATTTATGCATAGTCTAGCAAATTATATTTAAACTTATTCAGTACAGGCAAGGATGCCACTTTTAATTAATGATGTCCAGAAGTATGCTCTTATACAAAAGTTAAAAATTTATTAAGTAAAACTGTGTATTTTGGCATTCAACCACCTTACAAAATTCTGTTTTGGTGTCTGTTGAAAAAAATATTTTGCTTTTGATATATGGAAATAAATGCTTTAGAAAGTATATCTGATGACCCTATTCAGAATGTTTACTGCTGATTTACAGAAGACGAGGATTAGTTGTCTTTTTTTAACTTCTCACAAATTTCAAACTCTTGACAAAAGTTACCAGAGCTGCCTCTTGAATAAACTAATTATGGAAACTGAAAGGAGATAATTCTGAAAAGGTACACTTTTAGTGCCAAGTCATATAAAATTCATCCAAAATACAAGACATGCCTAATGCTGAAATTAACCAATATACCTATATATAACAGTACCAATGGCTGCTAATAAAAGAAAAGCAAGAGGCACAAGTGGGCCTGATAACAATCTCCTGACGGACATCTGCCTAATTGCCAAATGCAAGAGCAACTGGCAAAAAATTCTGTGTCAGTAGGGATACTTTCTTTACAAATTTCTTCCAATGCTGTTTGTTGCATTTGTTCTGAATACAATTATTGCAAGGTTTCTCTAGGTTTTAATCATCACCAATATTTGATGGCACATAAGGGTTTTATGCCAGTATGTTTTATTTCAAAGTCAGGGGGTAAAGGTAATATAAGCAAATGGAAAAACTTTAACACATGTAACAGAATGAATTATCTCAGCTTTATAATGATTCATGTTACATATGATGAGAATCTATCAAAGAGTTTAGGAAATATCTGCAAATGTAAAAGTTTACCCAAAACCTTAACACATGTAACAGAATGAATTATCTCAGCTTTATAATGATTCATGTTACATATGATGAGAATCTATCAAAGAGTTTAGGAAATATCTGCAAATGTAAAAGTTTACCCAAAACCTTAACACATGTAACAGAATGAATTATCTCAGCTTTATAATGATTCATGTTACATATGATGAGAATCTATCAAAGAGTTTAGGAAATATCTGCAAATGTAAAAGTTTACCCAAAACCTTAACACATGTAACAGAATGAATTATCTCAGCTTTATAATGATTCATGTTACATATGATGAGAATCTATCAAAGAGTTTAGGAAATATCTGCAAATGTAAAAGTTTACCCAAAACCTTAACACATGTAACAGAATGAATTATCTCAGCTTTATAATGATTCATGTTACATATGATGAGAATCTATCAAAGAGTTTAGGAAATATCTGCAAATGTAAAAGTTTACCCAAAACCTTAACACATGTAACAGAATGAATTATCTCAGCTTTATAATGATTCATGTTACATATGATGAGAATCTATCAAAGAGTTTAGGAAATATCTGCAAATGTAAAAGTTTACCCAAAACCTTACCAAACTGTTGATGACAATGTTGCTTCCTGTAATTAATCTCCAACATTTATTGTAAATTGAAAGAACAACTGATGAGAAGGATTTTACAATTAGAAATAGACCAATTTAGGTCAATCTCAGTGCAAATAATTTCATCAGAAAATTAGATGTTGTCAATTCCAATATTTTATTTTTTTGTTACGTTACTTTTAAGTTTCGATATTAGGAAATCTTCTTTCAAAGTATTCATATTTACTCTGAAAGAATGTTGAAATCCATCAAAAAGAATAAAAGCATTGACAGCATATTGACCCTATTCATATTCACCAACATCAAAGATCAGCCCTGTACAGTGACATTTCTGCATTAAATTTGTCACTAAAATCTCAGTACCAATGATAAACAAATGAGGTGCAAAGGTATTGCCATGACGACAGCCTATTTCAAGTCTAAGAAAAAATTACTCTTTTTTTTTTATAACACAACTTTTTGAATTACTACAAAACAATCTGTACTGCTTACAAACTGAGTCACCAAAGTTGAAAAATTTTAAAGCTTTATCCAAAAAGTACAATTCAATTGAATCAATGACTTTTTTACATGTTAATTGGTAATAATATCTATTTTCATCCTCTAACTGATGCATGATATCTAATATTAGCCTGGTATTTTCTCCAGTGAAACTATCCTTCATAAATACTTTGTATCACTCATTAATGAAGGAAGAACTTTTTTAATCCTAGCTGTAATATTTACTTAAGCAATCTTATAGTCAACATTAAAAAAAAAAATACAGGTCTCCACTTTTTAATGCATTTTCTATTTTTTTCTTCATTTCGTAAATATGTGATGCACACTGACTCTGAAAACCTCAAAGTTTTCCTACAATATATCCATAGTTTATTTATCAGAATAGAAACCTCTCAATATCCAAATGAACTCGTACCATCTAGCCTTAGATCTTAATAAAACAACATGTCTACATTCCTCTCATTCTGCTTTCTTTTTTTAAAAAATTTCCAAAGTTTCCCCATCTCTGCCGTTGGACAATCCTTTATGAATTTCTAATACTTCACATTTTAAATACCATTAGTTTTTCCCTTTCCTCTTCCCAACAGAGTAATCTATAGTTGCTGATAATTTTTCATTTTCAAAATTTCAATTTATGCCCTTTAAGTAATATTCTTGTACCCTATCAGTTATATACTTTTTAACTAATTCAATATAGTTAATGTTCCTCAGTAGTTTGGCATTACATTTCCAATATCCTTTTCTCCTTGGACACTTTGAAAAACCCACTATCAAAACATTTGCTGAATGATCTGCCTTATATCCTGGAAAAAGACATGCATTAACTGCATTGATATATATGTATTATATCCTGATATATATGTCTTATATCCTGGAAAAAGACATGCATTAACTTCATTTATATAAATGTCTTATATCATAGAAAAAGACATGCATTAAGTGCACTGTTATAAATGTCTTATATCCTGGAAAAAGACATGCATTAACTGCATTTATATATATATGTATTATATCCTGGAAAAAGACATGCATTAACTGTATTTATATAAATGTCTTCAAATGTAAGAAAATAATTTAATCAATCTTGTTTCAAGGAAGACTTTTGCCTCCATGTATACATCTTTAATTACGGATTGGAATCTCTCCTGTGGTCAATTCATTCCAAATTATTTTCAGGTCTTGAGTTGCTGTTGTAGACTGTTGGTGTTTGTCATGTAAAATAACAACAGTATTCCAGTCCACACACATTATAATATATTCATTCTTAAAATTAAAATCTCTTCCTTAAGCTTTCTATATAGTTTGAATTATCATCATTATAACCAGAGAAATTTGCAGGAGTTATTCTACTGCCAATAATTGTGATATGTAAAATAATAAATCTTCCTTGACTGTCACATCATTCTCTCTATTTCATAATTCCTGATACTACAAGTTTCTTGAAAACATACCACAGACACATTCAGTATTTTCCTCAGGATTTGAAAATGAAGGGTCATTGACTCCTGTGCTGAAATTTCCATGAGTCAAAATTTAAGATCAAGAGTCAAAATCTTAAACATGAGAGTTATGAGAATGATATGGGAAAAAAAACCCACATATTTATAACTCATTTACATTTTATTGTCAAACACAGAAAGCATCAAAGAGACTTGTTTAATATACAAACATCCCAATTATAACATAAAATATCACAAGGAGACAAAAAGAAAATTTGAACATCACATATTATAATGAAATGCAGTATTTATAAACCACCGTAGAAAAATATTTGGCTCTACTTATAATGGGTTAACACAAGATTTTCTTGATACAGCATAATCTGTACATCGCTATTAACTGGGCAATGTACTAACATAACTCAATAATTTACAGTTACTTCACAAAATTAATTACTTCCTTTGCTGGTTTTTGCAATTCAAATTGTTTCAAAACTGTCTTCACATTTAAGTCACTCATATCCGGACCATCCTCCATTATTTGAATAAATTGGCACAATTTGGTATAATCCATTTGTGATTTAGATTTGATTTTCAGGTGATTCTGGGTAGAAAACCCCATTTGACAAGCAACACTGGTAAGTGGAGGAATGAACATGTATTTTTCTAGAATAAAAAAATCAGAGAACGTATCCTCATAGTTCTCAATAAGCTCCTGGCACATAAACTTCAGACATTTTCCCCTCATATTTATCAAAATCTACCTTGTACAATGTGCAACTGTTCTGTGTTGCAAATCGAAATGTCTATCAAATGCACTCTTTTCTAGATTTGCACTCCACCCAGTGACAAATGGATTTTTCATGTTTGCATCTTTGTACCAAGTGCAAAACACAATTGTCTGTCCATCATTATTCACAGATGTTTCAAACTCTTTCTTCCACATATCCCTGAATTTTCATGTGCATTTTGAAGGAGTGTTTTTTTCCCCATTTCTTACTGCCGTGTTCATTTTTACAACCTGAGTTAGTATCACACTGATGTTTCCCTGAGAAATAAGTCAAAATATTCCTCTGAGCTATTATATTTATATGTAATACTTAAATTTTACAATCACATTTGATACATCACAATGCTGTGCAATCAATAATAGAACAATGTACACAGTGCGACAGTAATGTTAGAAATGATCAAATAGAAAATAATTCACTTATATACTAGAAGTGCAACCAATTAAATTGAGATCAATTGAAATCAATGATTACAAATAGTTTTTCACGTATATTATAGTATCATCAAAAGAAACATGTGGTATTTACTGCAATCAGTTCTCTTTGATTTCCATCCACTATTTCTAATTCCTAGTCATCACAGCCAATTCGGCGTCTTACTTTATAAAGAGGTGTTAAATTCCAATAATCTCAATCAGTGTCACTCAAACAATCCAGTTATCTTCTCACCATAAAAAATCCAAGTTGACATCGATATCAATTATCTGACAATCCCACGCTGCCCTTACAACTTCTCATGAGAACAATGCTAACTGACTAGTGGACCAGGCAGGTGAGTAGACTTGGTCATTCAAACAGCAAGAAGATCAAAGGTTATTATATGCTACTGATTATAGTGTTTGATGCTTAAGGAGAAATTTCCAAATAAAAATGATGCATAGGGCAGAAGGCACATGTGTCAGTTTTGGGTAAAATATGAAATCCACAAGTCAAAACCCAGCAGTACAGATCAATGGGAAACCCTGCACATTCTTTTGTTTTACACAAAGAAAAATGTCCCTTATTTAAAGGTTAAACTTTGCAGTCCTCTAATGTTTTCTGTACAATTTGGTCAAATTCTGTCCAGCAGTTTTTAAGAAGTTATTCTTTACTTAGCAACAGTGGCAATATTTTAAGGCAGATCTACACCATTTGTACAAACCTGAAAGGTCTTCATGCCAGGATGCTTTCTTTCAAATTTGGTCAAATTCTGTTCAGCTGTTTGCGAAGAAGTTATTTAAATGTGTTTGTATTTTTAGTAATGGTGGAAATATTTGATGACAGATCAGCAACACTTGTAAAAAAATTTGCATGGCCTTCATACCAGGATGCTCTCTGGCAAATATGGTTGAAACTGGTCCAGCAGTTTTAGAAAAGTTTAAAACAGCAATTGTTCAAGGACACACAATGGACAACACACAACAGACATACCATAAGCTCATTTGGTCTTATGTCCAGGTGAATAACAAATCACAACAAATGTGGAGCAACTTGTATGGATATTTCCTTTCATTGAATCAATGCACAAAAGTGTAAAGTAGACCTGAAATCCTGAAAATTATCATGGCTGAAAAGAAATGTTACCTGAGGATGTGAGAGGTCTGGAACAAGAGTGGTGCCCCTTGAGTATGGATGGCTCTGCATGCAGTCAATCCCTGCATCTTATAACATCTCTGTAGACTCAATCTGATTTAAAAGACAATAAATTTCTTATCTCTCAGCCAATAATTTAAACACTTACTTTGGACACCACAAGACAAAACATGCTAAGCATTTCAAACTAATGATAGTTACATCAATGTAGTATCTCCCAAAATAAATCAGTAAAACTCTCAATTATCCTGACTGGCAGACAAATTTCTTGGATTCTGTTACTCAAAGTTAATCAGAACCTTCATACTGCATTTAATGTATTTCCCCTCCAAAAAAAGCTTCATTATCTAATGTCAATTTTTTTCTTTCTATATAAAGTGATGTTGAAAATGAATAGAGTTCCCAAAATAACAAATGCTGAATATTCACAAATGTATTTGTTTCATCCTATTGTCAGTTAAAGCTAAGTATTATTAGTAATATGGTTTGTTTCTGACCTGGTATGGAATCATACAGAGTCAGTACGAAACTTAGAGTATTATTGGGCAAAATGCTTGTATCAAGTCTGTGTACATTTTCTAATGACCTGATATCATATCATACCAGATTACTAATAAACCATGCAATGAATGTAGCCCACTGATGACCTGCCTTCTTTCAAATTATTTTCACATGAAATTCATTTTAAGGCAAGACAAAGAAACATCGAGAGACTTCATTACAAAATTACATCATTCATGATACTGCATCACACTGACCTATATCACATTGTTCCTACTGACCTGGTATGGTCTTATATCAGGTATTCACAAAATACACTTTCGTCAATGAAAATGCAAGAAACTTGTCAGAGGTGGGTAAAGAAATATAGCACCTGTACACAATAACAAACACATGGGTATGAATGGTATCCAGCATTAAAAAACAAGTCAACAAAAGCAAATACTTAAATTTATTATTATAGGTGCCTAAATATACCCTACATTTTAGTTCTGAACCCTTTTCAACAGCTTGGATGCCATATACTGACTAGTCAGCAACTCACAAAGCTCTCCAAGAAACCAAACCTAAGAAATTGGTAATTGTTATGACATTTCATTGTACTGAGGTGGTTATTGTAGTAAATGAATGTAGAAAAAACCAAGAATCCAAGTGGCAAAACATACAGAGGTTAAATGAGTATGACAATACAATTCTCAGCCATGTACTTTTGAGGTAATAACATATACCATAATATTTCCAGAAAAAGGGTACATTATATAGACATAGGGTACATTATATAGACATAGGGCTGCATTTTGCCACTTAACCTATGTCTGTGCTATAGATATATTGAGAAAAGTAAAGAACATTTTACTCTAAACTATTTGAATTTTGAAATATGACATCAGAGGCAGAAAAATCCATTGCCCTGCAACCAAGTACAACCAAATTTTAGCTTCAGGCAACCAAATGTATCAAAATTACAGGCCAGTCGGGCAAACAGATTTTAACGGCTTTGGTTTATGATAAAGTCAATTACTATGATACAGGATCAATGACATGAATTACCAACAGGTCTGTTGTCTGTTATTCCTGCCAGGTGTTGATGTTTTCAAAAGAAATGAGACCTACTTGGCAGAGTCAATGAGGCATAATAATCACACTTTCTGCTGTCACCCAAGACTGGCTAATGCCAAGTGTTAATCATACCTGTTGTCATCCACTGATTCAGGACTGTTTATTGTCAGATGTTAATGATGCTTTATGTTGTCACCGAGGGGTTAAGGACTGGCTAATGCTACATGTTAATCACAGTTTCTGCTGTCACCCAAAGGTTCAGGACTGGGTAATGCCAGGTGTTAATCACACTTTCTGCAGTCATCTAGGGGTTAAGGACTTGTTAATGACAGGTGTTAAGCACACTTTCTACTGTCTCCCAGGGGTTAAGGAATGGCTAATGCCAGGTATTAAGCACACTGTAAGAGACAAGTTTACCCTCTGACACTGATTAGGGTATTGTAAACAACAATTACCCAACGTTAAGGGTAAATACAGAAGCAACTACACTGTTAGGGGTAAATACAGAAGCAACTACACTGTTAGGGGTAAATACAGAAGCAACTATACTGTTAGGGGTAAATACAGAAGCAACTACACTGTTAGGGGTAAATACAGAAGCAACTACACTGTTAGGGGTAAATACAGAAGCAACTACACTATTAGGGGTAAATACAGAAGCAACTACACTGTTAGGGGTAAATACAGAAGCAACTACACTGTTAGGGGTAAATACAGAAGCAACTACACGCCTCATGATCTAACAGATACCTTTAACATGGTAATTGAAAAGAATATGCCTGTAGAAAAAGCAGCCAAGTTGTTTGGTGTACCAATTAATACCCTGAACTCTTTAGAAAGGTTCATTTGATACCTGTTGAAAAATTTCTGATGAAATTTTAGTCTGTTGCAAAAGTCATAAAATATGCAAAAATATTTAATTGTAAGTTTATTATTACCTAACACTGTATATTAAAATTTATGTTTTATTCAGTGACTGTTATTGGCAAAACCTGATGAGGTGTTCCACATGAAGCCAAAAGTGCGTACCCTCCATTTTTTCACTTAGATTACATGTTTACCAGTAGCATACAATTTTCATTATCAATCCAAATGTAGCACCCATAGTGTGGTAACCATCAACTGAATATGAAACTAAAACGTGGCCCATTTACAGAAATATTCTGACGCGAGTTCTTACACTGGCAAAAACACATGATGATGGAAAATTAAGAAATTAAATAAATCTAATATAAAACAAAATTTAAAAAAAAAGACCATGTGAAATAAAATATGGGAGATATTCACAAAGGTATTTAGACATATATTTCCTTGTGGAGTTTTATGCTTTATACATAATAAACTGCTTGAGAAATTATTTAAATACAAAAGTCAATCCGTGTACGAAACCAAGAATGAAACATGCAAAGGTGAATTTATTGTCCACCTTCCTAACTTTGTTCCTGTCCTGGAATCATGCGCCATGTTTCTCGCTACCTAATGCGCTTGTTTCGAGATAATGACATAATCAACTGTGTCACCAGCATTCTTCAAGAGTGACAGCAATTATTTAACAAGTAAAATCAGACAAAATGAGATATAAACAAGTAATTTCATATTATTTTAAAAAATCAGAATGAAAATCTATATTTTGACTAATGCCTTGTTTGTCAGACATTTTGGCCTTGAATTGTGTATTATATGCTAAAGATAGGTCCGCTGATCACATGATAGCCTTGTTTACATTTCTTGAACAGGAAAACCCACTTTGGGAATTTATACAAAGGTTGAGTCAATGTAAATATTTGGTTTTAATCATGTGGGGTTCTCATACAATGTAAGATAAATTTACACTGGAAATGTATATTCTCTATGGACTTTTTCATTTCAGTATTATTTCATTGGAAAGAGAAATATTTGTTTTATTGTTACATCCTGGAATACACTTTAAGAAATGAACCATATGTTTATATTGTATTAATATTGTATTATTTCTTCATGTTATATTTAATTGAATATGTCTTTGAAAGCAATAAAATATGATAAAGATGGAGATGAAATCTGTTTTAATTTTGTTTAAAAAAAAACATTAATGAAAATTATGGCCATTTTCATTTTTATTTTTATTTCAGGTTAAACCACTTCATTTCACACAGAATCAATACAATACTCTCTCCCTCTGTCTCTCAGTCTAGTGATTCATGTATTTATATGGTAAAGAACAAGCAAGCAGTAATGTAAGTGCACAACTGCATATAGAATTAACGGGGGGGGGGGGGAGTATTTACATTTTATTTTATTTTTTATTTCAAAAACACGGAGACGCTATCAACTAAAAATATCCATACCTTGGCCTACTGGCACATTCCGGTCATATACCACGTGACATTTTAGTCAGTGTCACGAACCATGGATGCACTTCCGGAAATAAGTAAGAAGCTCGGGAAAACGGTAATTCTTAACTAATTTACATGAATGTCAAATACTTTTTAAAGATGATTAAATGAAGTAGATATAGTTGAACACCTTCTATAGTTATTTTAATAGATTCTTACAATATTATAACGAACGCGTTAAAATTATTATTAAGGGCACGAAATATGGTGGATCGAGGACAATGTAGGGAGGGTGGAACATTGTACACATTAATTCATTGCGCATGTCGTGCCACAGCTGCCAGAAATCTCTTACTAGTCTGTTGCAAGTTCGTGCGTTCTTTGTGGCATGAACATTATAAACAGTCAGACGAAAATAATAAATTAAGCTCTCAAAGTAGAACCTTGTGACTTGCAAAACAACTTCGGCTAAGAAGGCGGCCATATTGAATATTGATATACACAGGAGTAAAAGCACGCGCCCACAGCGGAACTTCGAATTTGCTTCTTCGGACCGCAATGCAATGGTATTAAACAACGCGAAATGAATTGTTAAACACAATTACCTAACTTAGATTAACATGAGAAAAATTTAATTAAAATAAAGGTACATATTTTTATTCTCACCCTTGCATTAAAATAGGTTCCTTTGACACTGAATAATCAACGTTGGATTCTTGGAAAAGAAGCAATACATCATTACTTGAAACAGCTATTGAACCTTGAAAGAATTGTAAATCAAACAGCTAATTTAAAATTCATCTCCGTTTGAACTTCTCTGCCTGTAATCACCCCTAACTGTAAAAAAAAAAGTTTGATCACATTAAATCTTTTTTTATTTTAATTACGAGACTTTATTTACATAAATATTTACAGCTGAACATAAATAGAAAAGAGATTAACTAAGTATATAAGAGATGGAATGTTATTGATACATTTTCTACTCATACATTTTGGGTCTTGTCAACACAGTTGAAATGTTGTTGATACATTTGTCACCCATACATTTTGAGTATTGTCACAGTTTGCTCAGCAGAAGGCCACTCCTGCAAATCGAAGAAAATTTAGGCATGATAGAGAAAGGAAGAAAAACTTCACCCATTTGATGATGTGACAGGTCTGGAAAAAAGTCCGTTCAGTCAAAACCCGCAGCACGTTTTAATATCACTAATTACAAAATGTTTGCATCATCCATGCCATAATTTGTGATTTATGATCAACCCTGATCACTAATTATTATTAATCATTATAAATATAAAAATATTAATAACAAGATTTGTGAACAAGATAGTCTCTATGAGTATTTTGGTGCCTTCAACTGACCAGAACCATCAAGTTATCAAGTCACAAGCATTTTTTAAAAAATTAAAAAAGATTTCATGCCTTAATGCACACACTATTTTGACCATATATCGGACTTGCCGCGCAATTCAGATTTTTCGTCACAGTTACGCATATACAGACGGATAATCTAAACGTAAGTATTTATTTTCTTGCATGCTCCAAACAACAGTGTTGAACCATTTCTCAAATTGCAGCATCTTCTGCTTACTTACATTGCAGCCTTAGGGAAAAATTACGAAATAAATTCCTCTACAATTATTGGTACTGATTTATTTGTACTATTTCTACCTCTTTTCTTACTGATTTTCCGCAAATGACTACTGCCTTTCCCCCTGCTTTTAGCAGCCATATTTTTCAAGAGAATGGGAAACAGGACGACTGCCATCCCCACTCTCTCTCTCTCTCTCTCTCACACACACACACACACACACACACACACACACACACACTTTTATTGAAAATTATGGATAATATAATACTGCATAGGCTGGTCGCTGTTCCCAGTGGCTGCTCCACTTCTGATTTTTGTTTGTTTGTTTGCTTGTTTGTTTACAAATCCAGGTAACCCTTAACGTCTGACTGAGCATATATAAATTGCTCGGATTTTTGCAAGAAAATACATTTTGAAGGATTGCATTAAGTATCACGGCTCAGACACATTAAGAAAATATCGTAAGAACCTTACCAATATGGTCATGCAGGCGCAACTACTCAGTTTAAATTAAATATTAATTGTTGTTTCCAAAATTTAATACTAATATAGTTTAACCAAAGTATATTCAGTCCTGATTGTTGCATGATCTGCCCCTTAAATGTCATCAAAAGAAAACATCCTGACGAAAATTATTGATCGCTATGGACTTAAACATTGGTGGCCAGGTACTAAACTCGGTCAAGAAAAGAGGACGTCGGGTCTATCATAGCAAATAACAGGATAGAACGATTTTTTTTCTCAACACGTGCAGCTTTCATTGTGACATCACACCGTGCGACATTCAGTCCAGTTTGTACTGGATGACACCTTTAGGTTCATCTCGTCCAAAAATGTCCACGTACGTTAACATTGATTTTGCCGTATGTAGATCTCGGGGCGTGTAAATAATGACCTTTCAAAAGAATATGGATGTACGAGGATCCAAATAAAGGGAATAATTGCCATTTAAAGGTCTGTGTAATGAAATTCTGCAAAATGACATCCATTACTGAAATAGTCGGTACTGAACGCCTACATGACCTGTATGACTTGTACAGATGGCACTGCACCTATCCTTAAGTTTTAAAGCGTTGTCCAGAACTCGCTGTTTTTAGGAAGCTGCTGGATAAATAAAGACTAGTACTTACATATAATTAATATAGTAAAATACCAGTACGCACGTTACGCCAGGACTGTCTTTGATTTTTTGTTATTGTAATGGGTGGGATTGTGTTTGTAATCGTTGATTCTCTGATTCTCTGAGAAGTGCAGCTTGTTATTGTTGAAAAATTATCACATTGATATTGTAACACACATGAGGTCTCAGCCGAACGAATCAAACAACACCTGCGTGAGTCTGCCTTGAGGTCTATGTTTCCCCTATTTCCAAGGACCTCAAGACAACAGTCGTTGTCAACTGAAGGGTTTCTTGAACGCGCAAATACCACGAATAATTGTCATCTAATTAACTGACAACCACATATTCACTAGACCATAATTTCACACTTGCATGGTTTTGCTTGCTTCATATTTGTATGACCCATCAGTAAGCCTTTCGCAGCCGTATATCGGTACTTCACGCCACGTAACAAAACAACACTACCCAAACACATAATACAAAGAATTATTCCTGTCTCAAATTATTTAACACTTATATGTGAAAATATCAAGAGAATTCCTTATATTAAGAAATTAGGGAGAGTCCATGTTACGAAACTAATCCGTGCTACCAAAAAGTATCGTGAATACTGTACATTATGACGTCTGCTCTAAGTAATCGGCTAATTACTCGGTTTGAGAAATATTTTCGAAACACCGACTCTCCATAATCAAACAAATAATCAAAAATATCTAACAAAGCTATAAACAGAGACGTAAAATACAAATAGCTCTTACTCTAGGTTTGTTACAATGTCAATGAGATTAAACTAGTTTGTACTGTGAAATTGTATATGAAAGAATATATATCTTTAATTAAAGACCTGGGTTCCTCAAATTTATACAGAGAAAAAATATACTTTTTAAGTCTCCGCCATCAGTAAAAAAAAAAAAAAATGCTAGGGACTTGCAGAGCTAAGGTTACCTCAGTTAAGTTTGCATCCCCATGTGAAAGTGTTGGACAAAAAAGAGGTAGAAAAATAAAAATGAGAAGAAAAAAAAAAAAAGACCCAGATTTCTATCAAGAATGTGTGGCAGGTATGACCAAATAGGATTTATATGTCCTCACAATCCCATCATATTCAAATTAACAAATTCAGAGTGCAGCATGTAAGCGACTATGCCTGTAGACAATTTCCTCATTGTTGACGGGTTCTCGTTTCTCTGGAACAAGACCTATTTTTGTGCATATACATTTTTTATATAATATGTTCACACACATACACACACACACAATATATATATATATATATATATATATATATATATATATATATATATATATATATATATATATATATATATATATATATACACACACACACACACACACACACACACACATATATATATATATATATATATATATATATATATATATATATATATATATATATATATATATATACTCATTAAGGTAAATATTTGGGCCACATTTTACTATGCCTCTTCTACTCAATGGCATATCAAATTAGATAAAACCAACGATGGTATCGTTAAACTTCTTGAACAGCACTATGGAGTATATACTTATTTTTTTTTTAATTAAGAAGGTATCATATACCAATGTTTTAAAGGTTAACTGATTAGGTGTCTGAGCCCCATTAGATAGGACTTGGGCAAATAAGTGAAACAAATTATATTCCTTTACACCCTGATCTGTATATAATCAGCCGCGAATAACATAATTATCCTTTTTCTGTTCTCTTAGACTCTCCTTCTGAATTGCAAAAGGCTCGCTCCTGCAAAACGTGCCGCCCACGCATGTGATCCGCATGCATGCTCTACAAATTCGTTAATCCCGTTCCATTGCGTTTTCGGGTGTGTTACACTGGCCACGGCCAAGAGTCACGTGATATTTCGCGCCAAACACGAAAGCGCCATTCATGGAAAGCCGGCAACCGAGTTTCTTCGGCCTTCAGCAATATTAATGATAAGTGGTAAATTGCGAACGTAATCGTTTAGGTCCTTTATTGTAGGGACCATGGTCCTTCAGAACAGCGGAAAGTACAAAGCAGACACGACAGACTCTGCTGGGTAAGACAAAACACTTCCTTAGTTCAGCCGCATGGACGGGGACATTGCATGATGGAAAGGGGGGGGGGGGGGTTATCTTGTCATCGTCTTTCTTGTTATATGCAGCATACCATCTCCGTTCCATAACGCATAAAGGGGAAATTATTAGCCAATAAGACAACCTGACAGTGTCCGTGCTATGATTTTGTTAAAGTTTTCCCCAAATCCCGAAACCGGAGCCTACTGTAACGAGGTTGAACTCCGAATTAAGATCGTGCATTCAACAATTGAGGAACTGCTGTTGGAATTTGCATGTTCTTTATTCCGAGAGGTGAGCAACTTAAAGATTGTTATACTGGTATGATAAAACCGTCAAGATTGTTTTACTGGTATGAGTGCATATTAGTTTTAGGACCTTTGTTTTGTAACGTAAAAAAATTTGTTTTCACCTTGTTTCTTATCTTCTCCCTAATTTTAACGTCCAACACTATACTGCTTTTGCTTTCACCATTTTGCCTTTACTTTTTATTGCCAATATACACCGACACTTGAGAGAGGGTGCTGCATGCAGTATGTGTGGTGGGGTTCCATTTTGGCAAGATGTAATGTCCTGTGTCATCTTGGCCCATGCTAGTGTTAAAAGAATAACTGGGACTATTAAAAATAGCCACTCTTGTATGTAATCTTTGTTTATTTTAAGTTGTCAATGCTCCAAGTTGCGACAAAATGGTTAGTGACTAAAGCTTAGAATTGGCAAGTTAAAATTGTCAACTGGCTGCTCTGGTGACCTATCAACTTGTAATGCAGGTACTGGAAAATAATTTGAAAAGTAATTAAAAGTATATACAGAGGTAGAACAATTTTGAAAATCCACGATTGTCCTTGGGCAACCAGCTTTGAAAAACTGGTTGCCCATTAATTTACTGCAGTTGCCCCAGATTGCTGTAACAGGGGTCTCAGGGCTCAGAGCTTTTGGGTCATATATGTGTGAAATTCTCAGAGGACGCACCTTTTCTGTGTGATGTGTCACTGAATTGCTTACTTTTTCCTCATGGCTGCCCCATTTTTATATTTTTGGTTAGCCATGATTGATCTGTGGAATAGCTAAACAGTGTTCCAGCTAGGATTTCAAATGACAGGTGCTGATCAGGGCAGGCATCCCAAGTCAACATCAGGGCACGTAATGTGCGAAAGGATGTCATCTAGTAACCAATAAAAAAAGAGAAAAAATAAGAAGCTTTGACTAAAAATCATTTATTTCTCAAACTAATCAATTTGTCGTGCAAAATTTAACTAAAAGCTGCATTCATCCTCATTATTACCAAATATAAATTAAAATATGAAAAATACTTGTATATCAACAATAACTACTACACTACAAGAATAAATGAAGTTGATAACTATCACCACAACACTCGGTATTGAAAACAGCAGTTCTAACTATCTTGGTTTTCCTTCATAAGGACACTGGTTAACCCTCTGGTTTCATACCATTTCAGGTCTTGCTTTTGGTCCCCCATTTTCTTGGCATAATCGTTTGTTTCTTTCACAAGCTTTTCCACCAGACATTCAGGATAAAACTTGAGAAAAAAATCTTTCTCATTGCTTAGTGGTCCAAGCTCGATTGTTGAACCAACAAGAGAATCAAAATCATTGATCTCGAACACTGCAAGGTCATCACTCCATTGTGCAAGTGGGACTATGTCCTCCTCATCATCCGATTCAAAATCACTTAATCTGGTGTTGAAACGGGACTAACGTCAATATCTGATCCATTTTCTAAGAATGATCCATTAAACTCTTCGATATCACTTGCATTGAACCCTTCAAAGTCGCTCATATCTGAATCAGAATCCATCTTTGTTTATCTCAACTGCACGTGTTTCGTAAAGTGCAGGAAAGCCCTTCCTGTGTCTAAATTTAACCTCTCAGCTTTCAAACTTGTATCAAAATGTTGAGTAAACAGTCCTCTCATTGGTTATGATAATCAAAAATATGTAAACTTCTGTGCTTTCAAGCAATCAACGTTCAGTTAACATAGCGGTCACGTCCGCATAGATGCGACGCTGGGGTTTAGAGTACTGCTGAACTATACGCACATAACCGACACTAGGGTAGTAAACGAGGCTTATCGACACTGCATATATGCGTCATTGGGGTTCAGGAGCTATTTACAGGTGATGCTTAGATGCGGCAGTCATAGCTAAAGTGTTAAACAATTTCATCACATAGTATAGATAGCAAGAAATAATAAAGTTTTACATTATCACATGCCTCTACACTGAAGATTGCTTCTGTATTAAACAGCGTACTGACAAGGCTTGTATACATTGTAACGATGTAGAGTAAAGTAACACTACAAGTACTATGTTCGTGATAGAATTCATGGCCAAAAAACATGGGATAAACATGTCTCATTCTGCCAGCGCTTTGTGTGTGCTTAAGTGAGTGTGCAGAAAGCAGAATTTTAAAATTTCCAATGCTAAAACCATGCATCAGGGGTCATGCTACTAGGTGAAGTGGGGGACTACAGGGCTGAGCAAATCCCATATCCCGAAGTCCTAGACTATTGTTTCGAAGTCGGGCAAGTAAAATTTTCCAAGTCGCTGGTCCGGGACAAACGCTTTTTTCTTATTTTAAAAAAGTCAGTTCTTATTTTCGTGCTTTAATCACTATATCTACCTTTATTTGGCCATTCATGCCCTCCTGGCATACTGAATACTTGATTCCCTCGCCATGTATACATTTACATCCTGTATAACACCTACAGGTGGTCAGTGATAACTATTGCATATGTGCATGTTCTATTACTGCTTTACTGCATATTGGGCTAAGTGACCAAATTATCAGCAAATCAAAACATGTCAAACAAAACAAAGTTGGTATGATTAATTAGCAGCGTTTTAAGCGGCTTTGTTACACTGTTTTATTCAAACAAGATCCTCACAAGCAGCTCACTCTGATTTTAATCCAGCGAGTCAGCGTAATTAAATTAATGAAAGGTACTTTACTGACATCAGTGTTGGTTTCTTTTATGAACATATTAAATGACAGTAATGATTCTTTCATTTTTAATTGATTATACAGAGGATTAACTTCCACGTGCGATATTGCATTTGAAGCGAAACAATTACGCTAATTAATGAGCTGTCTCTGTTAGTATTTAAAAGAGAAATTGTTTGTTATGATCACTTTAGAAGTAGTTGTCAAGCAAGCTGATGTTTACTATGTGGATAAAATTAGTTTTCTTGTGAAAGTGGAGGGATAAAACGTAAGACTGCTGTTGAGTGTGAGAATTCCTTAACCCAAGAGAGTTTAAAAATTCTAGTGAACATTTCACCAAATGGACCAGAGCTTGAGGACTTTAACCCAGACACAGCTATCAACTGCTGGATTAGTGCTGGTGCAGGTAGCAGACATGTACATTGACATTTTTTCAAATCCAGCAGCTAAAACATATATACATGTACCTGAAGTAGCCAAATGTATATCAACCAATGTTTTTGAAAAATTGAATTCTTTTAAGAAATAATTATGTTGCATATTATTTTGTGTGTTGTTTCTATGGATTAAGTACATACATCTCATCAAATCTCGGCAAGTGATTACCATTTTGGGACAAGTGAAAAGTAATGTGGGACAAGTGCATTTTCTGAAACCACTTGTCCTGGACAAGTGGATGGCAAAAAAATGTGCTCAGCCCTGGACTAAGTCTCAGAAAAAATGTAAACTTCGCCTTCTTATTGTAGGAAAGTGAAAATGACTTCACCCTGTCATTTTTGTTGGATGTACACAGCGTGGCAGTAGTGTATGGCTTTTGAGATGCTCCCTCAACCCAGTCAAGTAGTTGGTGTTATAGCCCCAGGCAAAATGTATATGGCATTTGCAGGTGTTCATGTCAATTGTGCTGACAACACAAACTCTTGCACATTCACAGACGTATTTTCATAGCTGATTGACCATTAACTCCTTCCCCTGCAAGATATCACTTCCTGATTTCTGCAAGTTATCATTTGATGATGGAAACTTAACTTGTTTTGAAACTGAAACATCTATATGTGAATAAATATTTTTTTTGTTTTAAGAATAGAATGGGTGAAAACACACTCTAAATATGTATTTTGAAGATTTTAACTGCCATGCATGTATTATTTTCTTTATAAAATCTGTTTGAAACTGCAAGTGAACCTACCAAGGGTAATAGTGGCAGACATCACTGTCTTGCAAGTACCTCTTCATTTGACTTTCAGTTTTTGTACTTCATTGTGCACATAAATTAGGGAAAATATACAATTTGTAGAAAGTAAAGTTTAAATATGTATAAAAGATTTAGCCTAACAATGTTAGGTCTGAAATGTATGGGACAATGCTGTGTTGTGGAATTAGAGAAGGGCTGTAAGGTCATGGTTGTTTTCTTACATCATTCATTTTTGTGAAAATATGAACAAAACGCATCAAAGCAAATAATATCCAACCAATACACGATGTTGCGAGTACATAGACGAATATTTAAACCATAAATTTGCAATCCTATTTGGATTGTTGTACTGAAGCTAGAAAGTGAGTGGTCATATTTACAAAATCCCAGTTTTCTGAAAATAGATGGCACTTTATTTCCATATTTGTACTAGGCTATGTGCCGATTCAGTTACTTTAATACTTCAGTTCATCATCGGTGATTAGCTAAAGTAATGTACCTAGATTACATCATTGTAATTACAAATATGTATAAATAGTTAATCAATTGCCACTAGAACAAGCAATTTAATTTTTATACATTTAATACTTCACCAAAAAATAACGGACCCAAAAATTTACATTTAATTTACAATCAGCTCCCTTAACATGCAATTGTAAAGTTGCGGTTACTCATCAGTGACCACTTATTTGAATGGATGAAAACTATGGTGTGAAGACACTTGTACATGAGCATGTTATGGGGGTTTCAAACTAGTTTTAGAAATGTTTTCGGCTGCCATTTTTCTAGTGAAGTTTTAGGAACTAACAAAAATTAAATTTGTTCGTCAAGTGGCAGTCGATATAGTATTTTTTTACCTATTGGTGATTCTAATACTGTACCCTAGGTACTACTGTCAGTTGAAAAACAATTACAATGCATAGTTTCTGCTGTGCTCTTTTGAAGTCATATTGCCAAGATACATTGCACATTTTCTCCATGTAAACGTGCACACTTCCAAGTATATGCTGCATATGGGTATGATAAATTCATACTTACAAAACGTGTTTATAATATATATACAACACCGAGAATTTTCTACTTTAAGATCAAAGTATTGCTTAAAACCAATGTTAAATGCAAATATGGATAATGAGAAATATAGGATACAGTTCAAATGAGAACCATAGAACATACACATACATTGTGTGCGTGTGTGTGTGTGTGTCTAGCTTGACCCTTGGATACAACACGTGTAACGCTGGATGTGGCAGCAAAACCTCCTTTACATGTTTTGAATATATTTGTTAAACATTGCATTTAGAACTCGTTGAAAAGAAACGACAAGCCAAATCATGTTATGAAACTTGAGTATTTATTTTGGAGATTACTATGTAGCTGATGGTGATAGGGGTTTTAATAAAAACTGGCAGATGGCACTTTTTTTACTGGTTCAGCATTGAAAGCGCATGCCTGGCACTCAGTTCAGTCTAAATTGAAGAGAACCATAAATGTTGTCTTGTTCCTTTCATGCCCAGTTGATGATGATGCATATATTCTAGTGGTCTTGTTGATTCATAACAAAACAAGATTTCCTCTTTTCAAAAACATTGGAACATTTATTTTGTGAAACGACAACCATCATCGTTGAAACTCGATTTTTTTAGAAGAAAAAATTGTTGTATTCATAAAATAGTGATGATGTGATGCTATCATTAATCACATTTGGTGAATTAGTAGGGTAAACCACTGATTATGTTAGATACTTTAATGTAACCTACATAATATTTATAATGGTGTTCGATTAGTCAATTGACACGAGTTGACCTGACACACTACCATGGATTGAAATTTCGACAAATATCGTTATTTACAGTGTGCTGAGAATTTTCTTTTTGTAACGAAAATTTAACAAAATATATGACTTGTTATTAAAATTTGCCAATTTCAAGATGTTGATTAAAATCTCCAGGCACTAATTGCTGTTTTCAATGATAAAATGAGCGATACATCAAAGTTTCATTTACCAGTTTTTATTGCAGTTTTCTTCATGTTCAACAAACTGGCCAATTCTTTGGATATTTTCAAGAAGAAAAAAAATGGGATCCATGCCTGACCCCATGTTTTAAGCGGGTTAGCGACTTGGCCAGGCACAAGTTATCAAGGGAGAGGTGCATGTTGAATTTTCAGACGAAACAAATATTTGCTACAGATTTAAGTACAGATTTTGGGAAGTGTACTTTGTTGTTATGATTGGGAAGTGTACTTTGTCTTGATTGGGAAATGAGAAATGTCTGAATTGGAATGGTAGGTTACATTATGAAATGAAAGAAAAAACCCTCATGTTCTTTTTTCTGTCATCAAAATAAGCTAAGAATAAATACTCGGACAGATGTATTTGTATAAATTTTGCTTATTTTATTCTTTAGCCGGGAAGATGCGACAGACAGTAAGAGGCACCAGCGAGCCAAGGCAGGAGATGAGATTGATCAGAAGTATGGCTTTGAGAGATACACAGACTCCACTGAAAGGGTGGGATGGCTCATTAATATGCACCCAGTAAGTTTGTTGCTAAATTTGTGCAAAAGTAAATTCATCTTCATAAATTTAAGTACATTTTACTATAAATCATTAAATTGGGCAGAAAATGGACCTGGAGATGATTCCAGACCCAGAGCATATAGCAGCTGATTCCCCAGCTTATGTTATACAAGTCTGTTGCTTATATAATAACTTTCATGGATATTATACTCAGCCCTAGAGGTTTAATATAGCTGGTTAGACTGTATTATAGTTGAGCACTCGAAGTACTCTGCATGGAGTTGAATGCCACATCTGACCATTTCAGGTTGGTTTTGTATGCAGCACTGTTGTCATTTGTGTTGTGCTACTCTTGGGACATGTACAATACAAATCCAACATTTCTCATGATTGGTTGGTATACTGTTCATATGGCAGAACTCGGCACTGCTTAATCATGACTGTTGTTTGCAGTAAAATACAAATTTATGCAGGATAAAGTTTATATTCCTGATTTGACTGTTTAGTGAGAATATCATGTATTTATACAATGGCAGTGTTATATATAAAACGTTCCAGGTACTTTTCATAGTGGAAAAAATTTGCATTCATGTTTACAAGTCAGTATAGTATAAAGATTTCTCTGTAAGCAGTGAAGTGTTCCCATAACTCGAACATAATTCTTTGCATTTATGAAACGGATCTGCTGCTATTAAACAGTACATTATCAGGGCTGAGCAAATACCATAACGGGCTATTCATTTTCAAGTCTGGCAAGTAAAATTTTCCAAGTCGCTAGTCCGGACAAGTGTTTTTTTCCCCATTTTAAAATGGTCTGGCAAGTCCTTTTTTCGTTTTTTAATCACTATTATCTACATTTATTTGGCCATTTATGCCCACTGGGCATACTGAATATTTTATTCTACCCCTCGCCATGTATACATTTACATCCTGTATAACACCTACAGGTGGTCAGTGACAACTGTCACATATATGCATGGTCTGTTACCGCTTGACTGCATGAACATTTCAGCAAATGGACCAGAGCTAGAGGACTTGAACCAAGGCACAGCTATCAACTGCTGGCTTAGTGCTGGTGCAAGTGGCAGACGTGTACATGGACATTTTTTCAAATCCATCAGCTAAAACATATATACCTGAAGTAGCAAAATGTATATCAACTAATGTTTTTGAAAAATTAAATTCTGTTAAGAAATAATTATGTTTTATATTATTTTGTTTGTTCTTTCTATGGATTAAGTACATACATCTCATCAAATCTTGGCAAGTGATTAAAATTTTGGGACAAGTGACAAGTAAGGTGGAACAAGTGAATTTTCTAAAAGCACTTGTCCTGGACAAGTGGATGAAAAAAAAATGTGCTCAGCCCTGTTGATACTCCAAATTGTACAAAATGTGTCTCTGTATCCTCAGGCCCGATGTGCTCTTCTGAATGTTGTAATAGGTGGCTAATGGAGGTAACCATTATGCCTTGTGATGTGTCCATGATGATGTTCACACAGAAGTCTTTGACTTGTTAAGAATAAGGTTTATATTTAAAATATGTGACTTTAGAGTTGAAAGATTTTGCCATATTTTGTTTTCTTTTTATATGCCTTATTTCGGGATGCCTAAACCTACTTGGCATTGTGCTGTTAATACGTTTTCTTGCATACATATTCATTTTCCTCAAGCAGTGGTTCAAGCAAGCATCTAAACATCATGGACTTACCTAGAAAATGCTATCATATAATGGCAGTTGTATTGAAGGGTAAACATTAATCATTAGTTGCTTTGCACACTTTATTCTTGCCTTTCAGACAGATGTTTTGGATGAGAACAAAAGACTGGTCAGTGCTGTGGACTTTTATTTCATTGAAGATGATGGTGGTCGCTTTAAGGTATCCACATGAATTTATTATAATCAGAAGTATATTTTTGTCAAGCTAGCATTGGCATAAGCTCGGGATAGTGATCACTTCGATATCTGTGTGTCTGTCCATCCACATACTAGATTAAGGTCGGTGTTTAAGGTTTTCTTTTTACATTAGGATCCATGTTGAAGTGTTTACTTTCTAGCTAATAAATCTTGGGCTCAACAGTAAGGGAATCGTTTATAAAAATTAAGTCGTTTTTTTTTAGTCATTTAAGGGTCTTTTTGTTATTATTCTGGTCATAATGGTGAATCATGACTCGTTTTGCTGACCATGAACCATGTGCCAACAACATGGTTATTAAAGCAGGATTGGAAGGGTCTTGTCAAGTCCATTTGGGATAAAGTTGTGGCCTTTGACAGTTAACTTCATAGCTCCAAAAGCACTGAACATATTCTGATAAAATTTGATTAGAACATTGTCCCATACATCAGCATGTGAATTTTATTCGTCTAGTCTCATTTACCATAGGGTATTAGCTTAGGTAGTATAGAAATTGAGGGCTGGACGATGTTATGGGGAGGGTGTGGGGGCTACAACAACATGTGAATGTAGGGGAGACATAGAGTTTGTTTTATTTGTTGGTCATATTTCTGTTTAAATCAATGTTTACTGTTGAGATATTTTTTGGTACAAAACCGCTGTTTTATAATGAATGAATGTTTTCTGTCTTAGGAGGAGGTGGTGGGGGCTACATGAACACATGAATGTAGTGGAGACGAAGAGTTTGCAGAACACTACTTTTCAGCTGTTTTTAAAACATTGTTTTATTTGCTGGCCATATATCTGTTTAAAATGGTGATTTCTGTTAATATATTTTTTTGGTACAAACTGCTATTTTATAATGAAAGTTTTCTATTTTACAGGCTACTTTGCCATACCGCCCATATTTTTTTTTTGCCACTAGAAAGGGATGTGAGAGAGAGGTTGCCTCTTTCCTCACAAAGAAATTCTCTGGAAAGATTGCTGCTGTAGAGAGTGTGAACAAGGAAGATTTGGACCTGGTAAGCTGTCTAAAATAAGATTACAGTAGCATTAGAAAAAAATAGATTTGCCTTGGTATACATGAGAAAGTAGCATGATGTGTTTGTATATTTGTAGTAGTGTATTTGACATAATACTGATGCATTTCTTAACTCGTTCAGCCCCAGCACTGTTATCAGTATCACTGCTGCTATGCCCCAGCAGCACTAAGCTGTGTCTAGCTGCTTGTGCACAAGAGTTTTTACCTATTTAGAAAATTTTGTAAACATCATGCACATGCATCCATTCTTACCTTAATTTCTCTTCTTATATCCAATAAAAATCCATGAAATTTTCACCAATTGTTCCAAATAAATTTGTCTACACAGTCATGTATTTTGTGTGCTATTTGTCTACTAAAATCATCGATTTGGACAGACCGAAGATGATCGTTCCAGTTTACTAGATCCGCAAGAACTGTATCATCGTCGCTATCATCATCCTCTTCTGACAAGTCAATCTCAGAAACTTCTATGTCCGAGTCTAAATCTCGTAAAATATCCAACTGCCGAACATATCTTTCCTCTGTTTGCTCGATATTTTCGAGATCAAACCAGAGAAAGTCCTCATTTTCACTCTCACCATCATGAAATGTCACTCTTAAGTCTGCCATTGTTTGCGATTTTTCATGAATGAAACACGCATAGTAAAACTGCTCTCAGTTAGTAACCTTGGCTTATGAATAATTTAAATTTACACAAAGGAAAGTAAAATCATTTCTGATTAGTTTAATATCGTCAGATTCTTGGAATAACTCCATTTGTAACCAATTGGAGATGTTGTTACTAACACACATTCACCACGACTGTAGACGGGATCGGCCATTGAATGCAGTAAACAAACCACGACTACAGGCGGGATCGGCCATTGAATGCAGAAAACGGATCACGCCTATAGGCGGGATCGGGGCCGAATGAGTTAATAGTAGAATGTTGAATCATAGAATTCCAGTATCATTGTAGTCCAGTCAAGCTTGATCAGCTTTGTAAACTTTAATAGCCAGCATCTACTTCTTACGGAAAAAAGTTGCCTTTTCTGAACCAATTTCTGCTATTGGAAATTCTTCCCTATTTTGTGGACCTTGAACTTTAAAAAAATATTTTCCTGTTATAAATTTCAGGACTATTTCCGTGTTCTAAGTTCAATGTTGGGACTTGGAATTTTTTGTTGTTGTACATTTACTGTTTATATTTCATAGCACACATATTTTTTCATGAATGTAAAATTTGGTGGATTTAGCTATAAAGCAGGGGTTTTACAATTTTTGTACGTTATATTTTAGTAATGGTAGATCTAAAGAGATTATTTTTTTAAAAAAGGCAATGTATTTTGAAGAAATTAATTTCTGTGATCTCGTTTGTAAATCGCTTTATCACAATAATTTCTCCACCACTGAAAAAATGGTTACACGGTATATGCAGTTTTTAAAATACAATTTGTTCAGGCATGTCTATCAGCAGGGTTCTAGGCTGTGCTCAGATTACTGAAAAACATTCAGAAAGTCCTTTAATTTTAATAGCAGTGATACATTATCTACTATTATTGCATTGTTGTATCTTTTGCTGGAGCTAGTCCCCAGTCCAAGGACATTATTCCCACCTCCAGTTGGGTTTCTTTGCACAGGCTAACATTGACATTGCAACCAGAAACAGATTAACTTCCGAAAATGTCCACAGAATAATACTAATACAGCTACAGAGTTCATAAAAAGATTTCAGTTTCAACAGAGCACTGGATACATGGAAGAGAAAAAGGAATAGCACATGTTCAGGTGTTGAGGATAAGATTTATACCTCCCTGTAATTTTCCCAATTCCCCCTCCTTTTAGAAGGGGCGATCCCCTCCACTTCAGCAAATTCCTGGTGGCATCATTGCATTGTGATCACAGATAAGTTCGATTATGAACTAGATCCACACATAATATTGAGGATCCAGATTGATCAGATGGTGGAATTTGAACTCACAACCTTCTGGTCATGTGGCCAACACCTTTACTACTGAGCCACTGCAGCTCCATTGTGTGCTAGTCTCGATGGATTTAGTGTTGTGACTTTGGGGGCGGTGCTTCATTCGGGTATGGAGAGACCCAGTATGACTGCATAGATTTGCTGCCCTTGTAATGTCAAATAAGTTCATGTGCTTTGAGTAGAGTGGTTATGAACAGTTCCCAAGTTAGTGGCAGGGTGAGTTCCATTGGAGAAAGCTGGTTGTATAAATGACTTTTTTTTATGCATAGAAAGTGATTCTATGCATATATGATCTAGGAAAGGAAATAAATGATGCCAACATTAATAGACAATGTAGCAACTATGTACTCTAAGCTTTTTTCCCCCTCTTACACTTTCAGTGCATTGTGAATTTGCATTCACAAGCTGATACATGTCTGGTACCCAGGTGAGTGATGTGCGCTCCATTTGGGCCTCTCGTTAAGCATGGTTTCTCATAGACTTTATTGGGTGGAGAAACAGTCTCTCAAGATAATGTGACAATCTGCATGAGACTCCCATGTTATAAAAATGGTGATAATCTGGACGTGACTCCCACATTTTGAAAAGTGCATATAGATAGCATTTGGACTTGTGACTGGACTCTCAAGACCCAAGAACAAAGAAAAATCTTCTAGCTTAATTCAGTGATCTCTTAATATTAGAAACCTAACTTTTAAAAAAATTTCTTGATATAACAAACACCCATCCTTAGGCACCATATACACATAGATGGATAGAGAGCTTTGTTAAAACCAATTGTAAAAATTCATGTTTTATATGAATCGATTACTTTTTGGTATTGGTGGGAACTATAGGCCAAATCTCCATTGTCGGCATGATTTCAAAGCTGTACTCGATTTTTGCAACTGTTACAATTTTCAGCATAACCATCTAGTTGGCCTGAAGCAGCCATATCTGAAGTTGTCCTTCATCAGTGTGGAGGACCTAATGAAAGTTAAAAGGGAGATCCAGCCAGCCATAAAGAAAAACAAGGAGCAGGACAAATCTACACAGGCCTACACTGCTTTGCTGTCCAGGTAGGTGATCATGGTGCAACAGTAAATTGGGCTGTTATATAGAGGTTGTGACTGTAATGATCAGTATAGGCATGGGCTGTTATATAGAGGTTGTGACTGTAATGATCAGTGTAGGATTGGTCTTCTAAGGACCAAAATGTGTGAGTAGCCATAATGGTACAACCTACTGCTGGAACTTGTTTTTGCAAAGACCCAATTTCAAGGGCAGCTGTACTTTACATGCCATGGCCTTGTCTTGAGAGGCTGGGTTTGGTTCTGATGTTGTCATTGATGGCGTGTCAGTGGATGAGGATCCTCGTTCCATTCTATGACTGACTGGTCATAAATGGCAGCATCAGATTCTTATGTCCAGCCCCAAGATGAGGTATGTATGGATCTGGATCATCTGGACAGTTAGCAGCATTGTCCTGGTCAATAAATGATTGATATGTTATGCGGAAGTTAATACAATTTTATAAATTTGATACATGATATAAATAGCTTGTTTTGTGTTTTTCTTTCCTTTTTGCTTTTTTCATTACATAGATAGCCTTACCAAGGGCTGATGTTCATGTCTACCAGCATTTACCATTGAGTCGTCGACTACATTTTGTCTTGTATCATTTCCCACCCCATTTTAGATATTTGGGCATTTATGTTGGTGTGTGAGGCCAGAACAAATTGTCTATGGAAAAGCTGGAATTCGCTGACGCATGTGGTGTCGGCTTAGGGTAGCTGGTTACTAGTAGGACCTTAAATCGAGCCACACCTGCATCAAATCGTTATGAGGATTTATTTTCTCAGAAATTGTGAGTATAGCATTTGTTATGTGTTTATTCCGCTGACAGGTGAGACGAAACTACATCGTTGATGAAATTTGGCCTGGTGCTTGCCATATGCATTGGTAGTATGTGACTTCCCAAATCTTGCAACCTACATGTCCATGACGTCAAAGGTCCAGTAGACATGTGATGCCAACAAAAAAACCCTTTCCAGTGTTTTGCACCAAAAAATTGTGTCCCTGTTTTTTTTTATAAACATTACGTGACTTTCATTTAGTATTTTCGAATTTTTTTGTATAACAAAATTGGAAAGGTTTTTTTTGTTGGAATTGTATCACTATTGAACCTCTGATGTCATGGACAGGTTGTAAGAGTTGGGTAGTCAAATGACTAACAATGCAAATGGCGAATCCCAGGTCAAATTTCATAAATGCTGTAGTTTCGTCTCGTCGGTCAGTGGATTAAACACATAGCGAATGCTATACTTTTAATTTCTGAGAAAATAAATCCTCCTATCGATTTGATGCAGGTATGGCTCGATGTAAGGTCATTTAAGTTTGTTAGACCCGCTAATAAGTGGCTACCATATGTCGACACCATGCGGTGTCGATGAATTCCAACTTTTTGATAGGCATTGCGTTCTGACCCCACACTCCAACATAAGTGTCCAAATATCGAACATGGGGTGGGAAGGGTAAGAGGAAACTCAGACTAGGTCAAACACGCATGTTTTTTTTTTTTTTTTTTCTTCATTAGGCTGCTTGTTTATACCAGTTGTGTTTGATACCATTTGCATCATATGCCAAAAATCACCACCAGGCATAAATTAAAAATCATTTTTGACCCCCATCAGGCATATTTTATAAATTTAAAGAAAACCCACCAGGTATAATCTATTTTAATTGTACTGCTGTCCTATCCTCCCACACCACCATTTCTGGAATAGCCCTAACCGCATGTGAAAGGACCGTTGTAAATGTTGAACACTGGATATGTACATGCTAATAGGAAGATGCAATGTTCTTGAATTGAAGTATGTTGCTTAAAAACAATATATTGTCCGCTACTAACAGGGTACCTCAATTCTGAAAAATTGATTATTGGATTCCTGAGAAGAATGCTCTTGGATTGGCATCTCCGCATAGTTAGGCTAAGATGATGGTTGTTTATCAGTGCATTGTACATGCAGTAAAATCTCTTCTGAAGACTTGAGTCTTGAGGAGAGGGCATTTTTTTGTATAATAGAGAACATTTTTATTCACTCTACTGATGCTTTTAAGATAATGTTTGCACTGTAAGTGAAAAACTGAGGTTAATGATGCCAAGTGGATGCACAAAATGCACATGTTGAACCATACAATATACCATGTGTCAAACCTGTGGAGACTTGGGACAGCTACCGTTAAGGAGTGCAGGGTGTACCCACATAGAGGGCAGGGCATCACTTGAACAAGTTTAATATGGACATCACTGATGAATTTTATCATACCTGCAGAATCTACACAAGATAAGATATGGTGATAATGTTTTTCTGAGACCTTCATTAATACACAAACCAGTTCCAAATGTGATGCATTTCATTTCATGATAGTTTATTGTAGGGGGAGAAAGTTTGATGGTCAAACATATTTAGGTCCTGTTTATCAACAACACTTGAAAAAAGGCACCAAAGTACCATTTCGTACACAAAGAGATGACAGTGGTCATTTAAATAAGTAATGTAAAAAACAAAATAGCATGATATGCAAGTAAACTTATACTTTGACTTGTTGCAGCCACTTGTTGGGAGAAGAGGAGGGGTCTACCAGCAAGAAGATTGTTGACCAGATAGATAACATTATAGATATTAGGTGAGTATGATCTCTGAAATATATAGGGATATGGAAAATTTAGAAAAAATTCATGAATTATCTTCAGTGTTGCATTTAGGATTCCATGACCAGGGGCATTGTGTTCGCATGCCGACCAAACTTGGGGGCATGCACACAAATTTCAAAGGGACTAAGAAGAATACTGTAGAATAATTGATGCACCTGTAGTGGTCAAGTACGAGAACAAATCTCGTTTGCTTTAGTTTTTTTGACATTTTAATTTTGTCATCGGCACTGCACTACCATCTTTCAGTGGATGCATATATTATTGTGCTAAAAGATTTATCAACATGACTTGTAAACATTAGAAACATTGACATGTTTGAATATCTGGTTTACCTGAAAAGAGCTGCACTGTGGAATTTTCTGTTCTGGATCTTGCTCTCATTTAGATTTTAGCCCCCTGTTGACAAGGGGATATAGAATAAACGTGATGTGCCCTCCTGTTATATCATAAGAGGTTAATTGTGGAGGCGACCTTTTTGCCATGAGAAGGTCTTTGACTTTTTAAAGAGTGCAGTTTATAGAAAAAATGTGACTTTGCATTTTAAGATTTTACCATTTTTATATGCCCGCCATAAGGCAGAGTGTATTGTGAGGTTGTAGATACTTTCGTCCATTACCAATTTCTTTTCTGCACAATGACTAGAGTTGTCTACCTTCTACGGTTGCCATCTGGATGGCTTACACTTGGGTTAAGGAAGAATGCTTCTCACTTAGAAGACTTTGGAAAATTTCAATATGGAAAGAATTAAGGAAACTATTAATTTAAAAGAAAGAGTAAAATATGATGTAATGAATGAATGGATTAAATTATAAACAAATGAAACACTTGTAAAAATGGTTAACAGCACAAACGATTTGCATGTAAATACTTTTGAAATATCAAGGATGATGTTCTGAATCGTATAAAGATTATTTTGTATTGTCTGTAATCGTTTTTGATCTGCAGATTTTTAGTAATATGCAGACATTGAACCTTCTTTTGACAATAAGGCCGTCTACAGACATTCACCAAAGAAAAAATGTAAGTGGATTTCTAGAGTTTTTCCAGAAGTATATAAAAACGCATAATGAAATAGATGTCCAGGCGACACATCGACATGTAAAAGCACACCCAGATGGTGCGTCTAGTAAAGATTTGGGGGACTACAAATTGTGGGAAACCTGTGATTCCATGCTTGAGGTGCCACAATGTATCAAGTTAGTAGGTATTTCAATCTTTATCATAATGGATGATAATGATGTTGTTACTCTGTAACTGGTTTTGCTTCCCTAAGATAATAAGTGTTTATGAGAACAAAGTGTTGCTCATGTTGATTTTGAAATGAACCACCATCAAATATGGCTGCTATTACTAACAATAAAAGTCCTTCAAATAATAACTTCTCAAAAACTGCAGAGCCAAATTTAACTAAATTTGATGGAAAGCACCTGGACATTAAAAAAACCTTTGTTTTCTACAAACGATGCAGAACCATCATCAAGTATGACCACCATGAATAAAAGTAAACTTTTAAATAATATCTTAACAACTGTTGAGCAGAACTGGACTAAATTTGATAGGAAGTATTCTGGCACAAAGGTCTTTCAAGTTTGTACAAATGATTATGATATACTTTCAAATATGGTCTCCTTTACTTCAAATGGAAAAACCTTGAAATGACTGCTCTAAAACTGCTGAGCAGAATTTGACCAAATTTGATGGACAGCATACTGGCATGAAGACCTTTCAAATTTATACCATTGATACTAATCCATTTACAAATAGGACCACCTTTACTAAAAATAGAAAAACCTTTAAATGACTTCTTAAAAGCAGCTAAAAAGAATTTGAACTGACAGAAAGCATCCTAGCATAAAGGCCTTTCAGTTTTATATAAATGAAGCCAAATTGCTAAAAAATAAATATTGCTGTTGTTTCTAAAAATAAAAAAAATACAAATTCAACTTTTCAAAAGCCATTCGATAGAACTTTAGCAAATTTGACAAAAAGCACAGTCATGAAGACCGAAGTTAAATTTACATCATTAATGTAATTATGCCATTACTTGGAATAAAATAATTACTTCTAAACAACTTCATCTCAACAAATGCTCATCAGCATTTAACTAAATGTACGGCATCCTGGCATAAAGGGCTTTCAGTGTTGGACAAAGGATGCTAATGTGCCATCTATTATGGATAAAGATACCCCCCCCCCCCCAAAAAAAAAAAAGATTAACCTAAAAACAGTTCTCATAATTTATACAGTCAATAGAATTGGAGGAAATTGCTACAGAAAACATCTTACTGACCCTGTTTTCTTGGCCAACTGCACATGCATTTGCCTGTTAGGCAAATGTCAGTAAGGTGAGCAATTTCAGACCCACTTGGGCCTCTTGCTAAATATGGCATGGGAAAAATGCTGTCATGTGGGCTTGAACCAAAAACCGCAGAATTGGAGATACTTAGTAATAACATCATGAAATGTTCTGTAGTATGAGAAAGCAGCAATTATTAATTCCAGTTCAGACATTCATTATCCATTACCAGAGTTGTGCAGGGCTTGAAAATAACTTTTTTCAGTACTAGCAGTATTTTGAATGTTGTAATATTTTCAGCTAGCAAAAATTGGGCTATTGTCAGTGTCTGCTAGCATATTTCATACTTTAATTACAAAATATCACTAGCAAAAAAAATTGTAGATCTTTTTTTTTTCAGCTAGTAATTTAATGGCATATCAGAACTGTAACTAGGAAAATGCCAGCTTGCTAGCGACAATTTCGAGTCCTGTTGTAAATGGCTTGCATTTGGGGTAAGAAATAACCCTATCGATTTTGGGATCAAAAGGTCGATTTATTTTTTTTAAATTGTGATTTAAATGGCACCGTATTGACCATATCATGCAGAGGAAATTTGAGCCATGTGCCTTTCAGAAAGGACACAATGAGGCAGCCGACCAGGGCTAGTCTGGGTGGGTGTGGAACCTGTGAGCCTTGGATTAAGAGTCGGACGCTCTAGCTACTGACGCTTTCTTAAAATGTCCAAGATCAAAGTCACTGACAGAAGAAAATTGGTTTCTGCGCATTAACTCTAGTTCTCCTCCATCTACAGTACCAAACTTTGTGGATGGCTTTCACTTAGGGCAAGGAAAAACCCTATCAGTTTTGGTGTCAGATAATAAGGTCACTGACTGAAAGAAGAAAAATGGTTTCTGCACAGTAACATTAGTTCCACATCACAGACCTGGACAAGGTCAAAGTTTCTGACTGAAAGAAGAAAAATGGTTTTCAGCGTAAACCAGAGTTCTCCATCGTTTATGGTTACTTAACTTGGTGGATGGCTAGCACATATGGTTCAAAAGGTCACTGTGACTCGAAGAAGAAAAATAGTTTCCACACAGCAACATTAGTTCTACATCACAGACCTGACCAAACTTTGTGGACGACTTGCACTTAGGGTAGTGAAGAAGCCTATTGATTTTGGGTCCGATGGTTGAAGGTCAGGGTCACTGACTGAAAGAAGGAAAGTGGTTTATGCACACAAATTTCAGTTACCTGCATAGAGGACTATTAAACATGGGGTGGGCATATAATGTGCCATTCATGGTACTCTTGTTTACTTTTCATTTTCAAAAGATCAGCTGTGATTTATGCTGGTGTTTACTACCATCAATTGAAGATCATCTATAAAAGCTAACCTGTCACTGGATGTTTCTGAATAAATTCAAAATGCAATACTAGGCAGTATAAATCATTGTGAACAATATGTTGTTTTAAGTCTACTTTGTGTTTTTGTCTTTTCCAGAGAATATGATGTGCCATACCATGTGCGAGTATCAATTGACCTGAAAATCAATGTTGGACTCTGGTACTCTGTAAGAGGGCGTGGGAGTTTGCCACCTGAAATCAAGCGTCGGGAAGACCTTGTGGACAGACCTGTGAGTAGATGGCTTGGGATCTTTCAGTCTGTGCAAAGAAAAACTATTTGTTACAATTGTAGTATTCTTGGACAGTCGTCAGAATAGGTTACCAGTAATGTTTGTTTATCATCCTGCACTGTCGTACATGTAAAACTTGAATTATTTCCCATTTAATTGTTGCAAAGACAACTCTTATTCTTTTATACACTTTAGGGCTGCTCCATTTAAACATACATGGTACTCAGAGAAGGCAGTTTTTAAAACAAATATATACTGAGGTACTCGGATTTACATATATGCCGACCATTACGCTTTTGGCTTAAGCATTACTCTTTTTTTCACCTAATTATGTCTTATGCTCGCCTCTGTATGGATTAAGCTTTTTTGGTACATGAAAAAAATACAAAGAAAGCAATAAAATGTTATGTTTGACATTTTTTTTATCATTTCTTTAATCCCACAGATCATATAAATTTGAGAATATTCTAAAAAAGAAGACTGCTGCGCAAGATCAGAGTACATTTGTACCACATAGACCTAAATGTACTTTCCTTTTTTTCGATTTATAGCAGCTGTATATGACACGTTTCCAAGAAAACCGACGGGTTTATTCAGTTTGAAACCTTGTCACAGATTTATTATATTTCGATAATATAATTAGGTAGTGCAATAGTCTGTACTTTAAAAAAATGGCACCAGATGTTAAAAACAAAACAGGCTTTTTCAGTGCAACTATTGAAGTTATATGACTGAAAAATGTTAGAGGAGAGGGATCTTTTAAAACTTATAAACATGTTGGATCAAAAATCAGACAAATCAATAGTACTTTACAAATTTAAAGAGAAGAATATGAGCGTAATGTAATACAGCGCTCGGGTTGAGCACATCATCATGCTTATTGCAGAATTTGTGGACTTGACTTAATGATCATTCATTAAGCGTAAGTTTGACATGTAGACTAGTTAAAGTGAGTGTTTTATATAAAAATTTGTCCATATCTTTTGTGTTTGTATTCTGGTACTAATCCACATGGATTTTGCCCATTTGTGATAAGAATTTTAGCCAGCTGCAGATCCAGGTTAGTAGCAAAACTAAATGTATATTTTTCATACAGTTTATTGTAATTATGGCATGTAATATATAGATTACACTTTTTATGCCCAGATTACGCTTTTTTTGCCACCTAGGTTGCGCTTATATCGCTCTAGTGGTTGGCATGTATGGATTTACTCGCAGATCATATGAAAATGATACAACATTCTAAATTGCATGTGGGTGACTACTCCACATTGAAAGTGCCTTCCTTGGGTCCCAGCTGTTTTGTTGGAAAAGCCCTTAGTGTACCTGTAGGAATGCAACTTGCAAAAATGAAAAATAATTAGCTATATTGTATAAATAAAAAAAGAAGAAAACAGAAAAAGGTCTGACACTCACAAGTGAATATTTAAGTAGGTTGAAACTTTCAAAAAGATGGAGAAGTTACACTGTGATTAATGGTCTAGGTTGATGTGCAGGATTTGTCTGTAAATTGGTCATCTTTGCACAAGTTACCTTGACCATCTTGAGTTTCATGTACACATGCACACAAAAGAACCGACCATTGCCAATATTTCCCTTCGTCCATTTATATATCTGTCTATTTATCCATCAATCTTCAGGTTTATCTTTCTTTTGTCTATATATCAAGGAGCTGATTTATTTTTAACTCTCTACGAAGTAGATGCAAATTATTGTACTATCCTCAGCATTGGCGTCCGTACAGATAAAAGCATGTACATATGTACACCTGCATTGAATGTCAACCATTATTTCTTCGTAGGTCCTAGGCAACAGTTTGGAGTGGCTTTCATAGCACCTACCCCTAAGGGAGGGAGCTGAGGGGGGCTAAATTGGTACAAACATGTACATTAGTTGTGCAGTCTTGGTTAAGTATCGGGTCTTTTTCACACTTTATAAATACTGTTGCACTTGGAATCATGAAACATGGTGAGGCGATGCATCTTGATGAATACTAAACGCTCATCACAAATGTCCAATGCCGGTCACTGACTAGTGGCAAATTTTATCTTGCCTGCACTAAGTGCAGGAGAGCTTATGCTATATCCCCCGTGTTGTAATCATTGGCAGTGATGGATTGTTTGAAAATGTACACATTTTATATGTTAGTCATTGTAGGTGTATGCAGACTTTGCCATTTTCAGGTGGCTTTATTGTTGTCCTTTTGTTTCCTGGCCCATTCTTTTTCCTGCAAAAACTGATAAGGGCTATTTTAGAAATGATGGTTCAGAGTGTTTTTGAAAGGTGCTCTTTTACACCTACCATCCATTAAGTTTCCAGAATGCTAAAGGGAGAAAATGCAATGAAATGACCACCACACACAAAATTGAATTATTGTGTTGTCCTACTTCCATTCATGTTTCTGGAATAACCCCTTGTACTATGGCAATTTTGATTGTAGACTATAAACTTGCTGCTGTGGTTAATGCATCAATTTTACATGTATTTTGTGAAAAGTTATGTTTCTTGTCATATATATATATATATATATATATATATATATATATATATATATATATATATATATATATATATATATATATATATACTTATCTCCAACAGGAGCCTGTGGTTTTTGCATATGACATAGAGACCACCAAGCTTCCTCTCAAGTTTCCAGACTCTCAGACTGACCAGATTATGATGATATCCTACATGGTAGATGGACAGGTAAGTGTGGCACTTCACCATATCACAAGACATTAGTACTGGAAAATCAGCATAACAAAAACACAATAAAAGTTTAAATGCAACACCTATTACCAAAGCTAGGAGGAATTCTATGAGCAAAATGACTAGGTAAATACGTGTATTGACGATCAGAGAATCAGAATTTAAATTTCCTCGTAGCCATAAGGACTAATCAATCAAGAAACTTGCTAGTCCCGCTGAAACGTCACTAGTCCTTCCCACAACAATGTTCGACACGTATCTAGATTAACAAGACTTTTTATTTCTTAAATATCACCATCCATAATTCAGAAGCATATATCTAGAAAACCACCAAAGTTACTTGAAAATGTTCACCACAAGTTCTCAAGATGAACGATTCTCCAGAAATTAATTCTTAAAACAAGACAACTGAGTAAACATTTTTTTTTTTAGCCTCTTCATTTGGAAAAAAAACAACTCTAAATAACTTGATAAGAGAAAAAGACCATGACCTTGCTCACCCTGGTCATTATATATCACAACTTCAAAGACAGATGATTTAAGGCAGTACTCCTAATGCTACAGTGAAAGCAGGGTGATAAGATCTCCTACTGGGACGGTATCGGCATTGTGCGGTTTTCACAACAGATATAAAAACCATATGAACTTGTGAACATAAAATGTGTCTTCGCGACTGCTAATCCTTTAAAAATGAAATGGTAAATCATAAGGATTTTGATGACCATGGTAGTACAATGGTGGTTTGACAAGTACAGAATTATATCTGGTTTACAGTCTTTGACATACCACTTTACTTTATAAATCTAGCAAAATTGGTAAAGATTTAGAGAGCGTCATTTTCAAATACGACATATCAAATCCTAATTGTTCTAACCCTCGGCGGGAGTAATTGAATATCGGGGATTTATGCAATTAGCTTTGAGAGAACTTGGACATTGTCCGATCATTAGGCACAAAATCTCTAGTTCTGTAGGGAATTTGTGGTGTAAAATATTCACAAAATCTCTAGTCTGCGAGTTATTTGTGGTGTAAATTATTTGGCACAAAAATTGATTGCTGATGCGTTACTTAATGACAAGTCGAGATTAATAGTTTGCCTTGTGGCTTCACGGAAGACTAACTTGCAGGTAGCTAGTTTGCGACACTTTATCGATAGGTATAAGGCCAAGTATTTAAAATGATCTTGAGTGGTGTTTCTGTGGAATTGGATAGTGGAAAAGAATATTATTAATATTGTGATATTCATCAGAGCTCAACAAAATGGCAGATTCACTTTTTTCTCTGACTTTTATTGGTCTTTATGTTTCACATCTGTAGTAGAAGGACACGCAGTTTGTACTTTTTTTGGCATGGCATTGGCAAGAAAGTCTTGCCATGTACATCTTTCTGTCTTTACTATGCTAACCAATAGATGGCCCACTTTTTGAAAAGTCATGGGCCACTTGACCCACTCGGAAGATATACCTTAATGCAACACTGGCAGTACAATGGCCTTAAGCTATAAATGGTCAACTTGATAAGGTTGCAGAATTGATCTACAGTAGTTATTGTCTAGCCTGTGAATTGCAAGACATGGTTATCGCTTGGCTGGTGTTGACATCAGCTATGTTGAGTTTCTGTGTTCACATTTTTATAAAGGTACATATTTGCTTCAAAAGTTGCTATCTTCAACTGAATCTTTCAGATGATATTACTACACATCTAAAGTTTGTACCGATATGCTAGGATTTCTTTTTTTGCCTGTTGAAGCTAAAAGATAGATCATCACATTGCCCTTTACATGTGAGACTGCATTATGTGCAACATAAGCCGATTTTGTACATGTACTTTAAGGGCTACCTGATCTGTAACAGAGAGATAGTGTCGCAAGATGTGGAGGATTTTGAATATACACCTAGACCAGAATTTGAGGGACCTTTCACAGTATATAATGAACCAGATGAGGTGAGTAGGAGCAAATTATGTTGTTCCAATCATTTTGAAGTAAATGACCCAGAATTACATTATATGTATGGACTGATCAGTTGAATGTGCTATTTAGTGCAAGTGAACAAATGTAGTTGATGTATTTTTCATTCAGTCTCAGAGAGCCATGGTGGCTTGGTAGTTGATGTGCTGGACTCCTTACCACAAGGGTGCAGGTTTGTTTCACGCCAATGGATCGGCCCAAATCAGCTACTATGGTGTGTCCTAGGGCAAGGCATCTTAATTTACTTGCCTCGGCACAATAAAACCTTTAAAGTGTCATTGCTGAAAAACACCAAACCAAGAAAAATCATTTGATGTCAAATTTGTCGGATAATCAGTTACCGCCCAACTGTTTGTTTTCCAAGAAAATATGGAAAGTATGATTATTTTTGCTGATGCAGAAGCATGTGTGTTTGTGTGCATGTACACATATTGTTGTGCAATACTTTTTAAGACTGCAAACCTTGGTGTATAATTAGGGTGGTTGTCTCGTGGAAGAGAAAGTCTTGGCTCTTGAACCCATCTCTAAAATTTGGGACTAGGGAGTAGGGGTGTTGGGATTAGTTTGAATTTAAAGATGAGGCCAGCTTAAACAGTGCTGTTGTGCTCCAGATGGTTATTTTTCTTTTTCTTTTCCATTTGTCTTTAAACCAATGTAAGCATTTTCTTTTTTCTTTTTTTCCTTTGCAGTTTAGGCTTCTACAGCGGTTTTTTGATCACATACTGGAAGTGAAACCACACATCTTTGTAACATACAACGGGGATTTCTTTGATTGGTCAGTATCGTCTATTTAATCTTAGATAATATTAGGTTAGCATCATCTAACTAGAAATGTTCCCATATGCCAATGATTGTCGCTACCAATAAATGGAATGCAAGGGCAAAGTTCCAAGTTAAACAGGGGCCATAACTCCTTAAAGTTTTGCCAGAAAATATATTATTTTTTTACATAACCTCGGTCTTATTAATATAAAGTCTATTGCAGAATTTAGTGTCACAAAATCTTCAGAAAGTTATCGTGCAGAAATTGAAAGGCTAAATTCTAAGTCAAACAGGGGTGATAACACTACAATTTAGCTGGAAAAATGGAAAATCAAACTTGACCTCCTATAGTTCTTCTTAATCTAAAGCCTCGTACCAAATTTCATTTCTATCAATGAAGTTGTTAAAAGTTGTCGAAATATTCCAGCTATCGTGGTGATGTAATGATGTGAGTGCGGACAATTGAATAGATTATTTTAGTCATATTTATCCAATGGTTGGTTCTAGCTGGCGATTTAAATGAGCACAGCTATTTATATTATGATTTTGCTTAATCCAGTGGCGTTTCTTGCAATTTGACTTGTTACCATATCAGAGATAACCATGCCTAATCATTAGCAAAGCTCATCATTTAAAAAAACAACTTTATTTTGAAAATTATCCCTTAATAAATGAATGAATTTTGAGTATATTCTGAAAATTTCATGAAAATAGTTGAATAATGTTCAAGTTGTATATGATGGTTATAGTGACAGTCAGCCCAGTGATGGCTGTCAGATGAACTGTCTGTGTGCATGTGATTATGTAATGCTGGGCACCTTTTTAGCCGGTAATAGCATTTGTTGCCAGTCTATAGTCGGTAGCATATGTTAGAATTTGACACGTGGTTATAGCAGTGTTTCCAGTGGCTATAGTTTTTCCTACTTTTTTTGTCAGACACCCAAATTTTCCCATACTTTTTCCAAAATACAGCTCTGCCCCGTTATAATGCACCTTGTTATAACATGATTATGGATAAAACGCAGTACTACTATAGGGTCCATGAAGAAAATCACACCAACGTATAACAATAAGGGTTGAAAGAAAACAAGGTGAAATTTAGTCTTATATCTTCATTTTCTTTTCTAAAAAAAGAATTATTTTTTAATTATTAAAATCATCATTATTTTAAAAAAATTTGATAGTGCCTGCTATACTATGGTTTTGTATATTACACTGTTCTCAATATATTGCAGTTCGGGGCATAATGCGTTCGCCGGTAATGGACCCCGACTACCGCCTTATAATGGTGGAGGGGTGTAGCTTGACTATTCCTGTCTTTTTATCAGTTTTATGTTGAATATCAAATACATGCTACATGAAGGGCCAAAGGGACATGAATTCAGATATGGTCTCTGATCTGGAGCTGGGTATTTAAGAAGATAGGTGCAATGTAGACTAAAGAGACAGCTAGTATGTAAGAGTATGTTTTTGTTAAGTTTACAAGGCAAGTTGAGTAAAGATCTTTCAGTAATTTACATAAATGTCACTATTTTTTTGTATAAAATGTCCCTTTTGTGTCCTACTTTTTTGTAAAAAGAAAAGTAGCCCTACTTTATTCCTACTTTTTCACAATGTGTTCCTGGAAAGACTAATAGGCTAATTTGAATACATTCACACGTCTGTTTCCTATGATGATATGAAAATTTCAGGCCGTTCGTGGAAGCAAGGGCTGCGTTTCATGGACTGGACATGTCTCGGGAGATAGGCTTTCAAAAGGACACTCAAGGAGAATACAAGTCCAGGCCTGGCTCACACATGGACTGCTTGCAGTAAGTTTTTTTTTTTTATAGTAGTGGTTCCGGTATACAGGAATCCACGTATCCTTCCGTTCAGCACATAATCTTTTCAACACAACTAGTCCCCCAGTTTTAGATGGATTGCCATGAAACTTTGTAAATATTGTGGTCATTTGCATGTCAATAAATCACTATACCCCCATAATTTTTGGAGGAGTGATTGCCCTTTTAGTTTTGCAGCAGAAATCAGTATATGACAAAATCTTGTGAATACAACTATTCGCATGTTTTTCAGTGGATCAGCTTGAAACTTGGTAAATGTTATGGTCATTATCTGAGGATGCGCATATCAACAAATCACTTTGCTCCAATTGTTGTGAGTACGATACCTGCCTGGGCCAGATCAGGTCGGCTGCCTTAGTATGTCGTTGGGAAAGGCATTTAACTCCTGTTTCCGTGGCATGATATATCCAATAATGTGTTTAAAGTGCCATTAACCCACCCACCCACACTTTGCTCCAGCAATGTTTACGAGTTCTTGCTCTTTTTGTCATGTAGCTACATGCATTGTATAACAACATTTTTGCTTGATCACTGAAACTTAATAATATATAATGTTCAACAGCTGAAGATGTGCATATTAACATATCACATTAATCCTGGGATTTCTGTGAGTTCTTGCTTATTTTTGGCTTGGAGCTGGATGTAGTGTATAAGAGCATTTTTGTGAATGCTGCTACTCTTAGTTTTTAGTTGGATACTATGTAACTTGGTACATCTGAAGAACCACGTATCGGCAAATCATTCTGATTTTGCATTTTTTATATTTGTTATTGTCCTTTCTTCTCCTGCAGCAGAATTCACTGCAAGACTGAATGTTCAGAACTAGCCTATCTTGCAGTTTTTTTATTGATCGCTGTAAAACTTGGTACAAGTTATGGGCATGATCTTAATATGCACATATTGACAAATCTTGGTGCATATAGTCTTGGCTGCAAATAAGCAAGAATCGGGATTCAAAATTTGTTTTGTACATAGCAATGACATGTACTTTTCATCCAGAATTAAGGTAGTGATAGAATCACAGCAAACAAACTTGAGAAATGCAGCAGACAATTTTATCTTTCAGATGGGTGAAAAGAGACAGCTATCTACCAGTGGGAAGTCGAGGTTTAAAGGCTGTTGCCAAGGTAAATTGCTGGTCCACAATTCTAGTTTTGAGGTTAATTTTCCAATTAAAAATTTTCTGAACTATTGAAGTACATGTACTTATTGGTCTTAAAAAGCTGTTGTTATTTTGGCGATGGCTTCTGTGTGTCTTGAATTTACACGATAATAACAGGGCTAAGAAAATTAACTCTTCTGATTGTACTGAGAGGTGTTAATTAGACAAGGACAAGGAACTTTTTTTTAACATATCGAGAGCAAACAATTATAGTCACTTTGTCTAGCAGCAAGATGACTAGCAATGTAAATCTGTTATGCCCTTTATTATAAAAGTATTATTATGAGAATCTTGGGGAATTCTCTGATTTCAAGGATTTTTACTCCAGATTAATGATTGAGAACAGTCAGTTCCCGATTGGCACAGAATAAACATTTATGTATTTTCAGAGGTGGATAATAGTATGTAGGGGTGAAACAATTCATCGATATATTGATGCATCGATATATTTGCAATATTGATACACATATCGATACAAGAGGTGAAGAATCGATACAAAACGATACTTATCATATATAGGTAACCTCAATCTTCAGTAGTCATGAATAATTATTAGTCATTGAATATTTTTTCTTTAAATTGAGAATTCATTTTAGGCAGCCATAGCATGCACAGGCACTCATTTGTTTTCAGTAAAAAAAAAAAGACAAAACTATTGACAACACCTTCTACAAATTAACACAAGGTGATGAGGTTCAAAATGTCCCCCCCCCCCCCCCTTTCGCCAGTTCCATGGTAATAATTTTATCACTTCGGCATGTTCAGCATTAAGAAGATATTCCAGATTTATTTCCTTGTCATTTAATAACCACATTTATGTGAAGTTTTTCTGTTGCTTCGTATAGATCTTGTCTACTTGAATCAAATTTGAAGGCTACACTTCCAGTGTGTCGCACAGTGAAATATGTTACATTCAATTCTGATTGGTGGTTACTGTTTGTTCCAGTCCAGGGTAAATAATAACCACCAATCAGAACTTAATGTAGTTTATTCTCTGCGTGACACACTAGAAGTATTGGCATCCAAACTCGATCCAAGTATAGAGGGATACAAAGCAACAGAGAAACTTCGCGCAAAAGTGGTTATTAAATGATCTGTAAAGTACTTAAATCGTCAAGTTTGGAATGTCTCTTTTATGTCGATATATGTAATTGGTGACTAAACGTGCCTACGGGATAAATGCAATTAGCACAGAATCAGCGAGAGGGCAGATTTCAAACTGCACGAGTTTGTCACCTTGTGTACATTTGTCAATTTGTTATAGAAGGGGAGTAGGTGTTGTTAATAGTTTTCCTTTTTCACTAACAGAACCGAGTGCCTGTGGCTGCGGCAGTTGTTTGGATCTGGAGGAAGTACAATGTGATAGATTTGGTTGTTATTCATCTCTGCTCCCACACATGGACTTCTTCTATATGAGATTTTCCTTGCACGAGGAAATTGCACTATTTCTTCTGTTTTGACAATAGCACCATAATGTCTTCCAAGTTTAAGTGAAGATATGAAATTGGTAATAAGATGTTTTAAAATCATTCATGCAGTGCAAAACAAAGGGCGTAGTGGCCCAGATGAGTCCTTCATCCAATCAAATGAAACGGCCTGAAATGGCCTAAAAGGCTGAATTAAAGTCACTGACAACTAACAGGTAGTCTGTTTGGAAGTATTTTTGTTATCTTGTCATAGATGAGAATGTCATATGAACAGATGCTAAGTCTATGTCTGTCTATAATCTGCATACTGGAAATATAACCAATATGTCAACACGCATACAAGGGCACCACCCTACCACTGAGAGACCTTCTAAAGATGAAAAGATCATCAAGTTGATATGTGTATCGATAATGTATCGTATCGTAGACTGTGTATCGTGAATCATATTGATATGTGACACCGGTGTATCGTATCGCCCCTAATAGTGTGTGGGGAATTCACCGGCACTTGAGGGAATTTTGAAATATGTCATTCTCGTGCCTGTTAAATTTGCAGCAATCCCTAAATAGTTTCAGATCTTTGCATTTCCACCTTTCATGAAAAAATTGCTCACCAGTATGTATATAAAACAAACTAAGATTATCAAAGCCTGAAAAGAAAATTGGTAATTTCTAGCAATAAATGAGGGTTCGGAAGGTGTTTTTGTTTTACAAGACTGCTTTGAAACTTTACACACACACATTCTTCCCATGGTCTAGTTGGTCCTAAATGAAATTGGTGCTGCTCAGACATTCAATATGGCAGCCACAGGGGCCATCTTGAAAATCTTGTTATTGCTACTTCTCCTGAATGTATGGTCATATCAACATGGGGTTGTCACCAAAAGACTTCTTATGATGTCTAGTTGGTCCTAAATGAAAATGGTGCCGATCTGATGTCCAATATGGCCACCATTACAGCTATCTTGAAAATCTTGTTACCACAACTCTACTTGAACAGAAAGTCGTATTGATGTGGGGTTTTCACCAGAAGACTTCTTATGATGTCCCGTTGGTTTTAAATGAATATGGTTCCAGTTTGATTTCCAGTATGGTCACCACAGTAGCCATATTGAAAATCTTGTTATTGCTACTATTCCTGAATGGAAAGTCGTATCTTGAAAATATTGTTATCTCTGCTCCAGTCCAAATGGATGGCTATATCAACATGGGGTTTTCACCAATAGACTTGTGATACCTAGTTGATCCTGGAAGAAAATGGCGTCCGTTGTAGATCCAATATGGCTGCCATGACTGTCTTTAAAAATCTTATCACTACTCCCCTTGAATGAATGATCATAATGAAATGGGGTTTTCACTAGGTCCTAAATGACAATAGTGCCAGTTGTACATACACAGTGGCTGCCATGACGATTGTCTTGTCAATTATGACATTGGGTTATAAGACTTATAATGGTGTCAGTTTTGGTCTAAATTTAAATGGTGCTAAGCTATGTGCAGCACAGGAGCTAATTTGAAAGTCTTGTTGTTGCTGAAGAATATCAGATATGGTTTCAACACTCAACAGTTAAAAGGAAGAAATAGTCTTGTCTTGAGTTCATGGAAATTCTTTTTGCCAAGTAGAGCATCAGTCCCTTTGAGGGACTCTTGTCTAAATTCTGAATCAAAGTTCACTTTTTGTTTTTGTTAATTTTCTTAAATTTGACATGGTGAAACCTTGTTATACAGTGAATAAATACAATTTACCTATGTAATAACTGTGTTACAAATTATGAAATTACAGATGATCAAAAGTTGTAATTAATTTTAAACAATGCAAAGAGGAGCAGCAAGGTACCATCAAAATAGCAGAAGTATTTCAGGATGTAGGATAATCACATCAGAATCTTGATTTTGGCTCACCTGTCCATATAGTTCTACAATTTAAGATATCCTCCCTGATATTTATGTGGGGGGTGTGATGTCTAACTTCAGCACCAATAGTGTTGTGTAGCGTGTCCACTAGAGGCCAAATTTTCAAGATTATCTTGCATACTTGACAGCCCATATTGACACTGTTCTAGAGATTAAAGTCTGTCTAATTGCTTTGTTGGACCATACTTACTCTGATTTTTTTCAAGTTCTGTTGACATACATTTCAGTTTGTGGAAGTGTGATGGTAGCTGAGGAATGCCGAAGTCCGTTGAAGTAGGGATAAATTTCTTTAATGAAATGAAGAAAAGCACACTTATGTTGACGAAAGGGATTAGATGGTTTTGTCTCGTTAAATAAACTTGCAGGCACTTAAACCAACATTGGTATTCCTTGGCTACCATCACACATATTGATGAAGTAGATTTCACATCTGATCGGGCTTCTTGTACTTAAGATGGTGTTTATGACCCAATTTTAATAAAATTAGGTCAATAAAGGAATATTGTTTTATTATGATGAGCAGGACCTCTGTATTTATGTGATCTTGCATCAGATTGACCAAGTTTTTACCATGCTAGACAGGAATTTGATCAAACTTGGTAAATAAGCTTGTATTGTCAAGATCTCATGATTATCAGAGAGGCCCATATATTAATGATGTGATCTTGCATTTGATTGGCTGAGCTTGTGAGCGCTGTAGCAAATATATTTCTGATCAGATTTTTAAAAAATTTGTTGCATGGTCTTGTATCATCAGATTGTTGCACGAGTTTGATTAAGCAAGATATATGCATATTTATGCAGTAATCTTGTATCTATTTTTATTTGTCTAGGCCAAACTGCGATATGATCCTGTGGAACTAGACCCAGAGGACATGTGTAGGATGGCCAGTGAGGAGCCTCAGGTAAATTGACTTGTACGGTCATTATGTGACTTAACCTGACTTCTTATCATAACTGTTTGAAAACTGATATTCACAGAAGCTTCCTTAATCCATTTCATGTGGGATATGATTCCGGTTGTGTGTTTACTACATTTCATCTTCCATTTCACGAGGTGTGCATTTAACTGTGTAATATGTCGTTATTTTACGTGGACTCTTTTGAAAAGAAAGAAATAAAGGTTGAAGGTACACAAATGTTATATCATGTAGCACCAGCAAGAATTTAAAAAAAAAAACAACCCCAAACTGGTAAAAATTTGATTTAAAAATTGAGTTTTAATGTGCGGAGATCAAATTGGTGGACAGTACTGAAGAGGCAAGTGATGGCAGTGATGTGGATGCAGATTGTGATGAAAATATAGAAAATTGGGGGGGGGAGATTGACATGTTAGGCAGTGTGGATTGTGATATTGACTTCGATGAAATGAACTGAGCTGATTATAACTGGTTAATAGAAAATTTGATTTCAAAACTGAATTTTAATGTGAGGAGATCAAAATGGCAGACAGTACTGAAGAGGCAAGTGATGACAGTTATGTGGATGCTGATTTTGATGAAAATATAGACAATTTTTTGAGGGAAATTGGCATTTTAGACAGAGTGGATTGTAATCTTGACTTTGATGAAAATGAACTAAGCTGATTATAACTGGTTAGTAGAAAGTTTATTTCAAAACTGAATTTTGGTGTGTGGAGATCAAAATGGCAGACAGTACTGAAGTGGCAAGTGATGGTGGTGATGTGGATGCCAATTTTGATGAAAATATAGAACAATTTTGTGGAGGAAATTGATATTATAGGCAGTGAGGATTGTGATCTTGACATCAAACTGAACTGAGTGGATGATAACTTTTTTTTTTTAGTCTAATATTGACCATGATGAACACTTTGATGGTTTTCAAGTTAACTGGACAGGAAGGGGAGCAGGAAGGGCAAAAATTACGTTTATTGTGTTGATTTGAGTATGTCTCATAGAGGGAGAGATGATTGCCATTGCCACATGAAATTGAAAAACAAAGCCAAGGATTATGTCGTGATGAGAGATGGCTAGAAGCCATTGAGCTCCATTGGGTTTGGAACTGCAGTTTGTGAAACTCTACTGGAGGTAATTAAGGTCTAAGTGTACTTGACAAACTTTTAGTTGAACATAATGTTTACAGTAGCTGCATCAATCTCGAATCACACTTCCGAAGGTTTTAAATGCATGTTTTCCAACTTGACAATAGCAGTACATGTTATTTTGATAACTGGTCTATCTTACGAAAAAAATTTACTGCCTTACTGATAAGGTCTTGTTAGGGTTGGCAGGTCTGGCATTATGTCCCGTGATCATTTTAATCGAATATGGAACTACTTGCAGGGTTCACATGGTCATTGAAAGTCTCTGAGAAATGAACACCTCATTTCAAGGCCTTGAAAGTCATTGATTTTTCACCTAGGCCATTGAAAGTTCTTGAATTTGAGATTTTGCTTAAAAAATAACATATGATGGAAAATTTTGCTTTTGAGTTGTTTGACGTTGTGCGAGTATTGGAAGAACAGTTTGATTTTTTTTTTGTCATCTGCTAGCCATTCTACCATTATCAGAATACACGGGAAGTAATCAGACATTGTGCATAGTGTCCATATTACATTATGTAATTAACGCATGCGCATGCTTTCACTTCACCACATGATTCTGCTAAGCAAGGACGGTTCATTAGCAACAGGGCATCTTTTAGCGAGTGATCATCACAAAATGCCTGAAAAGGGCACATTCAGCAATAGTTGGCTGCAAGACGAAGACTTAATTAAGTGGCTGAGAAAAGATGTGACCTTGTAATACAGAGTGCTTTGTGTAGTGCACACGATAAACCTCGATATTGCAGGAATGGGCATTCCTGTCTGAAGTTCGAACTAATGAAAACACACAAGCCTGCTGTTTCTATATCAGCGTTCATAGGGTCAGCGAAGACGTCGTTACATTTTTTGTCATTGCTGTTGACATCATACAAGCCAGTTTCGACTTGTCAGCAGGTTCTACAAATTCAACAACTGACAAAAGGGGTGCAGTTTTGGTGACGGGTTTCATGCAAAGCAGTGATGTGCTGAAGGATGAAATATTATGGATGTCTGCAGCATTTTCCAGCCAGCAGACAAACTGGCAGATGAAGCAGATGAGAAAGGAACAATCACCTTAATGTCTCAGTCCAATGGGCTCTGAAAAATAGGAAAAGAAAAACAAGAGCAAGTGAAAGTACTAGAGTTGCAGGTGGAGGAGAAAGTACAGCAGCTGAAGAGCGGTGCAATAACCTTTGAGAAAAATGAACATTTCAGATAGAAAATTGCATTGAAATTAAGTTTTAAGAAAGTAAAAGTATTTTTTTTTGTTTACTTTGCACTGGATTTTTTACATCTGAAAATTGTCAGTGAAAAATATGACTGAAAATTCCATGCTTTTTAAAATGGTATATAACTGAAACATTATTTGAAAAATGTGTCCTATAAAGCCAGATTGACCAACATCACTGCATTCTTGTGTTGATACGCCAGTTCTATACAACTGCCTGTCTGACTGGGCTTCAGTATGAAATGGGTTAACATAATGCAAGTTTGCAATTTCTGTCACAATTTTAGAAGTTTTTTAAAATTTCACTTGCATGTATTTATTACACCCCATTATAACCTCTTCAGCGCATCAGTTTTACATTACTTGCACCCCCAGCATAGTCTATTAAAGTTTGTCATTTTATTTGGTCACATACCTGTTTTTGTCTTCTGTAAATGTTGATATTTCTTGCTTTTTTTTTTCTTTAAAAAAAAACGTGATGATTTTACATTTGAAATCTTGTGATGCTGACTCCATTAGTGCTCGATATTTTGCAAACTAGTAACAAGTACAGTTCTAAAAACAACTAAGGAAAAATAAAATTCCTGCAACTGTAGTTTTCATGTATTAAAATGCTTTGATCCCCATTGTTCAAGACCACATACATTGAAATATTTTTACAAAGCTGCTGTGATTATTATTCCACAGGTTTGGCTTGTCTCTTATATCAAGTAAATTTTATTGCAGGTGCTGGCTAATTACTCTGTGTCAGATGCTGTAGCCACATACTACCTCTACATGAAGTATGTTCATCCTTTTATCTTTGCCCTGTGTACCATTATCCCCATGGAACCAGATGAGGTCAGTAAGATTTGTACACTTGTTTAAAAAGAAATTTTTTTTTTTTAAAAGAAAAATTTGTATTCATGCCCACACGACTAGGAAGTCAGGAAAAAGTTGTCAGAAAGAATAGGTTTTATCCCGACCTGAAAAAAGTCCCTTTAATATTGCACATATTGATCAGAGTTGGGGAAAAACCAAAAATGTTCAGGATCCACTTGATGGCTGAAAAAAAATGTGTAATTGAGTACTAATTGAACTGATTGTGAATTTAATTTTTTGAGTTCTTACCGGAATTTTCAGAGGTTGCAGAACTCTTCAGTCAGTTGAGATACAAATGCTGTATGGATCATTTGGGTGCTTGCCCTAAACATTTTTGTATTGTCAATCTGAGTGCTTGAGTGATTAGATTGGTCAAGTAGATAGGTTGCCCCTTCTTCTGTTTCATATTTGCATCTTTTCTTATGTTGAAGATCTAACAACACACTATGCCAACACATTGTCTGCGACATGCGATCTCTGTAAATGTTAGAGAAAAATAATAATGTTTATCTTCCCCAATTCCCTTTTGATGTGTAAAGTCATCGATAATGTATTGTGTTAAATCTTTCTCTTTTATTTTGTAGTTTGCACTGGGAACACTGTGTTAAGCATTATAGTCTATTGTAATTCAACACCTCCAACTCGTCTTTGCTGTGAATTTTACTATCTGACATTGCTAAGTACGTAGAAATCGATGAACTGTTGGGAAAGTTTTCAATGCAGAATCCCATGCTCTGGGTTTCTTTCACAATGACTGCATTGAATATACAGTTCATAGCTGGATTACATTGAAAGTTGATGTTAGGGCATCAACCAGACATAAGCAGGGCTAAGGAAACCACTTGTCCTCTCATTTTGACCGCACAAAAATTGGCTCTGCCATGGAAACTTTACGACTTGCTCGTCAGTCGGCCGAGTGATGCAGATTTGCACCTTGAGAATATCTGACCATTTTCTACCCTTAACAAGCTCTGAACCTCGTTATTACTTTAAATTCTAGTGTACATCAATTATTGGTTACTTTCCTCTATTTTGCCTACTTGTTGTCAGCCCAGATCCTATTGTAAAGGGAGTCGACTTTGCTATTTACACAGGCTCACGATGCAAACTTGATAGTAAAATGTGTTCAGATCATGAAAATATTGTCCAGAGTGAAAATGGCAGGTTTAAAACCCTTCTACTATCAAGCTTGCGTTGGGTGCCGGTGTTTTTTAAAGTAAGAGCTCAAGTAGTGTTGTGATGCATGCAAGTGTACTGTGTTGAGTAAAGTGATGGCTCTGATGAAAATCTGTTGTAACTCGCTAAAAGGATGAGTGCTTGGACAAATTTTCTATAAGACCTGCATAAGTAATTTTTAAAAAAAGAAAAGTTCAGTCCTTTTTTTTTTATACAAAGGTATACAATTTTCGAGGGTTTGTCAAAATTTAAACAATCCTTTTCTAAAATACTGTCTTCATTCCAACATACACAGTTAAGCAGAGTCAAGTTAACATTTTTGTTCTGTAAATTCAAATGAGTTACATGCAAATTTATATGAAGTTCAATAGTCGTACTTGTTTCTAGTGATAATCCTGTGGTTTAGTGCATGGTCATATGTCTAATTCAGATGGTGGAAAGTCTCAAAAAAGAGATGGCTTTTGATTTAAAAAATGCATGTTTTCTAAGCCAAAATGTTTTCAGTTCCATTCAGTAAGGGTCATAGGTTAAAGCTTAAAAAAATCAATTTCATCCAGAAAAAAACCTGGAAAATACCCTGAAAGTTTTGTTTCAAAAAGTGGGGAACCCTGCATATAAAATCATTTAGCAAGTAAAGTTGAATATGGAACATTAAAGAAAACCCCCAACTGTTGCTGCTACTCAAGTCCTTGCCTTCAGATAGTATTCCAATAATAATTTAAAAATTAATGAATCTTGTATGCTTGAAAAATATATAGAATTTACAGATGAATGTAACATGCTAGAGAATCCTGCAGATGGCATGCAGCCTTCCCAATAGCTGCCAGCAGCAGACTTGAAAAACTACTTGTACAAATTTTAACGTTTTACGTGTTAATTTGCAACACTGTAACATTTATTGTTATATTGTTGTAGTAACATTTATTGTTATATTGTTGTAGTGACTTGGCCTTGTACTTTTAACTTTGAGATAATGAGAAGCCCGGGCATGTGTACAGGTACTAAGAATCTTAAGAATCTTGCCATTTCAAAAGTTTCTCATGAGCAAAGACTTTTTATAACAAAACCAGTTGAGAAATCAACATAGTTCACCTGTGCCATGGAAATTCTTGTCTTTATTGTACAGGTACTGAGAAAGGGTTCTGGCACCTTGTGTGAAGCATTGCTGATGGTGCAAGCATATCATGCCAATATCATCTTTCCAAACAAGCAAGAATCTATTCTAAACAAGATGACGGAAGATGGGCATGTTCTTGACACCGAGACCTATGTGGGTGGACATGTTGAAGCTCTGGAGTCTGGGGTGTTTAGAGCTGATATTCCCTGCAGATTTAGAATGGCAAGTTCTCGTTTTCATCAGTTTGCAAGTGGTATACAAATTGACAAATTACATGATTTTAACACCTTAATTTATTTTTAGGAAATGACTATGACAGTATGCACAGATTTGCACAGAAATTGAAATGAAAATGTAAAGTATAACAAGAAAAATATTTCTAAATGTTATTTAATGAACACAAGTGTGTCCAGGGCTATCCATGAATAAAATGCATTGGTATGGATTTAAAAGAGGGTTTTTACAATAAAGAACTTCAGTCATCCCAATTTCCAATTATCATTTCTTGAGAAACTCTAATTAAATTTTTAAAAAGAAAAAAAAAAGATAACATGCTAAAAGAAACCATTAATACCTGTGAATTTTCAACCTCGAGTTTATAAATTTCCTCCCATATTGCTTACAGGAAACAATTCACTTTTGTGCTATTTGAAAAGCTTTGACAGTATACGGTACAAATAATGGGGATGCTATTGTAGCTTGTGAATGTTGTGAAGGAAACTTGCAGAATCCTACACTGAAACATTAAACCATCAAAGAGCACAAACACTGATGTATGTTTGTTTTCTCTAGGTACCCGAGGCATTTCAGAATTTGATCGACAAGGTGGCGAGAACCATGAAGCATGCGATAGAGGAGGAGGAGAAAATTTCTCTGGACAACGTTACCAACTTTGATGAGGTATAGCCTGGAATAATTTAGTATAACTTGTGGAGGGAGATGCATCTAATATAACCATTCTAACCATTAGGTTGATGCAGTTTAGAGAGACTGACGTTATTCCAGTCTTACATTCATGCAGTCTTACTGTTGGGCATGTGTTCTCAGACAGTGAGATAAAGGTACTACTTTTCAAGTGGTAATTTTGTCATTGTCAAAAAATTTATGATTGTATGTTAAAATTTTTCAAGGTTGGTGATAGAATTTTGTAAGAAGTCACCAACTTTTACCCCAACATTTTCTGCTGAGATGCCAACCATTTAAGATTTTTCTGAATTTTCAGTGAAAATTCTGTAAGTTCTGCATTCTGAATTTAGTAGACAAAATTATGCAAAATCTTTATTTTTGTGGGATACAATATGGAGTTAGAGGTTTTTATAAAGCATAAGTATAAGGGTACAAAAAGTACTGTAGCATCAAGACTTACAGAGGAAAACATGTCCTTTTCCTTCATACTATTGTATCAAAATGATAGACTGGTACAAACTTCACTCTATCAACATGAAAAGTAGAATGCATTTTATAGTGAACCAGACATAGGACTGCAGTTGAAAAATAGCGACTAATAACGACGAGTCAAAATAATGCAGAAAATATGCAAGGAAAACTCGTTTATTGTCGTTGTTATGACCATCATAGTGGATGCTGTTTATGCTTTAGGGATTGGAGGAATGGACATGGCATGTATTTATCCATGAGGCCTAATGCGGTTACAGGTTTGCATTGGCTTGGCATATCTGAATACTGACATATGATTATCTAGTGTATGAGATGATTATCTAGTGTATGAGAATGGAGCTTCACTATGTAATATTCTATCCAGATCTTACTCCTATTCAGCTATTGTAATTACCCATTATTACTAGCATTTTCTTTCAAACTAACCTCTTTAGAAGTTTTCACTTCAGAACTAATCAAAGATTGAATTATCGCAGAATTATGCATCTCTGCATGTTTCTTTGTTAATAAATTTAATCCATTGCATAATATATGAAACTTCGAAAATACTTTACACATGCAGGTGTTGGCAATTTAGTGGCAAAAATCCGCAAAACTTGCACAAGATCTTAAATGTTGAATCGCCAAACGTTTTTAGTTAAATGAATCGCCATATGAAAATTTTGATTGCCATTGTCAATTTTGACAGTTGCTAGCACAACAGTTCTTAGTTTTGAAAGTTCAATATGGCTGTGGTACAGGGCAGCATGGTTTGCACAATCCACACCTTGGCACCCTTCTTGGAATCAACAAAAACATTTTCAGTTGGGGTTGGTCTCTTATTTGGTTGTATAATGTTATAGTCTGACAGGAATTGGGACTTGCCTAGGTTTTTCATTTTTCATTTATATTTTTAAAACTTCTGCGCAAGAACTTGCTGTAATATAATTCTGTTGGTAATCTTCAACTAGAAAAAAAAGCAATGATGTGCTGGCGTTGTAGAGACATAAAATTACTTACGAGTGTCAAGGTTGTAGTGTGATGATTCCTGACATTGAGTACGTTTTGACTTGTCTGTGAAGCAAAGGTATGACATACAGGTATCACTTACTTGAGGGCGTTGTTGTTTATGTAGGCATAACATTTCTTCTCTTTTTTTTGTTTGCATTTAGCTCCCATTTCTCTGTCTTTGTTGCATGTACAGTCCTGAAACTTGGTGGGTGTATTCATTTTGGAGGGTACTGCTCTTCACAGGCAAAAGGAGGTCACAGTGACCTACTTTTTACTCCATTGACTGAGTGTTTTTGGAATAGGCCTCAGCATAGCAAGTGAGGCAGGATTCTTACAGCATGTATTTTGTGTAGCGTGTTCATGCCATCTAGGTAGGCACAGGTGACAAATGTGAACATCATGCCCATCATCTACTTTAGGCATAAAAGGCCTGCTGTCCCATTGTTACTGTCGGATTTTCATGGCCTTATGATGATCATAGGACATGTTTTACTAAAAAAAACAAGTGTAATGGACCTAATTCAAAATAGTTGCAAGAATACATACACTGTGCTTGTTTATGCCAAAGGACCTTTTCTCAGTGTTATACAACAGAATAGTGTGAAATGAATTAGGGAATATAAACCATAATAATAAACTATGTAGAACATGAACTTAACCTGTATTTTTTATTTGAATAGGGAAGTAATTGTCGTGTTTAGGAAAATGTTTGCTTAAGATGTAGGTGTTTTGTCTTAATATTTCAGGTGTGTTCAGATATTGTAGAGAGACTGTCCATGTTAAGAGATTGCCCTAACAGACTGGAGAACCCCATTATTTATCACCTGGATGTGGGGGCCATGTACCCCAATATCATCCTCACCAACAGATTACAGGTAGGCGAGTTTTTGTGTAGGTCCTTGTTGGACTGGAATCTGTCGGACTATTATCTGGTCCATTAAAACTATGGATCCCTTTCCATTTCATCTGTAAAATTTAATTCATCTTGAAAAAATATTGGACACAGTAGTAATCTGGCTCACTGTCCGTTCTGACTTCAAACTTTTGTCCTCCTTAATGATGCGATTACATGGCTTCACTGTAGTGAAGTCTTTTATGGTGTCAACTAAAAGTGAAATGACGCTGAAATTTATAGAAAGCTTGCTATCATTTAAAAAAAATTAAAAATCCAGAAGCTTTGATTTGTACAATAGAAAGTATGTTGCAAGTTTTTTGCACTTATTCTGACCTTACAATGATTATGTACTTTAATTTAACAGTGCCATGAAATTCTCAGTTTTGGTATATTTCCTTGTTTTTTTTTTAATTGACATTTTGAACAGAAGGCTAACTGCCAAGAAAAGAGTTATTGAAAATGAAATTTTGGAGTTCATTGGAAAATTCAAATTTTTTGTCTTAGTGATAATTCTTAGTGACAATACTAATACATCTAAAGTTACGTCTTAGAAAGTGTGCATTCTTTGAAAATTCTAATACTTGGCAATGCACTTGTCTGTGAGTTAAACATTTGACAATGTGCTCAGTATTTGTCTCCCCTGCAAGTTATAGGTATGACATAGGCATCACTTTTTCATTTAGCTCGGTTTCTCTTGCACTATTCTATGTACAGTCATAAAACATGAAGGATGTATTCAGCTTGGAGGGTAATTCACTCAGAGCAAAAGTAGGTAACCATGGTTCACATAACATTGAAAACTCTGAATTTTAAAAAAAAGGGTTTTCTTTGATGATCCTTGAATTTGTTGAAAACTCACTGAATTTATCTGAGGGAATACAAAACATTGTAATTTAATAAAAATGTATCACTTTGATTTCATAATTTTTTTTGTTTACATATTTTCTAAAATTAATGAAGAAAGATATAAAGTCGGGATACACTTAGGTATATCAATAAACATGACACTGGTAGTTTCCAGATGGAGTAGCATACATTTGCTGTTTGGCACAAGTATGCATTTTTCTATTACTTTTTTAAAACTATTTATGCAGTAATAAACCAGGCAAGATACGAGAAAAGTTAAATTTCCATAAGAACAAAACTTCCTTGAAAACTTGAAAGTCCTTGAAAAATAATGCGTCATGCCTTTATGTACCATGGTAACTTTGACCTTTTTCTGCTGGAATGACTTTGCAAGGTGTTCAGATTCGCCACGTCAAGACATTGCATTCTGTTGAAATCTTGTTGGACAGTAAGTTCCAGAAACGTGTATTATTTAACATGTAAATTATTTAATGGTTTGAAGGTGCATGCATCTTGCACTGTTGTACATTTTCATCCTGCATTGAAGATTAATACAGACTTGTACTAGATTCTATCGACAAGTAAAAATCAGAATCTTCTCATGTAGCCCCCAGCTATTGTGGATGAGGCAACATGTGCTGCCTGTGATTTCAACAAACCTGGAGCTCGCTGTCAACGAAAGATGTCCTGGATGTGGCGAGGAGAGTGCAGTAAGTTCCACTCTGGCTACTTTAAATGTTTTATCGGATATTATTTGATAAACTGTTATTGTCTTGACTGTGCAGGTATGGTGAGACAATGTCTTTATCAACACTGAAGTTAGGCCAAGACTATTCGCACGGCTGCCATGTACTTTAACTGAGAAGGACTATTCGCATGGCCACTCAGTGAAATGGTGTTGTGGGGACGCTCTTTTTGAAATTGGTGCAGGGCCTCTTGTCACCTTGTATTCATAATCTTGTGTAGAAAATTACCCTCTGATTTGCAAAAAAATGGTTGATTTTTTTCATGTTAACCGTCATTTGCAATATTTCTAACTGAACCAGTTACTGCGCAATTGTTACTTTATAAAATGTTCCTTTCTTTAGTATTAACCTTTACTGTGCTCGTTAAAAAATTAATGCAATGCAAATAAAAGATAATCAAATGATTTCCTTTTTTTCATGGTGTTTTGTGGCTCGATAAATTGGCCCAAATATGATATTGATGGGTTACCATTCATTACTACAAATACAGGTTTGGCAGGGCTGATTTATTGGACTAGGTATCTTGTTGCATGTCAGCTTTCTAGTAGTTGGCCGCCCCTGACCAGAAACCTTTCTATATGTTCAGTTTAGCTGAGTTTACATCATTTGGAAGATTTTGGACTCATCCCTAATGCATTCACTGGTCGCCATGCGAATTGTCTTTTCTATTGAGGGCACATGGCAGCCATGTGAATAGTCTTTGCAAATGTTGGTACATGGCGGTTCTGTGAATTGACAAGTTGTATGCAGGAGGATAAATCATTGCATAGGTACAGGTGAGACAGTCGGTTTAATGGAACACACTTTTTTCTTATATTTCTTGTTGCATGATGAACATTTTACTTTTCTTTTTGTATCACTGGTAGCATGAAGGGTCAAAAGTTCCATTGCCATCCACTACTGGAATCAAAACTTGTTTTGGAGTCTTGTATGCAGTCATTAGGGTGCCTGTGTCACTTGTATGGCATGTTTGATGTGAATTTCAGACAGGATTATTGCTATTATTATAGACTGACTTTCAGAACATGTTGGATCTTTTGAATTCATGAATGAAGATATAAAAGATTTCTGGCAGTTTGAACTAAATGTCGTCTCCAAAGGATGAGTACATAATCTCTTTAATCCCTTGTTGTGAATTTGATGTAACAAAGTTCTTGATCTATTAGCCGTCAAAGTGGTTGTGAACTGGTGCCATACCTTTCAGATCACAGCCAGCTTTGATGAGTTGAGAAATCATACAGTCATCCCAGAAATTGTGCAGGATTAAACAACAAAAACAAAAATACTCAGCCATCCGAGAAACGTTGTAAGCGAAAGGTGGTGTAAGAGGTATATGTACCTTAAGACAACCAGCTCATTAAGATTCACAGTTTAAAATTTTGGTGTTGGGGGGTTATTATCACAAAGGAGAATAGATTCTATGTTTGGTGCCAGTCAAAGTAGTTGTGATTTGTGTTTATTATCAGATCACAGCTTGCTTTGATGAGCATCATTGTAGTTATCTCATCATACATATTCAGGTTGTCTTTAGCTGCTATTGGAAGGCTTACACATCAGAGTAGTTGTCTCAATGTACATGTTTAGTTCGTTTTTAGCTTCTTGTTAAAGGGTTACACGCATTAGTTTGTTGAAGCCTTACACACATCAGTAGAAGAGCACTACAACATGTTACCTGACGTCGTATTCTCACACCTCCTGCTATGAAAGGCCATGGTAGCATCATATGCTTTACCATGGTGACTTCTTAGTGTATATTTAGAGCATTCTTCTGTTCTGTGGCCTAATGAACCTTTTGCAATAGATGTTGTCGGCAATTTTGCAGGCCACTGTTAAGTTTCATAGAGCCAGCTATGTAGCAATACCAGTAACAATTTGGTACCTTCCCTCTTTGTTCAAATTTTATAATGTATCCCCAAACTGTTCCAAATGGAATTCAACGAGAGTATAAATTCTGTCTGCAAGGGTGTCAAAGTTGCTGTGAACTGTGATGAATGTTCAGATCACAGCCTGCTTTGATGAGCTGGCGGAGAGTTGTTCATTTAATCTCGTGTAATAAAGGGATAGGGTTGTTATGCTTTTGACTTGCCTGTGACAAATTTGGAATGAAGTACAGCGATCATTCCGTCGTAGCAAACTTTATCTTTTTTGTCTTGCCTTCAGTAGCAGATGGAGAAAAAGATTCTGACAGCACTGTTGCGGTGGATGTTGAGATTTTGTATGGATGTTTTTGAAAGTTGTACACGGCATTGTGTCTTTTATTATCCCAACTCTTTTTTATGAAAAGGTGGGGATTATACTATTTTGCCTGTCTGGACCTGTATGCGCGAGTATGTAATGTATCCTGCCTGTCTGGATGTGTACATGTGTGTATGTAATGTATCATGCCCATCTGGATGTGTACATGTGTGTTGTTACGACTAGGGGTAATGTCACAAAAGAAAAGACTCTAACAAGCTTTCAAGATTCAAACACAAATATTTAACTTCCTAAAATATTAAAATATTCAACAAACAATCAAAGTGAAAGAATTAAAAATAACTTGCAATATAGAATATCCTTAAAAGTCCTAAATTGTTCTAAAGTTCACTGATCCGGAAGTTAATCCAAATATTCTGAGTGAAGTAGGTTCGGAATGAAACCTCCAAAGTGCTGATGTATTAACAAGAATCAGTTATATCCAGATTTTATTAATTCCAAGTAATCCTTGTGAATATGGAATATCACACAAGTTCTAGAAATGTTTCCAACGATTCAAACGGAGCTGTATAATACTTAAATTTGAAGTAATAGTACTAAATCCAGAATGTACTGTATAATAATAATAATATTACTGAAGCAGAATACCACACACAAAATGAACCAATCTCGTTTATGCCTCTCGGGCTGACGAACTATGCTAGAATCACGAACACTCCAATACATCTTATTATATAGCTTCTATTATTATATAGCTGCGTAAATCAAATAAAAACCCAATTATTCTACGTCTCAAACAAACACATCAGAATTGTGATCTTAAACTCTAATTTTTGGTCAACAAAATGAATCACTCCTCTGGGATTGCAAAATCTAGGTAAGAAGTTCAAAAGTACAATTCTCACACGTTAGGTCACGTGACATGACTTGATGCTTAACCAGCAATATTGATTTTCCCAAGACCAATGTACTGGGTCACATGTATCGTATATGTACTTTCTGCAAGACGACAACTGTTAGACTATTATACAGAGATCATAAAACTAGACCATTATTTAAAAACAAAATGATACATAATTCCGTAACAGTGTATGTAATGTATTCTGCCTGTATGGATGTGTACATGTTTGTATGTAATGTATCCTGTCCATCTGGATGTGCTTGTGTATGTAATGTCATGCAACTCCTACAGCATTTAAGATACAGATTTAAAACTTTTGGATGTGATTTAGGGTGTTCCATATATGTGCACAACAATTTTAAAATTTGGATTCATCCCATGTGCAGGGTTGCAGAACTATTCAGCCAGTTGATCCAATTGCTGTATGGATCATTTGAGTGCTTGCGTAAAACATATTTGCATAGTTAATCCAAGCGATTAAATCGGTCAAGTAGACTTGTTACATCTAAGTTTGCTCCATATTGGTGTCTTCTCTTATGTAGAAGATAAAAAGACCAATCTAGCATCACACTATGCCATGTGATCTCTATAAATGTTAGAGAAAAATAATAAAGCTCATCTTCCCCAGTTCCATTTTTATATGTAAAGTTAAAGAAAATGTATTGTGAAAAATCTTTGCTTATTTCGTAGTTTGTACTTTTGTTAAGCATTATTGTCGATAGTAACCTTTGGCACCCCAAACTCGCCTTTGTGGTGAATTTTACTATCAGACGTTGCTAAATAAGTAGAAATCTTCTGACAGGTGGCAAAATCTTGAATGCAGAATCCCATGCTTTGGGTTTCCTTTACAACGACTGTATTAAATATACAGACCATAGTTGGATTACATTGAAAGTAGATGTTAGGGCACCAACCAGACATAAGCAGTGCTCAGTCCAGACTGTGCGGTGTAGAGCTTTACTACTTGCTCGTCCCTGGGCAGAGGAGATGCAGATTTGCAGCTTAAGAATATATGTAAGCATTTTCTACCTGCAACAAACTCTGAAGCTCAACATTGCTTAACCTCGAGCCTATGTCAATTGTCAATTGTTGTACACAGCATAGTTGATTGCTTTTGCCTATTTTGCCTACTTGTCAATACAGAACATGTCACAAAGGAAGTCTGCTTTGCTTTTATACACAGGCACTCGATGCAAACTTGATACTAAAATTTGTTCAAATCATGAAAATATGTTCAGAGTGAAGACTGCAAGTTTAAAACCCTTCTAGCATTTAGCTTGAATTGGGTACCAGTGGTTTTTTTAAAAGGAGCGCAAGTAGTGTAGTGACAAGTGTACTATGTTGAGTAAATTGATAACATGGACGAGCGTCTCGAGGAGGAATGCTTGGAAAAATTGTTCATAAGGCCTGCATAAAGTGATAACAGGGACAAGTGTCTCAAGGAGGAATTGCTTGGAAAAATTGTCCATGAGGCCTGCATAAAGTGACAACAAAGACATGCATCTCGAGGAGGAATGATTGGAAAAATTGTCCATGAGGTCTGCATAAAGTGATAACAGGGACAAGTGTCTCAAGGAGGAATACTTGGAAAAATTGTCCATTAGGCCTGCATAAGTGGATTAAAAAATAAAAACGTTCCTTTTTATACAAAAATATACAATTTTTAAGGACTTGTAACAATTTCAAACAACCCGTTTCTAAAAATATTGTTATCAGAATTGCTTGCAGTTAAGCGGAGTAAAGTTAACATTTTTATTCTGTAAATTAAAATGAGTTACATGGAAATTTATATTAATTTCAATAGTTATACGTCTTTCAAGTGATTTATCCTGTGGTTTTATTACATGGTCATTTGTCTAATTCAGATGTTTGAGAGTCTTCAAAAAGAAACGGTTTTTGATCTTAAAATGCACCTTTTATAAGCCAAAATGTGGTTTAATTTCATTCACTAAGAGTGATAAGTGAACCTTGCAAAAATCAATTTCATCCAGGGAAAAACCTGGAAAATAATTGGAAATTTTTGTTTCAAAAAGCGTGGGAACTCGGCACGTGTGGTCAGAGGTGGTGGGGAAGAGGTAGGGATGACTGATCATCCCATGAGTTCATAGCTGGTGGGTACATCATGCATACATGTATAATGGAGAGGTAGGGACAGTTGATAAAAGCACTGGGATAATGCTGCAATCTTTGACTTGATTGAAATTTTAGAAAGATGATTAAGTGATGAGAAGACTGCCTGTTCTTGAGCCATGAAAGTGATTGTGAATTGGACCATTTAAATCAAATCACAGTCAGCTTTGATGGGCTTAATGACAGAGTGTCCCCCTTCATGTGATTTTATTATATTTTTGTTAACGACAAACAAGGACAAATCTGTTGTTAACGTTACAAGAACATAAATAGCTGAATCAAAATCTGTTAGTGTGTAAAATTACTGCTCAGGTGATTTCGTCAAAGTGGTTGTGAACTAGGGATTTGTAATAGATCACAGCCAGCTTTGATGAGCTTACTGAGTGACTTTGCATCAGATTGTCAGCATTTTCTGGCAATTTATAGATGTGATCAGCTTTACCATATATGTTTATTGTAGGTATAAAACTTTGGAACATTCAGGTAATTCATATCTCTTTGCAATTTAACAGTGACCAACACCATCTGCCTTTTTGGAAGAATGTTGACAATTTCAGCTGGGAGAAGCTTTGCAGAACCGAAGCCTTTATTCAGAAACAAGATCTAGGTGCATTGAAGAACTGCTTGAAGCTGTGTAACAGTGAGTCATAGAAACGAGATCTAGGTGCATTGAAGAACTGCTTGAAGCTGTGTAACAGTGAGTCATAGAAACAAGATCTATCTAGGTGCATTGAAGAACTGCTTGAAGCTGTGTAACAGTGAGTCATAGAAACAAGATCTAGGTGCATTGAAGAACTGCTTGAAGCTGTGTAACAGTGAGTCATAGAAACAAGATAGATCTAGGTGCATTGAAGAACTGCTTGAAGCTGTGTAACAGTGAGTCATAGAAACAAGATCTAGGTGCATTGAAGAACTGCTTGAAGCTGTGTAACAGTGAGTCGTAGGAATGAGGCAGAACCTGCCATAACTGAGACAAAAACAGTTATTGATGTGATACAAAACATTTGTAGCTGTAAGATGATATCATAGCTGTGAGAACTTTTTTCAGTCGTTAGACAATCCATCATAGTTCTGAGACTGACCTACTAGAGCTGTAATTGTTCCCAGCCGTTACACAATTTTTGAGAAAATATCCATTGTTGCTGCGAGACCAGATCCATCATGGCAGAGATGAGTGCTGTGAAAGCTGTGGCACATTAGTGCTGATCTCAAAGAGCCATCAAAGTGGCTGTGACTTGTAGAGCTGGTCAAATCACAGTCAGCTTTGATGAGCTTTGTGAGAGTTTTCTTCAAGACTTTACAAGAAGCACAGACAGCCGAGCATTTGTAAACAGATATTTGATACTACAGCTTCAAGGAGCAATGCATTGCAATCCTTGTTACTGAATTCACTTTACAGATACAGGTGGAAGAAGTACAGACAGCTGAGCATTTGTAAAAACATTTGATACCACAGCTTCAACGAGTAAATGTATTCCAGTCCTTGTTACTTAATTCACTTTACAGATACAAATGGAGTTAGTGGGCAGAAGTTAAAGTTGTAATGGTTTTTATGGCTTGTCAAAAGTACAATTAATCAGGTAGTGTTTGTAACTCGCCTGCAAAGCACAGTTGCGTTTTAGGTATTATACAACTGCATTGTGTTGTTGGCATAGGCATCATCATCAAAGTTTCTCTGGCACGGTTCTATGTACAGCCATGCAACTTAATGGGTATATTCATTGTGAAGGGTACTGCTTATCATAGGCAAAAGAAGGTAGCAGTGACCTACTTTTCATGCTCCCGTTTTAACATGAAGTTTCTGCACTTAGCTCAGTTTCTTGCATAATGCACCAATGGAGCGTGCGAAATGTAGCATTCTGAAGAATTACTATATTTCATCAGACCAGAAAGGTAGAGTCATGTTAAGAATTTTCCATAAAATTCAAAATTGCATTTCCTGAAGAGACTACCCAGTCAACAGAAAGTAGAGGAACATTTGTAATAATGTCTGGAATTTTACTATTCACTTTTAGATTCTTATTGTCGTTAATGTCTATCACAATCAAAGAACAGGTGTTTCAGACTGTAGTTACTGTAGGTAAGAAGAAGCATTGTGTTTTCACTGACATTTCTAGCCATTTACCACCTTCATATTTCTTAGTTTTAACGAATATGGATGTTGTGATCTATACAGACTTTAAACTTTCATTTCATAAAATTGTTACTCTTCTTGAATGCCTGTAAATTGTAATTAACATCATTATTTTAGTGAATATTGGTAATTTAGTATGTTGGCACCATACACTTTTTGTTATTGATACTTCATACATCATATCATTTTAGTGAACATACAATCTTCCTACTTCTCTTGGATGGTTATGTATTAAGGATTTTACATGTTTTACCTTGGACAATTTTTTAAATACTTTTTACAAATATCTTGTAATTATTTCCTTTTATATTTGATCTTGTACTTCATGTTTAGATTTATTTGGAAGGGTTTATCTTCTTACAGTAAGCTTTTGTAAAATTCTTCCTTTTTACACGATAGAACTTTGCTTTACTTTTATTTAGCATGGCCATTATTGTGCTAAGGTGCCCTTAAAATGTTAATACATACATACCTCCTAGATGGATGGTGATACTGATACAGGATTTTCATCAAAAGACATATTCTGATGTCTAGATTGTCCAAACTGAAAATGGTGTTGATCTGACCTCCAGTAGAGTGGCCAGCTTGCAAATCTTGATATCGCTACTTCTAGATGGATAGGCATATTGTCATGGGGTTTTCACCAAACTGGGTTTGCACCAAGGACTTTTAATATGTCTAGTTGGTCCTAAATGTAAGTGGTGCTGATCTGACGTCCAATATGGAAGCCATCTTAAAAATATTCTTTTCATTACTTTGAAACGGAAAGTCACATTGACATGGAGTTTTTCACCAGAAGATTTCTTATGGTGTCTAGGTGGTCCTAAATGAAAATAATGCCAATTTGACATCCAATATAAGGCCACCATGGTATGTATGTAACAAAAAGCATGGCACCATTTATTCCCATGATTTTTAAAGCTTCATTTCAAAGATTTTAAAACTTTCTGCTGTTGAATTGAACAGATGAGAACAGATTAAACTGAATACTGGAAACAAAGCTTTATCAAATTTGTAAAAGTTTTTGGATTGAATATTCTATCCATTTTAGTGCCTGCAAGGAGGAACGAGTATCATCGTATACAGCAGCAGCTTGAGAATGAGAAGTTTCCACCGCAGTTTCCAGGAGGTACGCCACGAGCCTTTCATGAGCTGTCCCGGGAAGACCAAGCTGCTGTTGAGAAAAAGAGACTACAGGGTAAACTATGTTCTATCAAGTGTCGGATATAAAATTGATCATGTGATTTTTTTTAGTATGGTTATACCATGTAATGAATATTGTAGATCACTTGGACATAACAAAACATTGAACAGCATGCCAGAAACTTCACATGTATCAGTTTTGTACATTTCTTATTTACTGAACAGTTGTGTTTAAGCAAAAAAATCAAGTAACAGTACAAGTATATAATATTTAATATATAATATGGAGATACAATATAGTCAGGATCCAGGGGTTGACAGTTCACTCAATCAGCTTGAAATGGCGAGTGAAAATTTCTATCAAGTGAACCTTCTAATCACTTACCCAGTCAGGTGAGTACCCATTCAGGGCTGACCAGTGTCTTGTTAATGAAAAGGATTTTCTTTTGAGAATATTGCTGACTTTGGTAATTGAAAGTCCATACTTTCTGCCAGATGTTTGTTGTCCATTTGTTTTGATCAAGTTCATATGATCTCTTCAGTATTCATAAACTCTTACTGCAGGGAAAGAAGACTATTCTCAGTTTGTAATTACTTACAGCTGGTGTTAAAAGGGTCACTGAAAAACTCTGGACAATTTCACATGACAGAATTTAGGTCCTTAACATTGTCAACTGCAGTATTTCTAAAATGGCTATTGTCAACTGCAGTATTTCTAAAATGGCTACTTCAGTTGGAGTTTAATATGTGTGAGTAAACAATTTTATTACTTGCCTGATTGGGTAAGTAGAATTTTTAAATAGATTTTTCAGCCCATGTGATTGTGAAATAGATTGTATAGTGTTTCCAAAATTCTAGTCAATGAATGTTGCCAATTTGTTTGAGTCGCCTGATTCTTCTTAAATCTGATTGTACTATGGATTTAGATTGCATTATCCAATCGACCCAGTTGCCACTTATTGTTGTGAATTGTGACTGATGATGTTATTCCCTGTTAGTTGGTAACTATCACTAGAACAGCGTGTACCAGTGGCCAATGCAGTGTTCCAATAACCTATCTATAACATCACTGCTGAGGTTGCACAGAGGGCTTTCAGTTTTATACAATTGATGATCAGCCATCAAGTATGGCTGCAATTATTACAAATAGAAACATCCTTTAAACAACTTCTCCAAAACCACTTAACAGAATTGGATCATATTTGACAGAAAGCATCCTGGTATGAAGACCTTTTAAGTTTGTAAAACTGATGCCAATCTACCATACCTTCTGTTACTAAAAATAGAGAACCTTTAAACGACTTCATTTGCAAAACTAATTGAATTGGACCAAACTTGATGGCAAGCATCCTGGATTGATAACCATTCGTATTTGTACAAATGATCCCGGGAGTTGTGGTGGCTTGGTGGTTAGCGTATCGGAGTTTAGACCGAATAGTTGGGGTTTGAATCCTACTATCAGATCAGCCCAGGTTGGCTACCTTGGTGTGTCCTTGGGCAAGGCACTTGACTGCAGCTGCCCTAAGCACTAAATAATGTACTAGTGTTGCTGTGCTGTAAAACGCCAAACTAAACCAAATCCGATCTACAATCAAATATGGCTATCATTACTAAAAATAGAAAAACCTTTACATGACTTTTTTTTTAAACATGAACCATTCTTTCGAGTTTGACCAAATTTGACAGAAAGCATCCTGGTATATATGGCTTTAAAGTTTTGTACACATGATCAACTATGGCCACTGTTACTGAAAAAAAGAAGAAAAACATTTAAAAGATTTATGAAAAACTGCTCAGTACAAATTGACCATATTTGACGGCATTTGAGTAATATTATATGCAAATTTGTCATCAAATATGGCTGCTATTACTAAAAATGACTTCCCAAAAACCACTAACAGAATTTGTCCAAATTTGACAGCATCCTGGCATGAGGGCTTTTATGTTTTTTTGTATAAATGATTCCAGTCTGTTGCTAAAAAGAATAGAAAAACCATGAACAGCTTCTTATAAAAATTCCCTTTATAGCTTTTGATAAAATGTGACAGTGTCCTAGCTTTTAGACTTGAACAAATTATGCTGTTCTGCCATCAAACATGGCTGCTGTTACTAAAAGTAGAACAACATTACATGACTTCATCTAGAAACATCCAGCTGAACAGAATTTGACCAACTTTGACACAAGGGGAGTCTTTCAGAACTGGACATGATAATGATGTGCCAACAGATATGGATCGAAATATAAGACCTAGAGAAACCATGAAACTTGCTTTCATAACAAGTGCATATGCAATCAGGTTTTGGAAGAAATTTCTGCTGAACACATCTTGCTGACCCAGATTTCCTGGCCAACTGCTCTTGCATTTAGCTATTAGATAGATGTCAGCCAGGTGAGTGATCTAGGATCTTGTTTATTTATGGTTTCATAGAAATGATAATAATTTGATTCATTTTAAACCAGGGTTAACCTTTTTGTTTGGGGTCAAAACAAAAAATGCTCAAGGTCATGGGTCGAAGGAGCAAGAACAGTTCTCCTCACTGTTTTTAGTCGACAATTTTATGAACATGTGCACGCCTACTAGGTGGATTCAATTCTCGTTTTCTTTGAATGTTCTTCTCCTTTCATGCTTATGTTTTTCTCATATCTATAGTAACTAGATTTTGTGGCGCGCTAGTTTGAAACCCGATGGCCGCATAATGTAGGACTGCCAACATGGCTGCAGGCCACACAATGTGAAGGACAGGGCCGCATGCATCCTGCGGGCCACAGGTTGGATACGCCGGTTTTAAACCATGCTTTAAATTTGGTCACTTGTGCTAACCAGGTGGAATTTTCAAAGCTCTCTGATTTACCTTACAGAATACTGCAGGAAAGCTTACAAGAAGACTCACTCCACTCGTATGGAGGAGAGAATTGCCACCATTTGTCAGAGAGAAAATTCATTCTATGTTGACACTGTGCGTGCCTTTCGAGATCGGCGTTATGAATTCAAAGATTTGGGGAAGGTCTGGAATCGAAAGCTTGCTGAGGCAAAAGATTCAGGAGATGCCGGGGAGATCAAGCGGGCAAATGGAATGTTGGTCCTGTATGACTCCCTTCAACTGGCTCACAAATGCATCCTAAATTCCTTCTATGGATATGTTATGAGGAAGGGGTGAGTACAGGGGACATAGGATACATTAATCATTAAAGGTGCACAAGAAGATGCCATAAGAATGAACTTGTATGGAAAGTATCATAGTACATGATATTATGTGTGTATCTACGATGTTCAATGGAGGGGACATGCATTTACTATTCTTTTCGATCCATAGATGTTAAAAGGGCTGGATGCATTTAGATAAAATTTCAACTGGAAAAACAAGATTGATATTAAGTTTGATTTTCCATTTGTTCCATCATCGTGTAATATAATAATTACCCCAGTTCGACCTAATATGTATGTATTGGGTTTAATGACAGCTCACAATCCTGGCTATACAGTGCCAAGTAAATTTAGAGTTGGGTATCTAAAGAAAGGAACATGATGAAGCCAAAAGGGTAAAATCCTTCAAATACGGAGTTCAGTTTTTGATGTAAATCGCACACTTTCAAAAAGTCCAGGGCGTTCTCAGCTGGAAAATCAGCATGTTGTGTATCCCAGAGCAAAAGCAAAAAGTGTGCCACCATTAGTTGCCTCGTACAACATGCAATATGGCACATCGGGCCTATTCTACATCCTCAAGCCCACAGCGGAACAGTTTGACAATACACAGACTTTAATACTGAGATCCAATGTTGTTAACCACTTGATAATGTGTGAATGGCTTGATGGATGGAGATCAAACTTTGTACATTGGTTTTTCAGTAATATTTACACAGCTATTGCTTTTTTATATGCCCTTCTCGGGGTTCCAATGCTACCGTGAATTGGAAAAAAGTCTGGAGAAAAAATAGGTTTGTTCCTGACAGGGTAAAACCTTTTAATTTTGCAAATATTGATCCAAGTCGGGAAGAAAAAGTGGCAATTTTCAGCCAATACTCGATCTGAAGACCCAAAAAAAAAAAAAAAAAAATATGTAATTGAGTCGTACCTGAACAGATCAGGAGTTAAATTTATCGAGTTCTTACCAGAATTTGTGGAGATTGCAGTACTCTTCAGTCAGCTGTAAGGATCATTTGGGTGCTTGCCCTAAACATATTTGTATAGTCAATCCAAGTGTTAAGGTGATTGGATTGGGATTAGTCATGTAGACTTTTTACCTCTTGATCAACACCATATCATATCTGTATAATTTTTTTTCCCTTTTGTAGAAGTTATAAAACTAGTCTAGCGTCACCATGTGTCAACACGACTGTGACTTGGTGAGTGCAAGAGATAAATAATAAAGCTTTTCGTCCCCAGTTCCCTTTTGATATGTAATATGTTACGGAATTATATATATCATTTTTCTTTTAATAATGGTATATTTTTATTAGTTTATGATCTCTGTTCTTGGTCTAACACCTGTCTTCTTGATGTGAGTACACGTACGGTAGGCTCAATCGATATTTTGCTTAAGCTTTAGTCATGTCACATGTTTTCCGCGCGTGAGAGGGTGAACTTCTGACCTAGATTCTATGATTCATTTCTAAAGTCAATACTTTATTTACTGTTTAAAATGTCAGGGCACCAGCACTTGGCGATGTCATGCATAACCTAGTTTCTGATTGGTTCAGAGAAGGTTGGTTCTAGAAGGATTAAATGGGGTTTTATTTCGATTCTACATAGTAAGAGACTACATTATAGGATTTCTAGCAGTGTTCTGGCATTCTTCATAGTTACACTGGATTGAGAGGTCATAAACAAAATTGGTTTATTTTGTGTGCGGATATTCTGTTTCAGGGATATATTATCATACAGTACATTCTGGATTAGTACTGTGTATTAAACTCTAATAATTGTACAGCTCCGTGGAATTATCGGAAACATTTCTAGAACTTGTGATATTCCATTCACAGGGATTATTTGGAAATTATAAAACTTGGATATACTGATTCTTATTAACACATTTGTACAGTGAAGGTTACTTCATTCGGAATACTCCATTCAGAATATTTGGATTAACTTCCGGATCAGTGAACTTTACAACAATTTAGGACTTTTTAGGATATTCTATAATGTAAGTTATTTTTAATTCTTTCACTTTAATTTGTTGAAATATTTTAATATTTTAGGAAATTAAAGATTTGTATTTTTTTGAAAGCTTGTTTGAGTCTTTTCTTTTGTTACATTACCCCTAGTCGTAACAATTATTAATGAAAATATAGTGTGATAAATCTTTGTTCATTACTTGGTAGTTTGCTCTGGGCATTATTGTGAATAGTAAACTTTTCTTCCCCAACTCAGCTTTGCAGTGAATTTTATTATTAGGCCTTGCAGTGAATTTTACTATTAGGCCTTGCAGTGAATTTTATTATTAGGCCTTGCAGTGAATTTTATTATTAGGCTTTGCAGTGAATTTTATTATTAGGCCTTGCAGTGAATTTGACTATTATGCCTTGCAGTGAATTTTATTATTAGGCCTTGCAGTGAATTTGACTATTAGGCCTTGCAGTAAATTTTATTATTAGGCCTTGCTAAATACTTGAGATAATTCCTACAAACAATTTTTGGGGACCCCATCTCTAGAATTGGGAACTTTTTTTATCGCAAAAGAACCCAAGTATTATGGGGAATTTTATGAATTTTTGAGGGGAATTGTTAGCACAGGCTTGTGGTCCCACATCACTCATAATTATTGTTGTAATTTATTTTCAGATGTCCCACTATATAGCAGCTTAAAATTAATATTATAAGGGTTAGTTATATCATTTGTTCTTTTTTTTTGTTGAGAAGTTGCCTTTTTAAATAGCAGCGGTAGTAGAAGTTGTCATGTTCTTCGCATAACAATAGCTTTTTTTTTTTACTAGTCTCTAATATAAAGCAAATTTATTCATTTGACGTAACATAAATTTAGGCTGCATTATAATCATTTTGTTTGTTACTTACAGGTGTTACTGGAATAAAGGTGCCCTATGATCATATGGCACCGTTAGTTTCACATCAAATTAAAGTCCTGTTCTGTATGTTTTAAACGATAGGAATCTTTGCAGCATATTTACAGAGCAAACAAGTCAATAAACTAGAATAGGGAACACGGTTATAAACTATATTCCCTTTGCAATATAAAAAGCATGAAATAGAATGTTTATATATATATATAAAAAAACATAATTTGGTTCATTAGAAGTAAAGATGTCGAAAGAATCATTAAGTGTGAGAAAATGATGACTTTGCATTTTGGTTTCAGTGCTCGCTGGTATAGCATGGAGATGGCAGGGGTAGTGTGCTACACTGGTGCCAATCTTATCACAAGAGCCAGGGAAATAGTGGAGCAGATAGGGTGAGAAATATTGTGAAACATGTCCATAAAGGAACCACATGATTTTGTTGTGCCCGCCTTGGTGGAAGTTAAGCAGGGCAATCGTGTTGGCATCAGTCCATCCACAGCGTGGTTTAAGGTCAATGTTTTTTTTTATTCAGCTCAATGGTCAAGTTTTTTTTACATCCTGGCTAAATAAAAATCCGGCTGAATAAATGGGGATCTCCAGTATTATTTTGTGGACAGGTGTCCTTTATATAAAGTTAATCATATAGGTGAACAAACACGAAGGAATTTAAAAGTTTTTTGAGGTGGTGTCTATTAAGATGTATTTGCGAAGGCAACTTTACTGTAAATGAGTGTATTTGTTTCTTTTTTTCTTTAGATGGATGAATAATGACTTTGTTAAATTTTATTTGTGCTGAACAGTGCTGGAGTTTGTTGTATCATACTCGGCGGGAAGCTTTATGGAAGATCTAAAAATTCTGTTTAAATTTGAGCAGAGTGATTGGGTAAAAATGTTGGATTGGTTGGGTCATGCAGAAGTCACGTTCATAAAGGATACAATTTATGTCTATCGGTGATAAATTATGTATTTGTTTGCATGTCCGCCATAAAAGTGTAGTGTGTAATGACGTCCGTCCATACAGACATGCATCCATTTGCCCGTTGGTCTGTTCCCACTTTCATTCTGCACAATAAGTTCTTCTCCCATCTACTGTTAGCAAAATTTGTAAATAGCATGTATTTTGGGTAAGGAAAAATAGTATAAAATTTCCGGTTAAAAGTCGAGGTCACCGAGAGAAGAGAACTGGTTTGTGCATAATAACTTTAGTTCTACATCACAGACTTGGACTGAACATTGTGGACTACTTGCACTTGGGGTAAGGTAGAAGCCTATTGATTTTGGGGTCAAAAGGTCAAAGATCTAAGGTCAAGGTCACATTTACACCCCATACATACATTTCACCAAAGTTTGCGAATGGTTTTCATTTTGGGTAAGAAAGAAGCCTAGATTTTGGGGTCAAAAGGTCAAGATCACTGACTGTAAGCAGAAAAAAAGGTTTATGCATAATAGCTATAGTCCTAGACAACATATCTTGATCAGAATTTGTTGAAGGCTTGTACTTAGGGTATAGAAGAGAACTATTGATTTTGGGGTCAAAAGATACAAGGTCAGGGTCATTTTAACTTAAAGAAAAATGTGCCAGTGACAGATTTTTGTTCAGGACAACTTTGCAAAAAGGTCACATCTTAATAGAAGATAAATTTACTGTGCTGATTGTGATCAGATAAAAATGTAGCATATTTTGACATTTTGGTGGGATAAAACTTAGCCTTTAACTCTTTAACCCCGGGAAATTCTTTTCATTTTCGCGTGAAATGGGGGTAGAAGACACATTTTGGGGGTTACTTCTGAATGCAGCAAAACATCTGCATAAGAAAGTTATTTGTTTAGCCTAAAGCTTAGGTGTATCAGAAACATTGTTTTTGATTGGCTATTACGCTCGTGCATGTGCAGAAGGGTAAAAGTTAGGCCGGCCCCCCCCCCCCCCCCCCCCCCCCCCCCCCCCCCCCGTGTTGTACCCCTGATATTTATGTCCTGGCCCCTTTTTACTGCAAATCTCAAACTTATCATACTTTTTGCAAAGGTTCGTCTGTCTGTGTGCAGTTCAGACTGGTCTGCTTTAGATCTAAGGCCAAAAAGTCTAAAATCTGGACACAAAATCCAGTCCTGAAACTGGCAATTTTAGACCTAATAAAGATCGAGTCTAAAAAAAATGCATTTTTTCCGCTGTACTTTTTAATGCGAGTAGAAAGTCGACATTATTTGGTATCATTGTAGAGCTACATCTGTCTACTTTCCTGCAATACCATCCACTTTAGTGCATCTTAAATGATGTTGACGTTATAGAGCTTGGAAGTAGGGTACAACCTCATGACGTGTAAATGTGGCGCTAGGGATTAATGAGTTAACCAGTTTTAATATTATGTTACCTTGAATAAATTAATGCAAGTTATCCATAATTCACATTTACACCCAAGAACATGTCGATAATATAGTAATTTTGTAATCCATTAGGGTAATTGGGGGGTTCTCCTTTGGTATTTTGACAGACTTTTTGTTCCTCGCACAGTAACTTGTTTAAGTCGTCAGTATACAACAAAATTCTTGTTCGTAATAATACATAATAATTTGTACATATTGCAATCAGAACAAAGCTGTTGCTTTTTATGAATTTTGGACTAAAATGTTATTCCTGTAATCATCCCCACTGATTAGAAATGGTCAATGACCATCAAACAGCATGTTTTACTAGTGTGGGTAAAGCCTCTTTGTTTTCATGTTGTTTTAACTTGCAATCTCCTCACCAGTACTATATTACTTCCGTTGAAATAGACAATTTATGTCATTTTATTCCACATGATAAAGGAGTTGCATATTGTTTACGGATTTGGTTTTTCAACAAAAACGTCAGTGTAAGGTGATAGGCAAAATTGTCACCAGTGTTTATTGAACATGGAAAATGAAACCCTTTGGATAAAAAAAATGTTTATTTTGGGACCTTGATCAATCTTGTCACCACTAAAACCTTGGTCCCAACAAAGCAATTTATCCCTTGGGTTTGAATTTCCATCTTTACCAAACATCAATGGTAACTGCTGTTGTAATTTCTAATCAAATTATGGGCACAGCCATGTTTGTTTACCCGTATAGATGGCTGGATTGATAACTGGCCTTCAGTTATTGTTGCATGTAACATCTATGGTTGTGCTTTTGCTTTGAGTAGTTAGAGTCCTATATATTCATCTACTTCCCAAAGTGACCACCAACTTCGATTCTTGGTAACTGTTGGTTGTGTAATTGTCAGGCGCCCTTTGGAGCTGGATACAGATGGTATCTGGTGTGTCCTGCCAGCAACTTTCCCAGAGAATTATGTCATTAAAACAACCAACCCTAAGAAGCCAAAAGTGACAATCTCTTACCCTGGAGCTATGTTAAACATCATGGTGAAGGTAAGTTGGATAATAATGTCTAGTACCTTGACTGTCAATTAATGGTTCCACCACTGTCTAGTACCTTGACTGTCAATTAATGGTTCCAACACTATACATAGCATCTCCTTGTCAAATTTCTTGTTACCAACAGTAGGGGGCTATCTGTTAGTTCTGGTGCAAGTGATTACAGTATTGAAATCTGCAGGCAGTCTAGCCAGGTAAATTTTCATTAAATGAAGTTTATTGATCATAGCACTCTGTGTTAAAGCAGAAAGGTGGGTGTTGTCAACATTTACAGATAATTCCTACTGATTTCTTCATTGATACATACTGTTTTCCAAGCCAAATAATGGTTGATATGATTCCCATTTATATTTTATATTTGGATATACAGTAAAACCCCGCTATAACGCGATATTTGGGGTCCATAACATTCGATCGCGGAAAAAGCGGGGTCGCGTTATTGTGGGGTTTTACTATATTTTACTTTTTCCAGACAACAACGTATACACGTCTAATGTATAGCATGAATAGGGTATCAACACTGTTTACTATCTGATATCGATCCGTCTTTGTTTTCCCACATGACAACCCTTTGATTGAGCCACGAGTTTGATACAGCTGTACTTGTTCAGTGCTAAGTAACAGAGAGTGGTTATTTGAACTCCCTGTGATCTTACCGCACAAGCTCAGTCTCTACATAAGCACCCACATATGACAATCTTTGATCTTGCCGCCCAAGCTCAGTCTCTACATAAGCACCCACATATGACAATCTTTGATCAACCACCGCATTGTCTGGTGCTTGGTTGTGTATGCAGTTTAAGAAGAAACATAAGTCGGCTATTGTTTGCGCAATGATTGTATACAGGATGAATTGAAGTCCAGCGCACGTGTTGGCGGCTTACGTTTTTTGATGTTTATTAAATAGTGAGAATCTTTAATCAACCACCACATTGTCTGATGCTCGGTTGTGTATGCAGTTAAAGAAGAAAAACATGTCGGCTATTGTTTGAGCAATGATTGTATACATAATGAATTGAAGACAAACACAGAGAAGACTTACTGGCTTTACTCAAGGATCAGTAATAAGTAACATTTCCGATAATGTTTATTTTGGCATAACACTTCAAGAAATTGGTGAAATTGTTAAATTTCAGAAGCCACGCCACGATCGAATTCATACGTGATCTCTTCCCCAAAATGATAATAAACTTTTTATACACTATTTCTCGTACTTAAAAAAAAAATATTTTTTTTCCGTGTACGAGAAAAATACATGTATATGTATATAAAATTTCAGGAACCACGCCACAAACGTATTATACTCGAATTCATACGCGATCTCTTCCCCAAAATGATACTGTAATATACACATTTTATACACTATTTCTCGTACTTTGCAAAAAAAAAATGTTTGTGTGCGAATGAATATACTAAATTTTGGGAGCCACGCCACGATCGCGTTATATCCGAATTCGCGTTATAACGGGGTTTCACTGTAAATTGATCATAAATAATCCTATGAACTGTTTAAAATCATTTTATTTCACAAATTGACAATATAACTTCTTTCATCACTGTCAGCATCATTTGAAACACTTCTGTGGTTGTCTCGCTTAAGGCTGTTCCAATAAAACATATATCCCCCGGGGACGGCACTTCAAAAAAACTTCTGTAGGTGGTTGTGTTTCAAACTATTTTGATTCTGATAGTGGAGGGTTGGTTGGGAAAATCACTTCTGGTGTGGGTTGCATCAACAAAATCACAAATCACAGGTGGGGTTGTTGGAAAAAATGCATATATATATTTAAAATCACATCTAACCCCTTCTTAGCGTTCTAACTTGTGGCGAATCAATACACAAGGACAGAGATGCTGCCAGGCGTGAATGCGCTAATGGCGCAAAGTTTGTACGAATTCACGACCTTGGAAAGCAGTGATGGGCGAGAACTCCCGCAAATTACTTCAAAGTTGCGTATATTAAAAATGTACCCAGCACAGTATACATGTTTTATTTAACTGTTAACCTTTAAAATGCTTGTCGCGACACAAGTCCTACTGCCGGTAGAGGTCTCGTAGCACTTGTCACAACATAGTTTTTCAGGTAGTCAAATGTTTACACAGCCAGATACTTCGGATTCAATGATTATGAAGTTTTGAAGTATATCAGTCTACTGGAGCCGCGAAAGTGTTACTGGAAATACCAGTGAGTACATGCAGGATTGCAGACAGCATGCCAGTCAACCCCCTATTCAGAAGTATTTTGAAATTAAATGGACAATACAAGCCTAATTAAAATACAGGCGATTTAAAAGTAGTGTGGAATTTTCATTTCTTTTCTCAAACAATTCAGCACTGAGGGATCATGTGCTACAAAACTATACTGAGTATAGCACTTTAAGGGTCAAGATAAATTGAATAAAATAAGAATCTAAAAAGAATTAAAATGTCAGGATATTTATTTGATCAAAATACCTCCGTCTGAACATGCAGACTATGGCATTGATGGACTCGAAACCCTAATACAGCATTATGGAACATAAGAAATCTGGCATAGTAGGCATCAAAGCACTGATTCAAAAATGTAAAACTTCGGCCGAGTTCATTCTAGTGAAAAATCTTATTTTGGAACAGAGATATCCAAGAGACAATATCTATGAGATGTGGAAAATTGTACATAACAGCCACAAAGAACAGTTTAACAGCTTGTTCAAGTTAGCTAAGCTAGCTATGGGTATGCCCCTTCAGACAGCAGACGGAAAGGGGGTTCCCAGCACAGAACAAATATTCATACACAGATAAGGAACACATCAAGTTCAGAAACAATCCACAGATTAATGCTTATACAACTAGAGTGGACATCTTTTGAGGATTTTGATTTCAATAGAGCCCTAACAGAGTGGAGCAGTAAGAAAGAGAGATGGGGATATTCAAGTGTTGGGTGAATATTGAATGATGGCCATTCCCCCTCCCCTTTTTTTTGTGTACTCCCCCCTTATTTTGGTGACGAGAGGGGAGACCCCCTCCCCCCTTTAGATAAAATCCTGGCAGCATCTCTGCAGGGGAGAGAACTTGACCGGGTTAGAGGATTTCATTGGTATTCGTTTTACTCTGACATTATCGTACAGCGTGTTCGGTCAGCATTGGGAAGTTGATGAACTCCCTAGTTTTCTATGGAAACATTGAATCCAAGTGGAATACAATCAAAAATGTAGAGGTTTACCATCTTGGAATTAAGTCTACCAGTTCCATTTCACATTGGTATACACATTGTCAGGTTGACAAACAGTTAGCATGGTAATCAGATAAGTATGTGACAAATTTGGATACATATAAAAAAAAAAATCTCACAAATTTAGAGATCAGAAAATCTATTGGCAGATTAGAGTTGTGCTTCTGCCTGACATATTTTATTAATTTGATTTCTTGGTTTATTTATTCTAGTAGTTAATCCAAATGCATCGCCGAAAAACATTCATGCATCTTCAGATTGTTTGTTAAAAATATTTATCAGACTATGCACATCTCCAGATAGGGCTAAATATAGCTTGAATAAGCTATAATAAATAGATCTAGTCAGAACAATAGACATTGCTAGAGAAAATTTAAATTTGTGTGAGCTGAAATGTAAAATTTTCGGAGCTACTAACATATAAGTCTGTTTGCACAGTCTGATGAAGACTTTTTATTGGATAAATGTCAGAAAACATAATCGACGATATTCATAGGTTTAAAGACAATTACTATGGTAAAAGTTTATACACTCGAACAGCTGTGGCAAAAATGATAAACCATTACTTCTGCTGCTGGTGTTGCTATTGATTAGTTGGTTGAATTGGTGTTTTAGGTCTCTCTGACACCTGAGGTCATATAGAGATGAGACCTCAAGTTGTTGGTAGATCATTACGAGTTTTATGCCATTTTCAGCACAAGAAATTTTATATATGACGGCCAGTTTTACTGCTGAAGAAGTCCCCAGGCATCAAAGACCACCAGGGTAGAACCACTGACCTTCCTTAAGTAATTGGCAACATTCTCACATACAAGACCCGAGTGGGATTTGAACCTAGGTGATGAGAGGCAAGTGATCACAAGATAAGCATCTTACACCACTCTGACATAGAGGCTCCTCGGACCTTGGGTAGAAGTTTTGTACGAAAGACAGGAAGCAGAATATGGAACCCACGACTCCTGGATTCAAAAGTCCAGCATGTTACTACTAGGCCATCAGTGATGATGATGCTGCAATAGTGTTGCTTCTAGGACACGGGATTGCGGGAATACCATGATTTATCACAAGCTGGCCCAAATTGAACAAACCTATGCGCCAAAAGCCCCAGAGTTCGATTGTCGCTGGCACAGATTGTGCGATTGGATGCGGGCTTTTGTTTTTTCAAATGAAAAGAAGAGAACGAGTTTGGACAAAATGGTGTACAAAAGCAGATATATTTCTGTTCTCATATCATGTAGTGAAGTCTTTCAACAAGAACATCCCTCCCTTTCCCGTAATAATTATTATCAAAACATCAGCTCATCGGGGCCTTTCAGACATACATTTTGTGATCATTTCGAACTTGAGACCATTTAAACCTTTCCCCAAACAATCTTGTGCCCATATTAAACTCCTATAGGCTGAAAAATGTACAGAGTGCAGACGTCTTTCTTGCAGTCACATGCACGGTATGATTGGAACGGTGTAAAAGATATTTAATTTTTGTATGTTTTTTGTCCATGACAAGCTTGACAGACTATGATCTTGAGCAGAATTCTGTTCTCACGTTCTCCACTTTATTTTCAAGCCTAACATTAAAAGATACATCTCTTGTTATGTATTTTTTGCTTAAAAGTTCATTACCTATGTGAAAATGAAATGGGGAAATATTTTACAGTTGCACTGTATTGTAAATGGTAGCCAGCAGCTTTGGCATGTCCTAAGTCGGGAGGAACACGCAAGTTCACACAGAAATATCAAAAAGAATTTTGCAGGATTATTATAAACGAAGAAACAGTGAGGGAGAATCTCTTGCTGAAACATAATCACATGATTTGAACATAGCAGTGCAGCAAGTGCAAGCAACAAAGCAAAACTTCGTGCACAACATGCAGTCGGTTGTGCATGCAGTCAAACTGGCATAGGGAATGGTTGTGGCTAGAAAAGTCAGAGATGGGTATGATGTAAAAACTGTGAAACGCAGAAAAACAATCACTTTTACTGTAGGATGCACAAACTATAGGTCCCGTACAATAGAGAGGCACATAAAATTCAGCTGATTATGTGGCAGCTGTATGGGCAGAAGCTGTGAAAAAGAATTTAGAGCAGGTAATTAATGGCCTGACTTAATCTTGCTTCTTTTGCGCTTTCGTTCTGTAATGGTATTGTTGAAGTTCACACCAATTTGAGTCGTTAATAAAGTTCTTTAAAAAAATTGTATTCTTGTTTTTCTGTTTTTCTCGTTTTACTTATTTTAAAAATTAAATCATTTTTTCTTTATAACTCTTTTCTACTTGCCATTCTAACCTGTACACTTTATTATACTGATGCTGGACAGACATGAACACCATCAAAAAGGAACACCTTTGCAATTGGTAAATATTTTTTAAATCGTGGATCAAGTATACACGCAAAAAACATTGCTTAAATAAAATAAATCGCACAATAACCTTTTGCTTGCTTGTTTTGAAGATGCTGTAATGACTTGAAATATGTTTTTCTGTGTGACCCATATTTCTCAAGGAAGAGGGTCAAATTTGTCCAATTGAATTTAGAATTGGCCCACTTTTGGAAAGGGATTGGGGAGTTGGCCCTCTTTTGAAAAATCATAGAAGCAACACTGATGCTGCTGTTGACCAGAGACAGAAAGCTGAAATTATGTTGATTTTAAGAGTACACTGGGGTCCCCAAAAATTAATCCTAGATTTAATTTAGGGCAGGTTGTGAATTTTTTTTTTTAAATCAATATTTTTTTTTTTCAGAACAGGGATAGCCATTGTATCAAATATTTTAACTACACCCAGTGAGGGGCAGTTGGGATGGCCTGATGATGGTAGAAAACTGATTGGCATTGATGATGATTAACTATCATGCAAATCAAAAGCAGCATGCCTAAGAACAAACGTAGCGATCACTGAAATAAGCACACATACATAGTCATAACGAATGACAGTTTAGTAAGGATGCACATTCATGATTTCTGCATTATAAGAGAAATCCCTATTGCAAAATCTAGATTCATGGACATTAAATTAGTAGCTATCAAGTGACTGAACCACGACATCTTCAAATAATAAGGCACCATTAACATTTTTGATTTTACAGTAGCAGAAACATACATGCCCGACATACAAACAAACAAAAGAACAAAAGATGATTGATTATAAAGTATGAATACAAATTAAAATATGCAGTGGATTATATAATCTGTAAGAATTCAATATAGGTTACCTCGGGTCAGCTGTCATTTAAATCGCTTCTGTCCCCAACCCAAAATTAAAATTGCTTCTACCGCCCACTAAACCCTAGCCAGAAATTCTGTAAAATAATACGCTTCTGTAGGGGGCAATGTTTTTTTATTAAAACACATCAGACGGTGGATCATAATTTTTTTAATTGTTTCTGATGTGGGTTGGTTGAATTTAAAAGTGCCTTCCCCCCGGGAGGTACATGTTTTGCTGGAACAGCCCTTAGCAGTTGCCAATGTATCTACTCTATTGAGACTGAACATTTTTATTTCCATATGTTGACCATTGAGGCCTACATTCAGTGCATGTACACTGATACTCCAAGTAATTTTGATTTTAATCACTATTATTATTATATTATTTTGTTATCAGGAGAAAAGTATGGTTGCCTCTGCTAGTGTGCACTTGCATAATTTTCCCAGTAGTTGCTACTATGCGTGCAGCAGAATTTTCCATGCAAGGCACACAATTTTCCGTGCTAGGCACAGAATTTTCCATGCAAGGCACACAATTTTCATTGCTAGGCACAGAATTCTACAGGGGGTATATATAAGTGCTTGTCAGCATTTGTATCAGGGTTTCTGATTGTCAATTCCTGAGGGTTCTGTGTGTTTATATAGCATCTGTATCAGGGTTTCTGATGGTCATGTCTTGAGGGTTCTGTGTGTTTATACAGCATCTGTATCAGGGTTTCTGATGGTCATGTCCTGAAGTATCTGTGTTATACAGCATCTGTGTCTGGGTTTCTGATAGTCATGTCCTGAGGATTCTGTGATTTTATACAGCATCTGTATCGGGGTTTCTGATGGTCATCATCCTGAGGGTTCTGTGTGTTTATACAGCATCTGTATCAGGGTTTTTTATGGTCATGTCCTGAGGGTTCTGTGTGTTTATACAGCATCTGTATCAGGGTTTCTGATAGTCATGTCCTGAGGGTTCTGTGTGTTTATACAGCATCTGTATCAGGGTTTCTGATTGTCATGTCCTGAGGGTTCTGTGTGTTTGTACAGCATCTGTATCAGGGTTTCTGATTGTCATGTCCTGAGGGTTCTGTGTGTTTATACAGAATCTGTGTAAGGGTTTCTGATGGTCATGTCCTGAAGGTTCTGTGTTTTTATACAGCATCCGTGTCCAGGTTTCTGATGGTCATGTCCTGAGGGTTCTGTGTGTTTAAACAGCATCAGTGTCTGGGTTTCTGATGGTCATGTCCTGAGGGTTCTGTGTGTTTAAACAGCATCTGTATCAGGGTTTCTGATGGTCATGTCTTGAGGGTTCTGTGTGTTTATACAGCATCTGTGTCGGGGTTTCTGATGATCATGTCCTGAAGTATCTGTGTTATACAGCATCTGTGTCCGGGTTTCTGATAGTCATGTCCTGAGGGTTCTGTGTGTTTATACAGCATCTGTATCAGGGTTTCTGATGGTCATGTCCTGAAGGTTCTGTGGGTTTATACAGCATCTTTGTCAGGGTTTCTGATTGTCATGTCCTGAGGTTCTGTGTGTTTATACAGCATCTGTATCAGGGTTTCTGATTGTCATGTCCTGAGATTCTGTGTGTTTACACAGTCTATGGGAAAATGTTTTAATATCATCTTGCTACAAATTCCATAAAAGCAGTGTGCAAAGAAAAGGTAATTGTGCAGTGAGTTGACAACCTAAAGGTATTTTGTGATCTCTTTAAAAAAATTTGCACATAAAATAACATTTTGATAGTAATTTTAGACCAGGTCTAACAATAAGTTCCTAAATTTTCAGCATATTATTTTATTTTCATACTTTAAAAGAATCGGCAGTTTTGTTTGTAAACATTTGCCTAAACACCAAAATTACAGTTATTACAATTCGATAAAAATAGGAAATCCGGAAATAATATAATAAGTGCAATTTTGACTGAAGCCACCGTGTTTCTCAAGGCTCTGTTGGTAAGTTATTTCTTGTATTGTAAATCTGATTGAGTGTTTTTCAGAGCTCTGTTGGTAATTTATTTCTTGTATTGTAAAACTGATTGGGTTTTTCCCAAGACTTTGTATACAAGTTGTCAGTTACAATTGTTATAGCCACAGTGTTTCTCAAGACTCGATATAAAGCTGAACCCATATGAATATAATAAAATTTCAGTCCATGTTTCTAAGTCTATCACTAAATAATAAATCGTTATAAAATCTTTACATTAAAATATTGATATTTCTAAATGTTCCTTTCAAATTGTACCATAATAAACGGTTATTTCAATTGTATTTTTGTTCAAAATGCATACAGCCACTGTGATAATAAAAACAATGTTTCATTCTGTCTAAAAATGATGCAACTGAGATCCGAGTTTTGAATTGAGAGAATATTAAATGTCGTGTGTGGTTTCATCATCGGAGCTAGGATTGTCCATTTCAGCAGGGAATCGCAGACTTCTTGGAGTTTAGGTTCAAGTTTGACTGGACCTTTATTTTCAGGAGAGTTTATTGGCTGCAAACGGTACAGTGATTTATTAAGTGGTAAACAAGATTTAGGTCGGCACAAGTTTAGCTTCTCCACCATATACAATTACCAAACTTTGCATCGGAGATAACGAAGAAGCCTGTTGATTTTGGGGTCCAAAAAGGTCAAGATCACTGTGACTGGATAACAATAATAATGGTTCTACATTATAGACCTGGACCAGACTATGTGGATGGCTTGCACTTGAGGTAAGGAAGAAGTCTACTAATTTGGGAGTTAACAGGTCAGAGGTCACTATGACTGAAAGAAAAAATTATTTCTCACAATAATTAGTTCTACATCACGGACATGGATTAAACTTTGTGGATGGCTTGCACTTGGAGTTAGAAGGTCATAGTCGCAGTCTGAAAAGGGATAAATGGTTCTGGAAAAAAAAACTTCCAAAAGTCGTTTCTCAACCATGTTCTTTAACCAAAGTCTGTGGATGGCTTACATTTTAGGTAAGAAAAAAGCCTGTTGATTTTTGGTTCAAAAGGTTAAAGCTCAAGGTCACCAACTGAAAGAAGAAAAATGGTTTTGCATAATAACTTTTTTCTAGACCACATACCTTGACCAAAATTTGCGGTGGATTTATACTTGAAGTAAGAAAAAGGCTTATTTGATTTTTGGATCAAAAGATCAAACGTATCAAAGAAAAATGGGTTTGCACAATACCTTTTGTTTCGAGTAAATTCTTTGACCTAACTTTGTAGATGACTTGCACTTGGGATAATAAAGAAACCTAAAGTTTAGGGTCTAAACGTCGAAGGTCACAGTTATGACGAGTCAAAAAAGAAAATAATGGTTTCAGCACAGCGAGTATAGTTCAAGACCAATTATGCCATACTAGTTCCTACACAGAGGACTAGTAAATACGGTGCGGATGTGTAATGTGCTGTTCACAATACTTTTATGATTTTGCTCAAAATACTTGAAGCAGTGAGTTCCTATAATTTTTAAAGTTTTGGTTATGTAGGTGAACTTGGTAAACTGCATATCAGTTTTACACTTGTTGACAATGAGAGGAGAAAGAAAAGATCTAATTCTGCATTAAAACTGTGAAAACTGAAGCACCAAACTTGAATGCTTTCTTGATTTCCATACTGCACTCCTTGTTATGCCCCACCCCTATCCCAGGGGAGCAACAGTAGCTCAGTTAATAGGGTGTCGAACTCTTAATCTAATGGTTGCAGGTTCGATGCCTGCCCAGGCCAATCTGGATCAGCTACCTTGGCATTTCCCTGCAAAAGGCATTTAGCTGCCATTTCCGTGGCATAATATAACCAAATCCACCCTAATCCCCCATAACCAGTGGTCCAGTGGGCTATGTCCCTTGTGGTTAGGTTGGACCCAGTGGCCCATGATTTTTGCATTTCTGAATACCTGTTGTTGTGTCCATAAATGCATATATGGTAATAGGTGCTGATCTGAGTTTACTAGTTGTGATCAGGAGCGAAGTACAGGCTGCCAAGAAATTTCTTACTTATGTTATCGATGTCTATTGACGGTATATTTTTTCACTGCAGTGAAATATAACAATTATTTCACTAGGAAAATCCAGTAATTCACTGCCTAGCATAAAATAAATTATAATAATCTTGTTCTGCTTTTGTTTTTAGTTTCTTTTTTATGCCTTATTTAGAGGACCCAATGATGACAAAATTTTTTGAACTTTAAGAATGGAATTGTGCCCAAATTTACTTGAACCTAGATGCACACTGGCTGTTATTTACTCCTTAGCTCACCTCCTGGAGACTGATCAAAATTCGAAAATTGTTGTCCACATCAAATGACCATCTCCAGTATTCCAAGGTTTCTTTACATTGCATGCACAGATAAAATACATAATCCTTTTTTTTTCTTTAAAAATTTGGGTTTTATTTTTTTCCACAAGAACCTTTATGCTTTGGACTGTAGATGACAGTTGTATACTCCTCAATTTTAAAAATTGTCATTGATGTTGAGTAGAAGTTGAATTAATAAAGCTTGTGTTGCCCACGTTTGTTGTCGAGTCTGCCATGGCGGAAGTGCTTCTTTTCGATCACTTTGGCATTCATTCACATGCACATTAGGGGTGAAACTATACACCTGTGCTGTGTATCGATACAAATTGCGATACACAGCCTTTGATACAATAATTATTGATACACATATCAACTTGATGGTCTTTTCATCTTTAGAAGGTCTGTCATTGGTAGAGTGGTGCCGTTTTATATATGTTGTCATATTGGTTGTATTTCCAGTATGCAGATTACAGACAGACATAGACTTGTCGTCTGTTCATATGCCATTCTCATCCATGACAAGATAACAAAAATACGTAAAAACAGACTCCATATTAGTTGTTACTGATTTTAATTCAACATTTATGCAATTTCAGGCTGCTCCATTTGATCGGATGCAGGACTTGTCTTGGTCACCATGCCCTTTGTTTTACACTGCATGAATGCTTTAAAGACATCTTGTTATCAATTTCATGTCTTCACTTATATTTGGAGGGCATTCCGGTGTTATCTTCAAACAGAAGACATCATACAATTTCCTTGTGCAAGGGTCCGTATCATGACCAAATTATGCAAACAGTGACAGTTAGGAAATGGAGATGACTAACAACCAAATTCATCACATTGTGCTTCCAGAACATGCAAAACAACTGCCATGGCCTCAGGCACTTGTTTCATCGGACTATTAAAATTATGAAAACTACTAGTTCAACATGAAATTTACTAGCTTCAGGCTAGCGGACTACTGCTAATTTTTAACACGGTGTGCTCTAATAATCTTAAGTCACATTGTTTGTTTTTGTTTTTCTAGGATTACTTCACTAATGACCAGTACCAAGAACTAGTGGATCCATCCACATTGAACTACTCCATCCGTAGTGAAAACTCTATTTTCTTCGAGGTGGATGGGCCATACCTGGCCATGATTTTACCGGCGTCAAAGGAAGAAGGAAAAAAACTGAAGAAGAGATATGCAGTCTTTAACTTTGATGGCTCCCTGGCTGAGCTCAAGGTGAGTTACTTTTGGAAGTTTATGCGAATGCTAAATGTTGTTGTTTATAGGTTCTGATGAAAGTTTGTTTGGATCAAAGTTATCTCCCTTTATGTATAAAGTTAATGTCAGTAAAGTGTTATTTACTAAGAAATGAAGACATGAATATATGAGTATGCATTCAAGCACACCTTGCCTGGTATTAATCTAGAGAAGTAATTTCTCTCCATTTATAAATTAAACATTCATCTTAAATTGGTTCACTTGGGGGAAATATTTTTTACCTTTATCAAAAGAAATGAATCTGTTAGTTTGACAATTGTGTGAAAATAAATACTATTATTTTCACTCTTCTTTCGTTTGTCGTTTTGTTAATAAAATGGTTTTTAAAATTGTTATGGGCTCTGTTTGACTTGGAACTTTACCCATAATATTTTCCTCAATAACTTTTGAATTCATGGATTGAAACCAAATTTGGTACGAGGCTTTGTTAAGAAGACCTAGGTCAGATTTGATGTTTTTACTATTTTCCGGCATAATTTGAACACACAACGTACCCTTTTGATAGCATTGTTGCCCGTCAATTGCATCATATTGGCAGGGGTATCTGTTGCATATGGACACAGTTTAGATTCCCTTAAAAATGTTGGAGAATGACTGAAGAATTTTTGAAAAGTTTTCTTCCCCAAGGTACAGGAATTATTTGTGTCTAGGTAATGGCCAAAAATTGTTTTCAAAGGTTTTCATCAAAGTTGACCATGTACAGTCTTAAGAGAATGCATAATTTTTTATCTCTGTTTCTTTTCTAATAGTTAAAGAAATTCTCTTGTGAAATGACCTCGTGACATGGATACTATAAATAGTCCTTGTTTTCAGTCTCTTCCCACCCACCATCAAACAACCATTCAAAGCAATGTACAGAATGGATTTTGATTCCCAACACCTGATTTAGGCTCCTCTTGTGAACCAATTTCCTTTTCTCCACATCACTCTCGCTCTCACACCCATTTACTAAAGCTCTGCCTTTCAGCTTGAAAAGTCTAGTGATTTCTCACCTCGTGTGTAATTAGAAAACGGGTTTAAAAGGTGTAATGTGCAATTTGTTCCTTGTTGTCAACGCATGTAAGCCAGATTTTTAGTCGACCTTTTTGGACTTGACTTTATTCTGCTTGAAGAGACTGCAGCCATGACAGTGTGATTATAAAGTATGACGTATTTTATGGTGGTCATCAGGATACACAATAGCAGGAGCAGGACTTGTCCTGAGGTTCATTCAGAATTTTCAGGTCTATGAGAAAGTTCTGTTGGCCTCTAACACTCTTTAGATGTGATGTATTGATATAATGTGATGTATTGATATAATGATTCATTATATATCCACAAAATGCTGCATGTTAATTTTTGCAGCTTTTTCTATTAAAAGATTTAGGAAATGAATATTAATTGGCACCAGGTAGCCAGCATTGTCTGATGTGCCATTACACCCTAATACATACATATTGTAAATTATCTTACATTCTGTGAATCAAAATTTTTTTGTGGGTAGCAGATTTTTGTGGATTTCGTGGTTGGTACAAACTAGAGCTGGGTATCTCCAACCATGTTGTATCGTGATTGTATTGCACACATAAATAGACTAAAATGTACATCCCCATGTTTGCAAAATAAACATGACTTGTATCATTGCAGAAATCTGTTGTAGGATAGGCTGAGTTACCTGAACAAATCAAAATGTAGTTATTGTCCCCTACATTTTGGCGAATGGCATATCCTTGTTTCTGTCAAACCTTCTATCATTCCACCCATTACACTTTTGTTTCGGCTCTTTAACTTCAAGGTCATTTGAGATTAAGAGATTAAATTTTGTATAGTTGTACATCAGCATTTGAAGGTGTGTCATGTTGGGGTTCCTATCTTTAAGGTCAAGGCCATGGCTTTATATTTTAAGTTTTCCATCATACTTTCCTTGCTGCTTTATAACTTTCAAGCCATTTGAAATCAAGGAATGAAAGTTGGTATACTTGTACTTCATCATTAGAAGGCGTTTCACATACAATATTGGGGGACCTATCTTGAGGTCATGGCTCAATATTTTAACTTTCCCGTACAATTTCCTTTCTGCTGTATAATTTGAAGCCATTGAGATTAAGGGATGAAACTTGGTATATTTATATATTCTCATTAGAAGGATTGTCATGAACCACATTGGTGGAGCTGTTTTCAAGATCATGCTTCAATATTTTGTTTTCATCACATTTTCCATTGCACTCTATAACTTGGTATACTTGTATATCATTAAAAAGTGTTGCATACCACATTGGGGGTCCTATTTTCAAGGTCAAGGTTGTGTTTCAAATTTTTAAAGTTCTCAATCACACAGTTTTCCACAGGGATATAAATTCACAGTAATCCTATTATTACATTTTCCACTGGGATTTGAATTCACAGTAATCCTGTTATGTTACATTTTCTACCAGGATTTGAATTCACATTAATCCTGTTATATTACATTTTCTACCAGGATCTGAATTCACAGTAATTCTGTTATATCATTACATTTTCTACCAGGATTTGAATTAACAGTAATTCTGTTATATCGTTACATTTTCTACCGGGATTTGAATTCACATTAATCCTGTTGTGTCGTTACATTTTCCACAGGGATTTGAATTCACAGTAATCTTGTTACATCATTACATTTTCCACAGGGATTTGAATTCACAATAATTTTGTTCCATCTCATTTTCCACAAGGATTTTAATTTGCAGTAATCCTGTTACATTATATTTTCGACAGGGATTTGAATTCACAGTAATCCTGTTACATCGTTATGTTTTCCACTGGGATTTGAATTCACAGTAATTGTTACATCGTTATGTTTTCCACTGGGATTTGAATTCACAGTAATCCTGTTATATCAGGATGTTTTTCTACAGGGATTTGAATTCACAGTAATCCTGTTGCATCATTACATTTTCCACAGGGATTCGAAGTGAAGAGGAATGGGGAGTTGGAACTGATCAAAATTTTACAGTCCTCGGTGTTTGAGGCCTTTCTGAAAGGAAAAACTTTGGAGGAGTGCTATGCAGCTGTGGCAAAAGTGGCTGATTACTGGCTAGATGTACTGTATAGCAAGGTAGGGTTCCTTGTATGGAAAAAAAGTTTGTGTATTATTAGCCCTACAGATTGGGTTTCAAAATCAAAATTCTCCAAATTTAATTCAGTTATATGAGCAAAATCATCGACACCCTACATGAAATGCAACAATTTAGGTATCTTATGAAACCTGTCAGATTTAAAATATATATCATGTATGAATTCTTGCTTGAAAGGTGGGTGATGTGTAAAGTTGACTGATGTACAACAAATTGCTATGATATAATGATACAGAGTAGCTATAATGTCTTGAATCTGGCTTTAAAAGCCCCTAATATGACTCGATTCAATTACCTGCACATGCACTCGGTGCTTACCTCCTGCCAAATTTGGATGGAAAACCTGTAGAACTTTCTTGTGTAAATAAAGCTCTAGTTTTACGCCTATGATCCTAATGGAAAATGTGCAACAGTTTCTCATGTAAATAAAGCTCTAGCACTACTCCTACAGTCTGAATGGAAAACATATGCTTTCTCATGTAAATAAAGCTAATGGAAAACATACAATGCTTTCTCATGTAAATAAAGCTAATGGAAAACATGCAATGCTTTCTCATGTAAATAAAGCTAATTGAAAACATGCAATGCTTTCTCATGTAAATAAAGCTCTACCTCTAGTCCTATAATCCTAATGGAAAACATGCAATGCTTTCTCATGTAAATAAAGTTAATTGAAAACATATAATACTTTCTCATGTAAATAAAGCTAATGGAAAACATAATACTTTCTCATGTAAATAAAGCTAATGGAAAACATATAATACTTTCTCATGTAAATAAAGCTAATGGAAAACATATAATACTTTCTCATGTAAATAAAGCTAATGGAAAACATATAATACTTTCTCATGTAAATTAGGCTCTACTTCTAGAGCGTATGATCCTAATGGAAAACATACAGTGCTTTCTCATGTAAATAAAGCTAATGGAAAACATGCAATGCTTTCTCATGTAAATAAAGATCTAGCACTACTCCTACAGTCTGAATGAAAAACATACAATGCTTTCTCATGTAAATAAAGCTCTACCTCTAGTCCTATAATCCTAATGGAAAACATACAATGCTTTCTCATGTAAATAAAGCTAATTGAAAACATATAATACTTTCTCATGTAAATAAAGCTAATGGAAAACATAATACTTTCTCATGTAAATAAAGCTAATGGAAAACATATAATACTTTCTCATGTAAATAAAGCTAATGGAAAACATATAATACTTTCTCATGTAAATAAAGCTCTACCTCTAGTCCTATGATCCTAATGGAAAACATACAGTGCTTTCTCATGTAAATAAAGCTAATGGAAAACATGCAATGCTTTCTCATGTAAATAAAGATCTAGCACTACTCCTACAGTCTGAATGGAAAACATACAATGCTTTCTCATGTAGATAAAGCTCTACCTCTAGTCCTATGATCCTAATGGAAAACATACAGTGCTTTCTCATGTAAATACAGCTGATGGAAAACATGCAATGCTTTCTCCTGTAAATAAAGCTAATGGAAAACGTGGAATGCTTTCTCATGTAAATAAAGCTAATGGAAAACATACAATGCTTTCTCATGTAAATAAAGCTAATGAAAAACATACAATGCTTTCTCATGTAAATAAAGCTAATGGAAAACATGCAATGCTTTCTTGTGTAAATAAAGCTAATAGACGACATACAGTGCTTTCTAAAGTAAATAAAGCTCAGCTTCTAGTCCTATGAATAATATGGATAGGGCCAAGCGATAAACAAAGAGCTATGTGTTTGTTGAGTGACATTAGATCAATAGTAGCTGAAGTCGCCTTAAGTCATACTGATGGTGTGAACATTACCAATCGAGGCAGTCAAAAATAAAAGTTTCAAAATGTTATGTTTTTGGCCCAGTTGCACCTAAAATCACTCAAAACATGTAGAAAAGTACTTGTAGAATACAGTGATGTTTTTTTATACAGTTGCAATAGATAAAGAATTACCATAGAACTTGCGATGAGTGCAAAATTGCCACATTATGGCAATTCTGCTAAAAATGTCTATGCATTTGATGTTGGCCCCAAAGTCTCCACCATCATAACTAGGGACTTGTAGAGCTAAAGTAATCTCGGCTAGATCAGTGAGTAAAGTGCTTTGAAATAATGTGGCAACAGTAAAAAGCATAAAAAGAATGAAATATTGACATTAGCAATCAATTCAGAATATTTTTTGCTTGAATATGAAACCCTTGAGAAGGATTTCGAAACTGGCAAACAAGATTGCTAACTTCCAAATCTAGATGAGATGACTGCACGTCTGTCCCCATGCCCCATATCTCGTTGAGCTACAATGTCTTCACCTAGGCCTAATTTAATAAAAGTTATTTCTTAGTTCTTGTTTATGTATGAAATACTTGATTCTGAAATTTTGTGAACTCTACATATTATAATCAACATTCTTCCTAAGTTTATACAAAGTTAATTATTTGCTTGAAAATTCCATTTTTATCTTCGTAAAGTGCTGAATTTCCTGTGTAAACAATGTATATAAATTATTTTCCATGAGAGCTTTCAGGGACTGTAGTTCTATATTTGCTGTAGGCAGCCAACATGCCAGACTCCGAGCTGTTTGAACTGATTGCAGAGAAGAGAAGTATGTCAAGAAAGTTGGAGGATTATGGTCAACAGAAGTCTACCTCTATCAGTACAGCAAAGCGATTGGCAGAGGTAAGACTGCTGCTTTACAGTTATGATCACTTACATGAATGCAGAGATGCTGCCAGGGTGTGTGAATCGTGCAAAATATGTACGAATTTGCGCACTTGGAAAGCAGTGATGCGCGAGAACTCCCACAAATTAGTTTAAAGTAGTGCATATAAAAAAGTACTCTGCGCAGTATGCAATTTTTATTTAATTGGTTACCCTTAAAGTGCTTGTTGCAGCATATATTGCGCCGCAAATACAGGTCTCATAGTGCTTGTCTCGTTATCTGTCTTTTTTCCGGTAGGCAACTGTTTACACATCTGAGTACTTCGGCTTGACATGAATGGTTGTTAAACTAAATTTGATTTTTACATTTTGTCCTGGAACAAGCATTGTCAAGGTTGAACCTTGGATTCATGAAGGAAGTTTTACAAATGTGTGTTTAGAGTAAGGGCTCATCGAAAATCCAAAAATGGCTGACTCTCGACCTGGTTCATTATTCAGATGACGATTTCGTTAGGCAAATACTGGCTGATGATAGCGATGATGACCATAATTTCAAAGTATTGAAGTATATCAGATTATTGGAGCCTGGAAAGTGTTACTGGAAATACCAGTGAGTAATTTTGAACCCGAAAATAATGTTGAATATGAGTCCGATGTACATGCTGGATGGACAAAAACAGACGTAATGCCAGTCAACCCCCTATTAAGCATTATTTTGAAGTTAAATGTCAAAAAGGCAGAATACTAAGCCTAATTAAAATACAGGGAATTCAAAAGTTTAGTGCAATTTTCATTTCTTTTCTCCAACAATTCTGCCTTGAGGGATCTTATGCTAAAACACTATATAGCACTCTAAGGGTTAAGATAAATTGAATAAACAAGAATCTTAAAAGAAATTAAAAGTAAGGATATTTATTTTGATCAAAATACCTCTGTCTGAACAAGCAGGCTGTGGCATTGATGGACTTGAAACCATTATGGAACAGATAAAAAAAATCTGGCATAGTTGTCAAGAAAGGACTGATTTAAGAAAGTGAAGCTTTGGCAGAGCTCTTAGTGAAAAATCTTATTTTGGAACAGAGATATCAAAGTGACAATACCTATGAGTTGTGGGAAATTGTACATAACAACCATAAAGAACAGTTTCCCAACTTGTTCAAGCTGACTTGGCTAGCTATTGCATATGTCCCTTCAGAAAGCAGATTGTGAAAGAGAGTTCTCAGCACAGAACAATATTCATACGCAGATAAAGAACAGATTAAGCTCAAACACTCCACAGAGTAATGCTTATACAACTAGAGACATCTTTTGAGGATTTTGATTTAAATAGAGCAGAAAGAAAGAAAGAGATGGCTATTTATGTGTTAGGTTAATATTGAACTATGGTTGTTTTCTCCTCCCCCTCTTTCTTTTCCTACTGTCCCCTTTTTTTGTGACAAGGGGGGGAGCTCCCCCATTTAGATAAAATCCTGGCAGCATCTCTGCAAATGTCTCCTGTTTCTAACCTTGTGACCCTATTGTTGTCTCTGCCATCAAATCAACTGTTCTTGTCCTGCATTCTTGTCTCTTTCTGCCTGAATGGCCTCGTTAACTGTTATGGGGCAACTGTCTTCACTATCTTGGTCGAAGTCTTCACTCCTTTCAACTTGTAAAGTTTTAGGAGCATGATCCTACCAGAACTTATTTCATTGCTTTCAACTGCATTAATTGAATCTAGTGTCTTCTTGGCTTTTTTGTTGCCTTGCTGCTGTGAACACTACACGAGTCTTCAGTCTTCTACTTCTTTTCTTTGGGGAACCACACCTTAACCATTTCCTCATTGCTGCATCCAACTTCTTTGCAACATAATCAGTTTCTGTTAGGTTCTCATTTCTTTTTGTAAGTCTCAATCAAGTCTCTAATATTTCTTCTACTGATTGAATCAGCGACATCCATTCTCAACAGATAAACTGAAAGGTTGTCATGGTATATTTCTGCACTATTTATTTTTTTGAGAGCTTTTCTCCTTCCCCACAACCACCATTTTTTTTTTTTTCTCTCTATGACCATTTTAACTTATTAACTTCGACTGACGTGTATATCTGCTGTATAAAGTGCCTTGCCACCCCAGTGACTGATAAATCTGCTTGAAAACAAAGCACTACTACCCTCAGTGACTGATATGTCCGCTTGCTGGTTATGCTTCCTATACCTCGGTGACAGATAGATCCACACTGTATGTTCATGTTACAATCAGTATTATTGGTCAATAATTAGAAGTAAAAGGGCATTCATCCAATCAAAATAGAGTTAAAAAATGATTGTTCTTACTAAATTGGGGGATTATTTTGCAATTTTGTACCACGTGTTAGTTAATACATGTGTGTGTGGTTGACGGTGGAAACTATGGCTTTTGATTATGCTAGTGATTGAGAATCAGAAATTTCAGGTATTTCCGGAGACCAACTTGACAGTGTTGAATTAAGAAGTGTTGGTAGTGACATTGAACTATCTTCTTTGTCAAGTCTGTCTGAAATTGAGACAGAATCTTATGATGAAGACAACAAAGTGTGGACAAGAGAGCCATGTGCTCCAGAAGTGAGTGTTTATCGAAAGGGTTGGCCCAACTTTCGTTTTAGATGAGGGGAAGGAAGTGCAAACAGTGCAATGTCCTCTGTATAAAGCATAACTGCTTCTATAAATACCATGAAGAACAACTTAAGAAATAGTATAACATAGTGACTAAATATTTTAAAGTAATTACATGTATATATTTGACCAATGATTTTGTATAAAAGACAGACAGATACATTTAGTGTTTAAAAATAGTGTTTTGTGTTCTGTTCATGGATTTTATACCAATCTTGTGGATGTCAGCAGGATTAAAGAATCAAACAGACAAAAAGTAGTTGTATCTTTTATATATGCATTATTTTAGTCTATAAATCGGTCTATTATACAGAAAATAACTAACACAATTAGTTCATATCCCCATATCATCAGCTAAAAAGTCATCATTTGGCTGCAGCAGCTCAGGCTCTGGTAGTCAGCTGCCAAATCAGCTGCTGTAGTGACCCAGCTGCTAGGCAGAATAGTGAGCCACTACAGTATCACTAGTAGTTAAAGAGTTAAGGGACTCCTCATTGTTAAATTCAAAGTAATATCTTTTTAAAACTTAGTTTTTTAAGGAAATTATTGTATATGGACCTTGGTACCTTTAGGTTATAGAGGTTGATTCCTTGACAAAAGAAAAGAACTGACAAGTCCTACTGAAACACAAATTTGTCAATTATATGCAAAAACCCCTGAGATACAGAATTGAATTCTGAACATAATAATGGTTAACATTGATGTACCTCTGTTTGATCGTGTGGTACAAAGATGTGACCCCACATTTCAACAGAAGTGGATCAGAAACTAAAATATAAGTCAAATGACCCACTCTTGATGTAATTTATCTACATGTGAAGTAACACATGCACATGGCTTTTAAAACTACCTCTTTCAAACTCCGTAAAACCTTTTTATTATCATAAGTTGTTGACTTGTAAACACGAAAACCCTCACTAATGGTACTGCACCTGGAATTGGTGACATAGAAACTTTTGTCGAGATGCATCCACATACCAATTTTGAAGAGTATTGGTGAAATAGATTCAGAGATATGAAGGGTTCAAAGAAATCCGAAAATACACAGGCATGAAGCATTGGTCACATTGCTGCAGATTTGGTTCTTTTTAAATTAATTTTTTTATTTATTTACATATTGTCCTGAAATTAAGAATAAATTTAAAAATGGGATAAAATTTGGCAGATCAAATGGCACAAGACTGGTAATTGTCAAAATAACATGGAGTTGGTTAATTTCCATAAGAACAGTATTGCATGATGTCGGAGAAATTTTTTGAATGCGGATGTGTGCATTCTTTGCCTTTGCAAATGTTTTTGTTGTTACCTGGAATATTAATGTTTTTCAATGAATAATGAAATTAAAAAGTCATGAATTTATATTTGCAAAAGGTTGTAATCTCTGCCTTTGATTTTATTTTTCTGAATTTTGCCTTGTTAACTGAAGCTTTTGTACATGGTAAATCATGAGATAAAATGGAAACCCAAACTAAGCTTTTTTTTTTTAACTATAAAAGCTTAAAAGTCACTTTGAGCAGGTGTAAAGTACTTGCCATAATTGAAATGCAAGAAAGACAAGGACATGCAGTCAATATCCTTGTTTGTTGACAGTAGAATGAGAGACAAGGACGTGCAGTCAATATCCTTGTTTGTTGACAGTAGAATGTGAGACAAGGACGTGCAGTCAATATCCTTGTTTGTTGACAGTAGAATGAGAGACAAGGACGCGCAGTCAATATCCTTGTTTGTTGACAGTAGAATGAGAGACAAGAACGTGCAGTCAATATCCTTGTTTGTTGACAGTAGAATGAGAGAGACAACTACCAGCTCTGACATTTTTCTGAAATGGGCCCAACAAGTGCACTTCATTTTAATTTATTGTGTGCTTTCGACAGTTCATAACATTTTCCAGTACATGTCCACAATGTTATGATGCATAATACACAGTAAATACGTAGATTAATGCTAGATAAGAACTGAATGGAATCTCCGGTTTTCTTTGGATGAGGGCATACACAGCTGTTGGTACTTTTTGTCACATCAAACTCCCATAGTTGATGTTAAACAAACTGTAAAAAAAATTCAATCTACAAGAGCAATTTTCCTGTCAGTAAAATGTATTCTTGAAACGTTGATTGTCTTTTGTATCAATTATTTATTTTATCAATTCATTAAATATTCTTTTAATTGTGCCAATCTTAATATATTTCATACAAAAAAGCACAAATGTAATGTTTTAGTATTCGTTGAGCACAACAAATAACGATTTTTTTTCACTCAAATAGTGAAGGCTCAACTTCCAATACATCATTACATCTCGGAGGTCATGTTTCTAATGTCATGACATAATGTTGCAGTTTGAAATCTCAAGAAAATGAAATAGGCCCATGAAACTGCATTTATTTATATTGTTTGATTAAAAAAGGTTGTGATTGTTCTGACCAGCTATCCATCAGCAACTTTTTTTTGTAGCTCCCCAAGTTAGTGTACATTTTTATATTTCTTGCAGTTCCTTGGTGACCAGATGGTGAAGGATGCAGGGCTTAGCTGTAAATTTATAATAGCCAGGAAACCAGATGGAGCACCAGTCACAGAGAGGTGAGTGAGCTCAGAAGATTAGAGCTTTTAAAATGTATCCAAGACAAGAACATGGAAATGGGCTGAAGCAGATGATTCTAGAGTTTGATGTCATTTTGTTACTTATAGTGAGTGTGACTGTACCAGTTTAAACTCTGAAGGTCTGGGTTCTTTTTTTTTTTGTTGCCTCTGTTGAGAAAGGGCATCATGTAAGCCAGTTGGGGTTGCGGAGGGTGTGTTTCTGTATGAAATATATTATCCATTGTCTTAATGTTGGTGCTACAGGTATTACTTTTGTTTTGCTTGTTCCTGTAGAAAGCACGATGTACAGTAGTTGTGTGACCATTAATCAAAATAGTCCAAGATTTAACAGAAAAGTAAAATGACCAAGCTTCAAGTGTGATTTTCAGTAATTGAACATAAATGATGATTTTTAAAAAAAAAAAAGTATTCTTTTGGATGAAACTTTCCTGGAAGAGTAAAAGATGGGAATAAAAGTTTCAGATGTATGCAACCTCCCACTGTAAAGTTCAACTCGAGCACAAAATATGACAGATGTATACGACTTTTGGGATACAAGCAACTTAACCAATTTGATTAAATGATTGCTGAAACACAGTTTATACACAGCAATAGGTGACCCACTCACTACCATGCCTATGTAAAAAATCATCTGCATTAATATGGATGATCTTGTATTAATAAATCATTCTTTGACCAATCTAAAATTTTCCAGCTGTCGCGTGCAGCATCTTTGTTCAAGAATTCTTCATTTTGGAGTAGTGTGAACAACAGCATGTTATATTTCTAGTGACTGCCGTTGCAATACCTACAGTGTTCAATGGACTTGGGATTATCATTGCTGCTACATATTGCTTCCCCCAAATAAAGGGCATTCACTTCATTCCATTCTGTTTTATTTACCCAAGAATCTACTGTCAATACTATATTGCATATTCAAACTAAACCCATTGAGTGAAGTCCACACAGTTGCTGCTGTCATCCCCAACATTTTTGTTGGCCAGCCCAGTGATCACTGGGCCCCTTCAGTTCCACTGAAGAACTTTACTCAAGGGTTATCCGTAACGTTCTGTCTCGGAGTTTCGCAGCTCTGCTGTGACCTTTGTATAACCCTCGTGTGTGCATTCAGTAACTGCTGAATCCCTCACTGATAGAATGAACTGAAATTCATCGGTAGCAGCAGACAATCCCCATAGGCAAAACATGCATGTTTATAAATAAAAAGTTAACTGGATCTGGTTTTTGTTTTGTATAAACTGACCAGAAAAAGCCTAGGTACTTTTGCACAGATTGGTCAAGCTGGGGAAAAGCCATACATTTTCAGAAGTCACTTTAATCAATCATTTGCAGGAAAAATACTTTACAAATTGTAATTTAACCCTTTTCCAGCGGATACAACTCCAGTTCTACTTTATTCCGGTCGTATGTTCACTACATTCTGTTGACCACTTCGCAGAAGTCTGTTTTTAACTGTATACTACGTCATCAATTTACATATACTCTTGTGAAAAGAAGGAAATAAAGTTGGAGAGTACACAAATCATTAACAGAACGAGTTTAAAAGACCCCCAAACTGGTAAAACTTTGATTTCAAAATCAAGTTTTGATGTGCGGAGATAAAAAATTGTGGTTGTATACTGAAGAGGGAAGTGAAGACAGTTATGTGCTTGCTGAATTAGTTGAAAATAAAGACCGTTTCATGTGGAAAATTAACATTTTAGGCAGTGGGGATCGTTATCTTTACTTTTTCAAAATGAACGGAGCTTATGGTAGCTGGTTATTTGAAAATTTGATTTCAAACAGAAGTTTTAACATGCGGAGATCAACATGGTGGACAGCGCTGAAGCAGCAAGTTAGGGCAGTGATGTCGATGCTGATTTTGATGAAAATATAGACGGTTTTGTGGGAAAAATTGATGTTTGAGGCAGTGCAGATCGTGAGCTTGATTTCAACGAAATGAACAGAGATGATAACTGGTTAGTAGAAAATTTGATTTCAAAACTGAATTTTAACGCGTGTAATTCAAAATGGCGGACGGTACTGAAGCAGCAGTGATGTGGATGCAGATTTTGAAGAAAATATAGACAATTTTGTGGGGAAAATTGATATTTTACGCATTGGGGATCGTGATCTTGTTTGCATCGAATGAACTAAGCAGATGATAAGTAGTTAATTGGTATTTTTGAATCAGATATTGACGATGATGAAGACATGGATGCTTTTAAAGCTAACTGGACATTTTGAGAACTTCTCAAATTTTACTGCATTCCTGGAAATGGACCAAAATAATCCTAACAAAACTCTGATATTATTACATTGGAATTTATTGTGGAATTAAAACACTGAACCAAAATGAACAGCTCTGTCGACTTACCAGTTAGGATTATTCTGTTTGCTCTCCAATTCTCATGCGAGTAAATTTAATAAAATTCTAACAACTTTTGACATTCTTGATGGATTTTTATTATTTTGTAAACTTCTTCACGGGTGTAAAATTCCCCCCATTTCATACACTTATATATAGGAGGTAAAATGAATATTGCAGATTGGAAAAATGAGTTGAAAGTAAGGTTTTAAAAAAAATGTAAAGCATGTTTTTTTGCTTACATAACTTTACTTTCAACTGAAGTTTTTGTCTGAAAATTTTCAGTGAAACAATATATGACCTTAAAGAAAATTTTATGCTTTTTAAAACGATATACAACATTAATTTTTTTTGTTGAAAAACTTGTCCTTTCAAGCCAGATTGATAAAAATCACTGCATTCTCTCGTGCTGCTACACCACTGACTGAAAAAATGTCCAGTTCTACACTGCTGCCCGTCTGATTGGGTTTCAGTATCATAAGGGTTAACTGATTGCAAATTTAGTGTAGAGTTAAATTACCCATTCCTTTTTTTTTCAGAAGCATAAACAGAAATATTCTGGTAAGGAACAAAGGCACTAGGAACAATGCATTGGTACTAGCAGCAATACAAGGGTACTAGCAACAATATATGGGTTCAAACAACAATAGATGGGTCCTAGCAACAAAACTGGCAAGGTTAATAGGAACAGTACAAGGGAACAGTTACAAACCTGGCAAGGATACTAGGAACAATAAATGGGGACAGTTACAAACCTGGCAAGGATACTAGAAACAATAAATGGGGACAGTTACAAACCTGGCAAGGATACTAGGAACAATAAATGGGGACAGTTACAAACATGGCAAGGATACTAGGAACAATAAATGGGGACAGTTACAGACCCCATTACAAAGTAGTTAACCTTTCATGGAAGGTTCTGTGGAAAGTGCAGTTTCAATTTCCAAGCATGTATCTATCTATGAAAGTCGAGTGAACATAAAAATTTGTATTTTTAGGATGTCCAATGTTTGCTATTCCTGATCAACACTGTATGTGATTCATGTGTTATTACAATGCCTTGAAATGCCCTCAGTTAGAATCATTGTGTTCTGGTGAGACCGTACTATGTTCTGATGAGACAGTACTATGTTCTGGTGAGACAGTACTGTGTTCTGATGAGACTACTGTGTTCTGATGAGACAATACTGTGTTCTGGTGAGACAGGACTGTTACTAGTTTTTGAGTAATCTGTTTGAATCGCCGTGTTCTGTTGAGATAGTACTGTTACTAGTTTTTGAGTAAGCTGTTTAATCCCCCCCCCCCCCCCCACTATGTGTTAAGAGTCGTTCAGGATTATATTTATAGGTCAGAAAAGCATCAAGTGTAGAAATAAAAGATATTTCTTGTGTGACTTAAGTACCCCATCCTGATTTTAGCGGCTACTTTTAGTTAAAATTGTTGATAAAAACAATCTTGAACAGTATTGCATACTTAAAGGCTAACTGAAGTTGTCAACTATATAGTCCTGATGCCTGTACAACTTGTGCCTAAATTGCCAATACATTGTATTCTCTCAAGTCTTTAACACAAAAATATGCATATTCATTAAATAAGATGAGAAGTACATTATCGGGTCACAAATGATAGTGCTTATGAACTCCACAATTTGTTAAATTTATAGGAGTCAGTATCCAGCATTTCATATACTCTTAGTCGTGTAAACCATTACAATTTCTGTACATGTGACAACCCTAGTTAGGTCTACCTTTTCCAGAAGAGAGAGACATTGGTTTTGTGCTGAGTATTTGTAGAGTTGGAAATTAGTCCTAGTTTCATTCATCTGCTTCAGTGATGAGTTGTTCCTGACATAGATAGGGATACTGTCTTAATTTTATTTGTTGTGAATATAATCTGGGATTACCTTTCTGTATGAATTTACTTCCACATCATGAATATTTGGTGAATCCAGAGAACTCACATAGACTCAATCCATTGAAAATTTTCTGCAGTATTGACATCGTTAGATTTACCACCATTTTATTTGTATGCAGAACTCGGGTAAGTATTTTTTAAAAAAAATTATACAATTTTTAATAGCATCAGTCACAATGAGGATTTACCAAAAGCATTTAAGTACTTTGATGAACGATATCCATGATTACAAAATACAAGATGAATGAATAATCATGTTATTCGCTGATTTTGACAAAGTAGTTCTAAGCAATTGTTTACCTGGCCACCTTCTTGCAGCGTGAATGAAATGATGCGAAACCATGCGTTTTCATCATTCAAAATGGTGGACATTGTTAAAAGGAAGAAATGGTTCTACCTTGATTTCCTGGAAATTCTTATTGCCCAGTAGAGCATCAGTCCCTTCAAGGGACTCCTGTTATTTTTATTTGCTCCGGTAGACAATGTTGTACATCATTGAGAATAACAATCTGACATTTTCGTACTGGAGGTTAAGGTATTCACACAAATACATATATAAACTGTCATACAAGACTTTGTGTGTATTCTAAAATATTCAATCTTTTCATGATTGTTTCAAATTTGGAGGGGGTCAGATAGTGATGTGAACTGCATTCACTACCATAGTTGATTTTAAGGGCTGATATGGCTCCAGCTAATGAAGGAATACAATTTTTGAATTTAGATACGTATATACATCTTTTAACTATTAAGCAAATATTATGTTGAATACTTTGAATCCATAAAACCTAGTACGACTTCTTAGCTTTGATTTGGATGTTGTATTTTTTATATATAATATTTTCCATTTCTGTCCAAATTACCTGTACATATTCAGAGATGCTGCAACATTGTACGAATTCGCGCAGTTGGATAGCAGTGATGCATGATAACTCCCACAAATTAGTTTAAAGTCGTGCATATAAAAATGTACTCTGCGCAGTATACAATTTTTTATTTAACTGGTAACCATAAAGTGCTTGTCGCGACATAAGTTGCGCTGCTAGTAGAGGTCTCAGCATTTGTCACGACATAAGTATTTTTTCAGGTAGGCAACTGTTTACACATCTGAGTACTTGAGCTTTACATCAATGGTTTTTAAACTAAATTTGATTGGCACATTGGGCCCTGGAACAAGCATTGTCGAGGTGTCGACATGGAGCTTGACTATTATAATATCTTGCATGATAAACACTCCATGGCCCGAGCAGCAGTCCAGGACATCAAGAATCAACTTGATTTACTGGATCCATGGAGAACAGTCAGTCCTGACAGTAGAGTATTTACTTGGCATCAGGCAAACCCTGTGAAACAGAGTAGACTGGACTATTTTTTAATCTCTGAGGACATGTTTTCAAATTGTATGGACGCCTCTATTATTCCTGGCTATAAAACAGATCATTCAGCAATAACACTAAAATTGTCTATATCTGCATCACCGAGAGGTCCTGGGTACTGGAAATTCAATTCAAAGCTATTAAAGCAAAATGAATATATTCAGTTGGTAAAAAAATGTATAACCAACACAGTAGAAGAATACTATTGTGAAGGTGATAAGGAAAACCCACTACAGGTGAAACAACTTGTAATAATCAATTGTTTTTTGAAATCCTTAAAATGATAATAAGATCAGAATCAATTATGTATTCACAAGCTAAGGCAAAACAGGAGAAGCAACATTTCAGGAAAATTGAAGCTGAAATACATACCTTACATGCTTTAGTGAATCAAAATAATAACCCTGCTACGATGAAAGAATTGAACAAAAAACAAGCGGATTTAGAAGAAATGAGGAAAAAAGAGGTGGAAGGTGTAATGTTAAGATCAAAGGCAAGATGGTATGAGTCTGGTGAAAAAAACTCAAAATATTTTCTTAATCTCGAAAAGAGAAATTACACAAACAAAACAATAAAAGAATTAATTACTGAAGATGGAACAAGGGTAACAGATCCAAAAGAAATATTAAATCAACAGAAAGACTTTTATGAAAAATTATACCAAAGCAAAAACAAATATAACTTCCAAACGCTCAACCACTTTTTTAACCATGATAAAAAACTCTCAGATCTTGAAAGAAGCTCATGTGAAGGTAGGTTAACGTTTGAGGAATGTGGTTTAGCACTAAAAAATATGAAAAATGAAACTAGCCCTGGTTCCGATGGATTTACTGTAGAATTCTACAAATTCTTTTGGAAAGACCTAGGCGGCTTTCTCTTTAGGTCTCTAAATACTGGATACGATATGCAACATTTTTCAGAATTTCAGTCTCAGGGAATCATTACCTGCATTCCTAAAGAAGATAAAGACAGGAAATTTCTAAAAAATTGGAGACCAATCTCACTACTTAATGTAGATTACAAGATTGCCTCGGCATCAATTGCTAATAGGTTCAAAAAAGTGCTCCCGTTTATCATTAGTGACACCCAAAAGGGTTTTATGAAAGGGAGATTCATTGGTGAAAATACAAGACTTTTGTATGACCTGATGCAATACCTTGAGGAAAAAAATGAATTTGGTCTTCTCCTATTGATAGACTTTGAAAAGGCTTTTGACTCGGTCGAATGGGACTTTCTGGAAACTGCTCTGAAGTCTTTTAACTTTGGAGAATCAATTTGTCAATGGTTCAGATTATTTTGCAATAAATCAAAAAGTTGTCTCATTAATAATGGACATTTATCCCCATTTTTTAATTTGGAGAGGGGTTGTCGCCAGGGAGACCCTTTATCACCCTACTTATTTATAATAGGAATTGAACTTCTTGCAATAGAACTAAAGAAGAACACAGATATTACAGGCATTTTCTATAATGAAATGGAGTTCAAATTAAGGCAGTACGCTGATGATGCTTTTCTATTATTAGATGGTTCTCATTTGTCCTTGAAGACAACCTTGCAGATTTTAAATGACTTTGCCTTGGTGTCAGGTCTGTACTGCAATGTTTTGAAATCAAAAGCTATTTGGATTGGAAATAAAAAATATTCTAATGAAAAAATATGTCCAGAAATTGATATTAACTGGTCAATGTCCAATTTTAGATTACTGGGAGTATATTTCTCTTTGAACTTGGAGGACATGGTAGAGCTTAATTATTCGACGAAGTTAAAGGAAGTAAAGAAACTGCTTGGCTGGTGGAGCAGAAGAAATTTATCCCTTATTGGAAAAATTACTTTGATAAAGTCCTTGATTTTGCCTAAATTCATTCATCTTTTTGCAGCTTTGCCAAATCCTCCACCCCTTATAGAAAAGGAACTGAATACATTATTTTTCCACTTTATTTGGGGCGGTAAAACTGAGAGGGTTAAAAGAGACACTCTTATAGCTTCTTTTAAGGAAGGGGGATTAAATATGATTCACTTGCATTCATTTGTGTGTTATATAAAACTTTCCTGGATTAGGCGTCTCTTACTAAACGAAGATGGCTTATGGCAAAAACTGGTTTCTGAACAAATATTTGGAAAATTTGGAGGTACGCTGTTATTTACATTAGGAAAAACTAAATTAAAAGTAATTTCTAAATCAATTAAAAATATTTTTTGGCGTGATGTTATTTATGCTTTATCACAATGGAAAAATGAACCATCTACTGTCCATGAATACTTGTCTCAAGATATTCTTAATTTAGTGACTGTAGATAATTTTAAATCATACACAAGGTGGAGAACAAACGGTGTTGTACTTATTCAACATCTTTTTGATGCACAAGGATCTCTATTAAGTTTTGATGAAATAAAACAAAAAAAACAAACAAATAATTTCATACAGTACTTTGCTCTTATTTCAAAGATCTCGGTGCTGTGGAAAAAGAAAATTAAAAGGTTTTTTGAAAGTGGAAATAGTTTTCATGTAGTTTTGGACAAAACATCACTCCTTAGGGTAAGAGCAAAGAATAAATTTATCTATAAAGACCTGATAAGAACCAAGATACAAAAGCCAAATGGTAAACATGAAACTTGGTCCAGGCAGCTAGAGTGTGCAATTGGTGCAAATGAATGGACCAACTCTTTTGTTTTGGCTAAACTTTCTACAAAAGACACAAAACTGATTAGCTTTAATTTTAGATTTCTCCATAGAAACATTGCCACAAACCAGTTTCTAAAAAAGATTAATTTAAGTGATAATGATAAATGTACCTTTTGTAATGAGGAAATAGAACAAATTGAGCACTTATTTTATGACTGTTCAGTTACTGAACACTTTTGGAAACTGTTGGTGGAATGGATCCAAACTTATGACCCAAATTTTAGAATTACACGAAAAGACGTCTTTATAGGAAATAACAACTTTGATGATCTTATTAACTTCCTAATTTTGCTTGCAAAATATGTGATATACAGATCACGTTGTGCATCAAAAATTCCAAATCTATCATATTATAAAAATTGTGTTTTATCATACAAAACACTGGAAAAATATGTCGCCAAAGTGAATAACAGAAGTGACGAGTTTAAGAAAAAGTGGATCCTATTATCAACTTTTGGTACATGATTTTTTTTTTTTTTTTTTTTTTTTTTTTTAAGGCAATTTAAAACATCTTGGGGTTTGTATGCGAGTATGACTTTGTGTACAATAATTGTGAATGTAAGTGTCTGTGTGTGTGTGTTGTGTAGGGAACACATGTAAAAGATAAGGACGCAAAATAATTTAAGATAATGCCCCATACACCAGGTCAGGTGGTGATGTAGGGGAATATGTAAAATCCTGACACCTTGTGTTCAATAAAAAAAAAAAAAAAAAAAAAAAAAAAGCATTGTCGAGGTTGTACCTTGCATTCATGAAGGAAGTTTTACAAATGTGTCTTTAAATACATGCTATGTAGAACACCCAAAATGGCTGACTCCCAACATGAAAGCGATAATGACTGATATTTAAAGTTTTGAAGTATATCATATTATTGGAGCTGGGAAAGTGTTACTGAAAATACCAGAGTAATTTTGAAACAAAAAATAATGTTGAATACGAGTCCGATGTACATGCTGGATGGACAAAAACAGACTGCATACCTATCAACCCCCTATTCAGTGGTGTGTCAAAATTAAATGTGGAAAAGGTAGAATGCCAAACTTAATTAAAATACAGGAAATGTAAAGTAGAGTGCAATTATCGTTTCTGTTCTCAAACAATTCAGCCCTGAGGACTTGTGCTACAAAACTATATAGCACTCCAAGGGTTAAAATAAATTGAATAAATAAGAATCTAAAAAGAAATTAAGAAGTAAGGATATTTATTTTATTAAAATACCTCTGTCTGAACAAGCAGACTGGCATTGATGGACTTAAAACACTAGTACAGCATTATGGAACAGATAAGAAATCTGGTATAGTAGTCGGCAAAGCACTGATTGGCAGAGCTCATGTTCATGACGAATCTTATTTTGGAGCAGAGATGTGCAAGAGACAATACCAATAAACTGTGAAAGATTGTACATAACAACCACAAAGAACAGTTTTCCAACTTGTTCAAGCTGGCTAAGCTTGTTATGTATATGCCCCTTCTAACAGCAGACTGAAAGGGGGTTCTCAGCACAGAACAATAGTCACACACAGATAAGGAACAGATTAAGCTCAGAAACAATCAACAGATTAATGCTTTACATTTAGAGGAGACATCTGAGGATTTTGATTTCAGTAGAGCTCTGACGGAGTAGAGCAGGAAGAAAGAAAGGTGGATTTTCAAGTGTTGGGTAAATATTGAACTATGACTATGGCCCCACCCCCCCTTTTTTAAAAATTCTTCTACTCCCCCCTTAATTTGGTGATGAGGGGGGAGCTGCCCCCTTCAGATAAAATCCTGGCAGCATCTCTGCATATTAACACTGCCCCAGATGTATACTTGACTCTGAATTTGCTTTACAAATTCTGCAAGAATCTGATGAAGCCCTTGTACATTTCACAAGGAATTTGTTGTTTGTTAAAAAATAATGGACGATTTTGTATTGAAGAACCAGTCATTTGGTATCATATGTAACAGATTTTGATCATATATATATATGCATGTATGTATAATATGTACTCTGTATCATTGATATAACACGAGATGTATACATTTTTCATTAAAAGGAAATGAGGCTTGCCGAGTTTCCTTTTAATGAAAAATTGATACGAGTGGTATATAAAAGATGCAGTGTACATACTATACATATATTTTATTTATATCACATACAAATAAACATACTTGCATTTCCAACGGAGTTAAGATTGACTAGAGGAAACTGTGTATTGACGGAGTGAGTGAACCCTGGACATCCCTGCCCAGTGTGTCCGCTACAAAATGCAGTTCTGTACCTGTTGCGGCTATTCACAATTCTCTTTGCAAATTAAAAAATAGCTTCATTTCTTTTTTTAACTTCTATTTTCATTCATATAGATTCAATAAATATAAACACACTTATGATTTAAACGTGAAAGATGGTTCAAGTGAAGAAAGTAGAGCACTACAAATATAGCATGGTTAGCTTCTTGAACACTGAATGCACAGCCATTCGATCACGGTTGAGTGTATTGAAACGAGTGTGGAATATAACCAAGCTAAAGGACGAGCCAACAAGAGGTAATTCAAACATTTAAATTAATTTATTGATGCAAGTTATTATTATGTTTTAATTAACATTGCTATGGACCATAAGATTGTTTTTATCCTCCATCTCTCTCCTTTCCGTTGGTCAGTTTTTCTGTACATTTTACCAGCATTCACAGGTCCAGAGACATCATTGCATGACAGTCGAAAATTTGCTAAGTTCTTTTTTTCACGGATTTTTTCCCGTAGCTTGCGATGATGGTCCAGAGAGAGAGAAAGAGAGGTGGGGTGGGGTTTTAGGGGGACTTAGCATAAGATTTTTTAAAAAAATTGTCCATCCCTTTGTTTATCTGTTGGTCAATTAGTCTGCTGCCTGACCAACTAACAGAGAGAGAAAGAGAGAGGCTTTAGACATTTTATTATTAAAAAACAAAAACAAAACATTAAATAGATTACAATATGTGTGCCTCCTATCCAAGCAAGTTACCGTACAGTCTCGACAGGCTATTGCAACTTTGTATCATTGGTATTGTGAACACTAGATAAATCCCACAAAAAGTGTAAGCATACCATTACGACGACCCAGGTTCTTGTAGGTTACTTGGTGCAAGTTCAAGTTCAAGGGTTTCATCCAGCTCAAATCATTTTTCACTCTCTCTCTCTCTCCATAGATTTCCATGCATGTGTCACTTATGCATGAGAGAGAGAGAGAGAGAGAGAGGATGGGGGGAAGCAGAGGGGATTTCAATGAAATTGTGTACCATGTTTAATTCATTTTGAAAACGGGGATTATTAATATTTTTTTCTCGTTATTTTCATTGGTCGATAATGATTAATAAGGGGAAATTCGTCACAGATATAGAGTATAGAACAATAACCACTGTTGAAACCATGTTTATATATGCGTATTCATGCGCCATGGGTGGATCACAATTTGATATACCAACAGTATTGGTATATCAAATTGCTTTATACCAACACTTTAAACGTCGTGTTATTTTTAATGTATGTGATATATATATATATATATATATATATATATATATATATATATATATATATATATATATATATATATATATATATCCAGTTTTCAAACTTGGTTTTGGACAGATTCCCATACATGTTGTGATTTAGTAGGTTCATTTGTGGTCTGTTAAAAAAATTCCATATTAAGTGGTTTACATGTTTTTTTACACTGTCAATAGAGAAAATTCTTTATTTATGCAGGTTTTCCATATTCTTTAAGGACATGCTTCTATCTCTGGGGGATAGCATTGAAAGTTCCATAATATTGAACAAAATTAATGTTTTAAATTTTTTTTTTATTTTCCTTTAAAATCCTGGAAATTGAAAAAATCAACGTTTTATTACATTGTTTCATGTGGAAATGTCAGATTCCATGTTCTTGCCATTTTTTTGTTTGTTAGAAGATCATTGTATTATCAACCTTAAGTTTTCATTTAACCACAGGGCTGGAAAAGAAATATCATAAGTTGTAGGGCCACATGCCACCAGAGAAGACTATACTAAAAAGGCATCTTTCCAGAAAGGAATAAATTTATTTGCTATTTGACAAAGTCCATATCTAGATAAGTTTACTATATCTGTTCCACCTATCTTGTATAGCTTATCAAAAAGAATCATTTTTCAAGGGGTGAATTTAATTGAGTCATTTTAGCCAAAATATTTTTAAAGCTTTCTTGAGGGATATTATATGCGGCATACTGAGACCTCTCTCGTCAATAGGATTTATAATCATGGATCTTTAAATTTTGTCTCTCCTGCCCACTCCAAAGAAAACTAATAAATATTTTTTAATTTTCTTAAATAATATATTTTGATGGGCCATCTAAAACAGTAAAAGGATGAACAAGGATTGAAAATGCCAAGGATTTAATGATGGTTATACCTATGTATGAGAAATGATGGTGCAGTAGTCTTTGTATACTGTTAACTTTCATTTGCACAAGTTTTCAGATGGATATTTTATGCCCTTTTTGGTGGGTTTTTTAATTTTATTTATTTCATTCCAGAGCCATTCCACTTGCAATATTCCAGGCAGAACCCAGCGTCAAGAAACATTACCTGAGAAAATGGCTTAAAAACACTGGAATGACAAATTTTGACATTAGAGAGGTTTGTTCACAGTTTATTGGTCTATTGTAATCCAACTCTTTTTAACTCCATGTAGCAAATGAAAGATACTGCCTTCAATCTTTTGGGTTCTTGACCATTGTTTGTAAATCTTCCACCCTGTTTCATGCATTTATTCGTTTGTTCATTCATTGACTCGTATGTTCATCCATTCAGTATTGTATCATTGATACTGGCCATGAGGAATGTCTTTCTGTGCCCGATTTTGTTTTGGCACAAAAGCAACCATCTACCATCACCAAACTTGGTAAATAGCTTGCATTTGGAGTACAGAAGCCTATCAATTTATAGGTCCGGGTGAGGTCACAGACTGAAAGAGAAACAATGGTTTCTGCACAATAACATTACTTCTACATCACAGGCCTGAACAAAATCATGTGGATAGCTTGCACTTCAGTTAACCCTTTGCAGCGGGATACGACTCCAGTTGTACTTTACCTTTGCCAGCTGGATACGACTCCGGTCGTATGTTCACTATATTCCGTTACCAACTTTGAAGAAACGTATTTTTAGCTGTATAAAACATCATCAATTTACGTGTACTCTTTTGAAAAGAAGGAAGTAAAGGTAGAAGGTACAAATAACGTTACCAGATTGTGTTTAAAAGATGCCAAAACTAGCAAAAAGTTGATTTCAAAATAGAGTTTTAACATGCAGAGATAAAAAATGGCAGTCATATTCTGAAGAGGGAAGTGAAGACAGTTATGTGGTTGCTGAATTAGTTAAAAAAACAAAGACCATTTAGTGTGGAAAATTGACATTCTAGGCAGTGGTAATCGCCATCTTCTTCAAAATGAACGGAGCTGATGATGACTGGTTATTTGAAATTTGATTTCAAACACGACTTTTAATGTGTGGAGATCAACATGGTGGACAGCGCTGAAGCAGCAAGTTACGGCAGTGATGTGGATGCCGATTTTGATGAAAATATAGATCATTTTGTGGGGAAAATTGATGTTTTAGGCAGTGCAGATCGTGAGCTTGACTTTGACGAAATAAACAGAGATGATAACTGGTTAGTAGAAAATTTGATTTCAAAACTGAATTTTAACGCGTTTAATTCAAAATGGCAGACAGTACTGAAGCGACGGTGATGTTGATAGTGATTTTTATGAAAATAAAGACAATTTTGTGGGGGAATTTTATAATTTAGGCAGTGGTGATCGTGGGTTCGTGATCTTGGTTGCATCAAATGAACTGAGCAGATGATAAATAGTTAATTGGTATTTTTAAATCAGATATTGATGATGATGAAGATGTGGATGCTTTTCAAGCTAACCGGACATTTTGAGAACTTCACTTCTCATAAAGTTCGCACATATACCGATGTTCGGTGTGTGCATAATGTTATGAAATTTTACTGCATCCCTGGAAATGGACCAAAATACACCCAACATAACTATTATTATTACATTCAAATTTATTGTTAAATAAAAACACTGAAGAGCCAAAATGAAAAGCTTTGTCGACTTACCAGTAAGGATTATTCTGTTTGTTCTCCAATTCTCATGCGAGTAAATTTAACAAAATTGTAATAACTTTAAATATTCTTGATCGATTTTTATTATTTTGTCACCTTCTTAAATGGCATAAAATTCTCCTCATTTCATACATTTACATATCGGAGGTAAAATGAATATTGCAGATTGGAAATTTGCATTGAAAGTAAGTTAATAAAAAAAAATGTAAAGCATGTTTTTTGGGTTATATAACTTTACTTTCAACTGAAGTTTTACGTCTCAAAATTTTCAGTCAAGAAATATATGACCTTAAGGAAAATTTTATGCTTTTTAAAATGGTATACAACATTGAAAAATAATTTTAAAAAATTGTCCTGTAAAGCCAGATTGATCAACGTCGCTGCATTCTCTCATGCTGCTACACCACTGACTGAAAAAATTTCCAGTTCTATACAACTGCCTGTCTGATTGGGCTTCAGTATAAAAAAGGTTAAGGAAGAAGCCTAATATTTGTGGCTCAAAAGGATGAATGTTAAGGTCACAATAACTGAATAGAAGAATTGTTTTTATTTTTCCTTATCAAATTTATTTTTAGACCATGTACTTTGACCAAAGCTTTGTGGAAGGTTTGCACTTCAGAGTATAGAAGAGACCTATTGATTTTGGGGTCAAAAGGTCTCAGGTCAAGGTCATTGTGGCTTTTTAAAAATAGGGTTGCATATGCCATTGAGGCTACATGTAGTAAATAAATTTATCTTGTACTAATTTAATGCACACTATACGTATGCCATTAAGGCTACTTGTAAATAAATTTATCTTGTACTAATTTAATGCACACTATACGTATGCATACTGATTTATGGGTAGATAGCTCTTTTGTCATGACCAGATATAAAACTTGTGTAATTCAAGGTTAAATCACAGTGCATTATGATAGGAAGAATAAATTGCAGACCAATCAAAATCTTGCATCTATAAAGATAATAGGAATGGTTTGAAGATAATTGAAAAATAGGCAGAACCTTCTTAATGTATTGTTACTTTTTGACTTTCTCTTGATGTTAAAGATCCTGGACTGGGAATATTATATAGAACGATTTGGAGGATGTGTGCAGAAAATTATCACTATCCCAGCTGCCCTGCAACAGGTAACTATATTCTTTATTTATTTGCAGTTGTACATAATGCTGTTTAGAGCAATGTTGCTTCTAGAGTGTATTATTGTACAATTTATGCATATCCTCAAGAGCCTGGTGCAAAATCTTTAGTTCTGTAGGACATTTGTGGCATAAAATATTAATTCCTAACGTGTCCATTTTCAGCTCGCCTCTACAAAGTAGAGGTGAGCTATTATACTATCACCAGCATTGGTGTCGGCACAGATAAAAGCATATACATATGTACAGCCTCACTGAGTCTCAACCATTCTTTCTTCATAAGCTCTGTGCAACAGTTCAGATTAGTACCTACCCCTCTGGGGAGGGGGTTGATGGGACAAACTTTGTAGATACATGTACATTTGTTGTACATTCTTGGTTAGTTTGCATTTAGCTCTGTTTTTTTTTTTTCTTCATCCTGTATGTATATGTGTGTGTGTGTGTGTGTGTGTGTATGTATATATATATATAGTTTAGTCTAGATTCATGAAACTTGGTGAGATAATGGATCTTGATGTGCACTACACCCTCATCACAAAAATAGGTCACTGTGACCAATATTTTATGCTTCACTGACTTGGGTTTAATTTAGTTTTAAGTATATTATTCAAGCTCTGTTTATGCTAGGATCATCAAAGTAGATAATTGTATGCATCTCTGTTTTGCATTTATCTTGTGACCAAATGGATTTTTGTGCACAGTGTGTGTGTGTGTGTGTGTACACACGTGTACATATATTCATGTAATATGGTGAGGGGACGCTTAGTTTAAGTTCTTGCATTTAGCTCATGACCACATAGGTTTTTTTGCATGCTTTGTACATACTATCATATCTAGAATAATGAAACTTGGTGAGAGGATGCATCTTGACAGGTACTTCTCATTCATTAAAGTGGTAGGTCATTATGGCCCATACTTTACTCTTCGCTGACTTTGCATACATTTTGTGTTTAATGTTCATTTCTGTTCTTCTTCCTCATGAAATTCTTGATATGCATGTCTGTTACTACCACACCCTTACAACAAAAGAAACTCATTGTGACCTATTTTTTTAAATATATCTTTTAGTGACTATAATCAAGTTTTTGCATTTAGTTAGTGACATGTTTATGGCATGTTATGTGCATACTATTCTATCGAGAATCATGAAACTTGGTGAGTGGATACATCATCTACATCCTTATTGAACAAAGAGGTCTCGGTGACCTATTTTTCATGCTTCATTGACTTTTATTGAAATTTTTTATTTAAAGTTCATTTATTGGGCACAGTTTATGTTTCGGGGGCCCCGGGTGGCAGAGTGGTCTAAGGCACTTGCCTTTACAGATCAATGACATCTCACCTCTGTCCGCGTGGGTTCGAGTCACGGGCTCGGCCAACGTGGGTATGTGAGAAAGCTTGCCAGTAGCTTCCTGTTGGTCGGTGGTTCTTCCTGGGGGTTTTCTTGGGTTCTTCCTCCACCAAATCTACTGGCCACCATGTATAGCCTATCATGTGCTGAAAAATGGTGTTAAACCCATTCCAACCAACCAACCAATGTCCACCAACATGTTTGTTTCAATCAAGAAACTTCATAATCACATGCATCTCTGTTAGTATTACACCGTTACAGCTTAAAGTCACTGTAACATACATTATGCTTTACTAACATAGGTTAAGTATTTATGTTTCTGACCACATTGATTCTACCATGCTATATACATCGTAGCCTACTTAGAAGGTTGTTTCTGAAAGTGCAGTTGAAAGTAGGAATAAATGTTTATTCAGTGGTAAACTTTCCATAATGACAATACATTGTATATTGTGATAGGTTACTCTCAGCACGTTAACTGTTTATTGTACATTCAAATGAGCACAGGAATTGTGAGGCCTCGTCTGTATTGGCTAATCAAGGCAATTATTGATGAATGAACTACGCTTGTACCACTGACTTGTACTACTGCTGTCACTTCAAGGTTACTCGAACCCTGTGATGTTCACCCAGTAAAATCTGGCTTCTGTGCGTGGACAATGATAATAGATTCTCAGGCAGATTTTAAGAAGAATGATTTTTAATCAAATGATAGAAAAACGACATTAATCACTGGTTTTATTAGCTTATTATAGTACCTCTACTTTGTAGAAAAGAATGCTCTTTTTTTTTTCGTTTTACATCTTTTATAATTTGTAACAGTTTGATTGGTTGGACAGTAGGTCAGATGGTAGGTTGATTTAAACCGACATGTGATGCTTAATTGCACTTAAGACATACTTTTGCAGTATTGTTTTTGAAAGCAGTAGGCTATGTTTACATATTTCCATAATGGAGAGAATGTCACAGAGACAAGACTTCGAGGCAAATTTACTTGTTTTTGCAGATGTTAAAATTATTACAAGCAAGTCATGTTTCTGAATGGATGGTAGGAAAGATGAAAGTGGCAAGGCTTCACTGCAAATATCTAGTCAGGGGAAAATAAAACTGGGCCAACCAGTGACTAAGAAGACTGGAATAACCAGTTACAATGGAGTTAAGTGGCTCAGAGTGCATAACTCTCCTTGATATGATTCCAGTTCATTGCAAGCTGACACTACACCCCACCTACAGCCCAACAGATCAACAACCTCGGGACTCTGAGCTTGGAACCTTTTGATATTATGTTCACCATGTTAACCAATAGATCACACTACCTCATATTGCTGTCAGACCTTTTATCAGAATCAATCAAAAAGGTAAAATTGAACTTGTATCAAAGTGTAAAATAAATAAAGTTGCAATTTTCTTGCCCAGGTGCCAAACCCTGTGCCAAGGATTAATCATCCGGACTGGTTGCAGAAGAAGCTTCTGGAAAGGAATGATGTCTTCAAGCAGAAGAAAATCAGTGAAATTTTTGCACCAGTCTCAAAGCCCACCCCCAAAGAGGTATGAAGAGTGGTAATTCACAACTTTTGATCATTGATACACTTTGTTACTGATCGCACATTTCACACAATATTTTGTTAATCACATGTAAATAGAAAAGTGAATCTAAATCATGCTCAGTAGGCATTCATCCAGACCTCATCCTGTTTTAAAAAGCCTGAAATGGTATGGCTTGTAGTTAATACTCCACTTATTTAAACAGGGTCTAGGTTTTGTACAATTATATTTAAGGTTAATTAAAATATTCAGGTGAGGCTTAATGTTCTCTCATGCATCACATAATGTGATGTAATTTTTACATATGGTGATTCAAATTTTTGCGATTCAAGCATGTATTATCTTTTGGCCTCAGCCCTTGGGTTCATGGGATGGGGGTTAAAGACCAGAGATACAAAAATGCAATGACGATGAAATTTTGTAATGTTTTTACCAAATTTTGTATATGCATTCATAGCATGAGGACACGTAATATATTATGTAGTAGATTTTGGATTATGGCTCCTGGGTCACATTCCAGAAAGGGAGTTCGGGTTGAGGGGGTGGACAGGTGGGGAAGAGATCTAACATAAATGGCGAGTATTTGCCATGGTGGGTCATAGAAGTAGAAGTAGCTCTAGCCTATGGGGAAAAATGAACAACTCGGACATTGGGGTTAAATCTTGTAACTGTAGGCTTCAGAGCTGATGTGCCTTATTCAACCCTCTAATGGACTTGGGTGATTATACCTATGAGGCCAAAAATTATTATACTGTTATGTGACCAGAGGTACTGTAATGAGTATGTACATTTTTATGTGGTCACATGTACTGTTTGGAGTCCATACATGTTTATGCAGCCACATGTACTGTATGGAGTCCATACATGTTCATGTGGTAATAGCTACTGTATGGAGTCTGTACATGTTTATGTGACCACAGGTACTGTATGGAGTCTGTACATGTTTATGTGACCACAGGTACTGTATGGAGTCTGTACATTTTGTACTTGTTTTCTAAAGGGAATAAAGTACAGATGAAGATAAGTCATCTGTTTTCTTGATGAAGAGACATTAACAATAGAGGTTCAGTATTAATTATATTGTTTGCAACTGAAAATGCTCTAGTTTTATTTGAGTATGTAGAAAATTGATAGCTTAATATCATAGCTTAAATTGATAGCTTACTCTTACTGATGGTTATAGACAGTGCAGGAACAATATTTTGTTCCCTTAACCATCACAGATATCCTCCAAAGTTAAGTACATATCTTAGATAGGTGTTCACATTACAAGTAGGCTATGAAAGGAGTGTAAAAACATTGTGTGCCGTGAGCACCTTGCAGCAGGTAGCATATGAATTTATTCAACGAGTTCCTAGCAGAAAGTAGCATTTAAATTTATTCAATGAGCTCCTTGCAGCAAGTGGCATATGGATTTATTCAGTGAACTCCTTGAAGCAAGTATCATATGGATTTATTCAATGTACTCCTTGCAGCAAGTGGCATATTGATTTATTCAGTGAACTCCTTATACCAAGTAACCTATGGATTTATTCAATGCACTCCTTGAAGCAAGTAGCATATGGATTTATTCAATGCACTCCTTGAAGCAAGTAGCATATGGATTTATTCAATGAGCTTGCAGAAAGTAGCATCTGGATTTATTCTATGGACTTCTTGTAGAAAGTAGCATATGGATTTATTCAATGGACTCGTTGCAGAAAGTAACAAATGAATTTATTCAACGAACTCCTTGAAGCAAGTAGCATATGGATTTATTCAATGCACTCCTTGCAGCAAGTGGCATATTGAATGAGCTCCTTGCAGCAAGTGGCATATTGATTTATTGAATGAGCTCCTTGAAGCAAGTAGCATAGGGATTTATTGAATGAGCTCCTTGCAGCAAGTAGCATAGGGATTTATTCAATGAGCTCCTTGCAACAAGTGGCATATGGATTTATTCAATGAGTTTGAAGCACATAGCATATGGATTTATTCAGTGAGCTCCTTTAAGCAAGTAGCATGTGGATTTTCTCAATGAGCTGCTTTCAGCGAGTAGCATATGGATTGATTCAATGAGCTCCTTTAACCAAGTAGAATATGGATTTTCTCAATGAGCTCCTTGAAGCAAGTGGCATAGGGATTTATTGAATGAGCTCCTTGCAGCAAGTAGCATATGGATTTATTCAATGAGCTTGCATATAGTAGCATATGGATTTATTCAGTGAGCTTGCATCTAGTAGCATATGGATTTATTCAATGAGCTCCTTTAAGCAAGTAGCATATGGATTTATTCAGTGAGTTTGTATCTAGTAGCATATGGATTTATTCAGTGAGCTTGCATCTAGTAGCATATGGATTTACTCAATGAGCTCCTTTAGGCAAGTAGCATACATATTTTCTCAATGAGCTCCTTGCAGCCAGTAGCATATGGTTTTTCTCAATGAGCTCCTTTAAGCAAGTAGGATATGGTTTTTCTCAATGAGCTCCTTTAAGCAAGTAGCATATGGGTTTATTCAATGAGCTGTATATACATTTCATGTCTGATTTAGTTTGAGATTTTATTTATCAAATAACTGCCAAGATTTCAAGTTAATAAAAATACATGAACATTGCTATGTGAAGGCACTAGGTGCTTTGATACATTGAGACATGGTTGCTATGATCTCACTTTTTACATCAATAGATGCAAATATTATGCTCACAACAGTTTCTAAATGGCTTCATTCGCTGCATTTCAATTAAAATTACACATATATTTATGTTGGGATGTAGATGATTGTATTTAATTAAGGATCTATGGTCATTGTTGGAGACTGGAATTAAATGCCATATCATTGAATTAAACATTCATATATTATCAGGGATCCCAGGATTTGTTCTCTCACAACTCTCAGCAAGCTGTGAGTGATATAGAGGACATAGGGATGCGGTCTAAACCCAGTAGTAAACCAGTCATCTCCAGTAAAAGGAAGAGAACCAGTCTCGAAAACTCGGAGGGCAGTCAAAATGACTCGCAGATTGATAGTTCACAGTCGTGGCGAGATGTGCTTGGTCCACCTCCTCCAATGGGAAGCAGTAAGGTAATTGACAAAGTGCTCACTGCTCAACCTGTCTGTCAAATTTTGTGATTTTCAATAAACCTATGGCATATATGGCTGTTGACTTAGTCTAAGACGTAATCACAGTCAAACTGGACTTGTTGGAGCATACAAGCCTGATGGGTCTGACACCAAGGTGATTATTGTTATACAGCAGTCAGTTGGTCTTGATGTCAACATGTCTGTAGGAATTTTGATGCATTTTTCTGTATACATTTTTGAAATTTATATGAATTTAATGTGTTTGTTAAAAGAGGACGATTTTTATAGTCTCTCCTGCAAAACATAGACTAGGCAGCTATCTCTCTTTGGACAGCATTGATGTTGGTGTAGGCATCACTAGAGGCAAAAGGTAACTGACCTACTTTTTGCGCTTGAGTGAATTTGCTGGGTATTTGGAATATGCCTCAATGGAGCAGTCGAGACGTAGCAGTCTGAAAATTCTTGTACTAATAATTAGGCAAGGCTATCTCGGGTGTTCAGTCAGTGTATGGGCTCTATCAATATATCCTTGTAGTAAATTGTACATTGTTTTGGAAAATTGTAGTTTCAGTAGAGACTGAAAGTAAAATTTGATTTAATTGAAAGAAAATTTTTTGATAATTGGAGGTGAAAAGTTTTCCCAGAAAATGTTGGCTTTATAAATAAATGAGAGATTTCTGTAGAAGCAATGACTTTCTTTCATTTTTAGCTTACCTTGCTATAAATCTAAGTGAACTAATGGTTTGACCTTGCATCCAGTGCGTGTCTAATGCCAACATTCGCCATTTTAAACTTATTTGAAAACAACACTGGACAAATTTCAAACAAATTTGGCAGAGATCATCCTGACGTTAAGGACTTTCAAATTTATGCAAATAATACTGATCCACCATAAAATATATGGCTGCCGTTGTGAAAAAAACAAAAAAAATTTAAATGACTTCTCAAAAACCTCTCAACAGAATTTGCCTAAATTTGATAGCATTCTGGCATATATGGCATTGTCTCCAGGTAAAGGAGGCTGACATGGGTGCACATATACGCCTGTACACTTCATTTAAAAAAAAATATATAAATAAAAGTTTACTTTTAAGTAATATTTGTGCATCCAAAATGCGATTGCAGCTTCAGATGTTCAGAAAATTTCATCAGAGCCTTGTTTTAACAAATGATATATTGCAATTTGAGTGCGTGAAGAAAATTTGTTATGTGAGACTGACCATTGAATGTAGGTCATACTTGAAAGCGAGTGTTAAAGTTTAAGAAGAAACTGTAGTAGAAATCCTACAGAATTCTTAACCCGGTAACCCAGTTTGGAAGAGCAACAATTCCCAAGGTTTAGGCTGTAATTACCAGTATATTTGTGTTCAGGAAGAACGGAAAGCCTGGTTAGAGTACCACAAGAAGAAGTGGCAGCTTCAGGCCAAGGATCGTCAGGACAGGAAAAGACGGCGCATTGAATTTGCTGACACTCCTGTAACTTCCTATACTACCAACAGTCGAGGACTGGGTGGATTTCTAAGGCGCACAGCACGCAGCATCATGGACATGCCTTGGCAGGTTGTGCAGGTAATTGCTCATTCGATTATCTATTGCAATCATTTTCATTTATACTGTAAATATTTTATTTTAATGCAATTTTATGAGTCTAGTCTTGCTGGAACAAACAGATATATAAACAATAGAAAACATTGGCAGAATAGTACATCTCCCAGTTTTTTCTTTCATTGCCCCACTCCCTATTTGACGTTCCACCCCTCCTCTGTCTCCAGGAGATGGACCAAATTCTAAGAATGTTGTGAATGCATAAATTTGTTGTTTATTTTGTGTGATAGAAGATAAAATTAAAGAACTTTTATCCATTTTATTGATGCCATTAAATTGGTCAACTAGTCATCTACAGTTTTTTATGTATGTCTTCTGACACTGTTTACAGAGATCAGTTTTTTTTTGCGAAAATGCTTTTTTCATGATTTTAAAAGTTTCAGACATAGTTTTAAAAGAATTGTATTATGCACTTATGTTTTCAAACGGTTGTTTTATAATTTTAATACAAGGTAGACTAATACCAGTTTTGGAAAGTGGAGAAATGGTTTGCAGTTTATCATCAGAAATAGGCTCAACAAGTTACATGTATGATTCAAATTGTTGAAAATTGGAAGAACCACGTTTCACTGGTCATTAAATCGTCTAACACTGATATAACAAATAGCATTTGTTTAAAACCAGATCATTCATCTGTCGAGAGGAAGTCCCAATTACAAAAGCATTGGAAGCATATGTCACCCTTTTTTTAACGAGAAAAACTTTAAAGTCCATGCCTTCATATTGAAAACATTTTTTAACACTACCATTTTGTGGATATACGAAAACTGCATCCAGTCAGGTAATGGTTTTATCGTATATAGGAATGAGTTCCAGTGGATAATAGCATTTTACAAAATAACCTAGCACCAAACAGATCCCTGTTTCATGTGTTTTATATATTCTTCTGAATTTATAAGTATTGGAATGGAATTTAGTTGGCTGTTAGTCTTATACAAGTTTTGGTGCCAGACACAAGCTGGAATTGGTTCATTGGTTCTGTTAGTAATATTTAGGACCAACTTTCTACTCTCACACCCGCTACCAAAATACTCTACTGCTTTAACTATCTGGAGAATTACAATCAAGATTTGTCCAATCGTATCTATTTTCATTTTGTTTTTACTTTATGACAAAGTCTGTTACCAATCTGAAGTATATTTAATGGGCAGTAGATGATGGTAAGAGATTAAATCATGGTGGAATTTTTTGCTTCACATATGAAATGGTGTTTCAGTATGCCTGCATTTTCTTCTTGATTGAAATAAACTGATTACTTTGCTGTGTAACTTAAGGGATAACCGAATATCATATGCGGGTTTGGTTGCTTGTGATTGGAAAGTTTTTTGTTTGTTTTTGGACACTGAATGAAATATTTTTTTTTGTTTTTGGACAACAAAAAAAAAAGTAAAAAGAATTTGCCACATGAAAGAATGCAGAAATTGCCCTGTTCATCATACTCTTGTGAATACTTTTGGATGAGATGATGCCACACTGACTTGATGCCCTGTTTTCTGCTGTGCGAAGTCTCACCACATAATGATATTTTGAATCTCCTTCAGTCAAGCTCTGCACTTTGAATCTGCCTAAATCGAGCAATCATCGAATAAGCACTGAACAAAAGTGTCATTTTATTTCGTGGACGTTCATCTCCACCTCCATCAACTGTAACAAGCAGCTGAGAGACAAATGAGCCATTATTTAAAAAGTGACTTGTATACTGATCTAAAGATATAATGTACAGCAGTTCATTCCTGTGTTTAAAGGCCGTGGAGGGTTCAAAATTGTGGATTTTAATTAATGAGGCTCCACCTCCCTGCACACAAGTTTTGGTAATGCCAACAGAACCTATGCGAGAAATGACATGTTCTTCTTGCAGCTGCAACACTTTAACAAACTGATATGTTGTAATTGTTAATGTTTTCCCCCAACTTTTTTCCCAATCATGATCACAATAACTTGCTCACTTCCAAGATTTTGACAGGTGCTGAACAACCTCTACATCTGTATGAACCAAGGCCTTATCATCTCTCGCTAAAACACATCCTTTGTTACTAAATTCTGTTAATGATAATTGTAATGCATGCATAGCATAGTGACTGTTTATAGAGTGTCCACCTTTGTCTCGAGTTGATCGACAAAGTGAAATTTCGGGTTCACACGCTTATTTTCATGATGCCTCTTTGCTTGGAATGTTTTGGATCGAAAGTTTTGTGCGTACGTGTAAGCAGCAGACAAAGAAATGGGTATTCCAAGAACTTGTTTTAACAGAGAACAGCCCGTGGCATATCCAGCCACGACTTTTTGTTTACGAACAGTGTTTCACAAATTAGACGTGGATGTGCTTGTAATCCCTGACCCGCACTATCGAATGATGAGAGCAAACAAGTTGCTAACATTGGATATTTTTCAGCAAGCGTTTATCTACCAGAACCTTCTTCATGAACCATTATCTCTTTCTATCTCTTTTTGTTTTCATGATTTGTTTCAGATGTTTGTTTAGTTTCAGTCCATTTCTCCAAGTTATTACACATTTCAACTTCATTGCGTTTAATGCCACGCTTTTCAAAGACCAGTCCACCTACTTTATGTTTATTCAAGTACGTTCTGCTAGTCAATTTTGTAAAGATAAGCCTTAAAAGTTTTCTGTCTTTTTCTGTTCTTGCAAAACTTAATGCTGGAACAATTAAATCTTTCAATTTTGATGCAACTTCTGCTTTTACTATCTGATCATGATTAGGCTACCTTAAGTTACCAATCATTTTACTCCATTCAACACCTTGTAATCTTTTAGTCAAATAAGCTACTGGTTAATATTTACCTGCTGTATACACCAGAATGACAGGCAAGTTGTTAAGCATAAAATCTTGAGCAACAGTGCTCTTGTAGTTTAAAATGGGACCCTTTACTGTTACTTCTTTATATACATGTTTATTGGTTTCATTGTATATAAACCATGCATGTTTCAGTTGCACACAAACGTCACATTCAGTGGCATAAGCAACAAGAAGGAGTCCTTTAGCTCTAATCCTAGACCAGGGGTCTCCAAACTATGGCCCGCGGGCCGGATGTGGCCCGCGAGGCCCTCTCATCCGGCCCGTGGAGACCTTTTTGTCTACGGAAAAAAATTACGGAAATTTACGTGTATCCTGCCAAGATCAGCCGCCGCTTACGTGGACGTTATGTTTTTACCGAATTAAAATAGAGGCGCGCAGTAGTGCGTTATGTTTTCCAACCGATCACTACATTGCAAAACCTTATTCGCTGCTTACTTTTTCTACTTCCGTTCACAGTCAATGAGATGATATAACGCCATCTAGTGGCGGAGTTTTTAAATGGTTTGCTGCTTGTTCAAGACTTGATTATTTTGATCACAGCGATGGCCGAGAAGAGGAAAAGAAAAATAGACGATGAGTGTCGGCAATTTCAAGAAGAATGGAGTTTGAAATACTTCTTCATCAAATCCAGCGAGAAAGCATTGTGTGTGATTTGCAACGTAACCGTGGCTGTGATGAAAGAATACAACCTGCGCCGTCATCATCAAAGCAAACATCAGGAGAAATATGCACAGTTGGAGGGTAAAGTCCGTGCCGAAAAATTTTCTAAATTACAAAATCAACTCACATCTCAGAGGACATTGTTCAGTAAATCCTCAAATGAAAATGAATCCTTAACTAAGGCCAGTTATAAAGTTGCCTACATCCTGGCTAAAAGTGGCAAACCGTTTACAGATGGTGAAGTAGTGAAGGAATGTTTGTTGGAGGTGGCTGAGGAACTTTGCCCAGAAAAGTCTAAACAATTTGAAATGTAGCTTTGGGTGCAAATACCATTGCCCACCGTGTTGCAGACATGGGTGAAAACATTGTGACTCAAATAGCGAAAAATGCAAGCAAGTTTCGCCATTTTTCAATTGCAATGGATGAATCGCTGGACAGCTGTTCCACCTCTCAACTGCTTGTGTTCATTAGAGGTGTGGATGAAGACATGAACATAACACAAGAGCTGGCTTCCCTACATAGCATGTATGGCACTGTTACCGGAGAGGATATATTCAATGAGTTGAAAAAAACATTTGCTGATTATAACTTGGACTGGACTAATCTCAGTTGCCTGACTGTTGATGGAGGAAAGAACATGAGTGGCATAAAGAAAGGCTTGGTTGGACAAGTGAAGCAGATGTGTAATGAGAAAAACATTCTACAACCAATGTTCCTGCACTGTATTATTCACCAGCAAGCTTTGTGTGCTAAATATATGGACATTAGCAGTGTACTGAATCCTGTGGTGAAGATGGTGAATTTAATAAGGTCACATGGGCTCAACCATAGACAGTTCAGAGACATGTTGAAAGATACAGACACAGAATCGCAAGATTTACCATATTACACAGCAGTAAGATGGCTAAGTTGTGAGAAAGTTCTGAGCAGAGTATTTAAGTTAAGAAAGGAAATAGGTGACTTCCTGGAAAGTAAAGGCAAGCCACAGCCATTACTGTCTGATGAAGAGTGGGTATGGAAATTGGCCTTTGCTGCAGACATAACTAGTCATTTAAATTTTCTGAACTTAAAACTACAAGGAGAGGAAAATCTAGTTTCTGATCTATACACTCACCTAAAGGCCTTCAGATCCAAACTTGTCTTGTTTTCGGAACAAGTACAGGCCAACAACTTGACACACTTTCAGCAGTGCAAGGTCTTCATGGCTGAAGCAACAGCTGAGTTCCCCACGTCATTTGCATGCGAGATCATCAAAGACCTCCAGCTGCAGTTTCAGCAGCGGTTTTCTGACTTGGATTCAAAGGCAGAAGAAGTGAGACTGTTTCAAAACCCATTTGAAGCAGATGTGGCCAGTTGCCCAGATGAACTGCAGCTGGAGGTCATTGAGTTGCAAGCAAATGACCTCCTTAGGGACAAGTTCAAAGAAGGACTGGTGGGTTTTTACCAGTTTTTGCCCAAGGAAGACTTTCCTAATGTCAAAACTTTTGCATCAAGGTACCTTTCAATCTTTGGAACAACATACCTGTGTGAACAAACATTTTCAAGAATGAAATACATGAAGAACAATTTGAGAACAAACTTGTCCGATGATAATCTCAGGTCACTGTTGATGTTAGGGACATCAAATCTAAAGCCAGAAATGTCTGCTATTTTGGCATCCAGGAAACAATTTCACCATTCCCACTAATACAGGTGTTCATGTGTAGTGTATCAATGTGTTATTAAATAATAACTGAATAAAATAATATTAAATAAATAATTAAAAACAACGTCCATGTTTTGATTCTTTTTTATTTGGACCTCGAGTGTGTAGTCGGCCCCCGAACTGCTGTTTGATAGTTAATGCGGCCCTCGGGTTGAAAAGTTTGGAGACCCCTGTCCTAGACGAAAGGTGATTTTTGATGTTATTCACAGTATCTTCTCGATTTTTCACTGCTTCATCCCAAGATAAATTACAAGCATTACTGTCATACCACATATTGTTCTTGCTTGCCATATTTCTTTTACAATCTCTTTTCATTTAAATTTTTCAGTTGTCGTTTTGATTTCAGAATATCTGCCTCAGTATAGGACAAAGAGGACAAACTTGAAGTTGATGCCTTATTCAGTTTTTTGAAATTAGGACAGTTGCTTCCCCCTCGTCTGGATCACACCGAACCATTCTACAATATTCACTTAAAATAAACTTTGCAAATCTGTCATCCTGACAGCAAAGGACTGCTGCACCATTTCCTTGATCTACAGCCTCATGAAATGTTATGTCTTTCTGGTAATGTACATGTGAGTTAAAAACCATCTGCATTCGGTTTTTAATCAAAACCACAAATGTATGGCTTGGCTTAAGGGTAATAATAATTCCCTTTTGATCTTCAGAAAGGCAACTATGAAAAACATCATACAGAATGGATTTGTTTATTCCAGCATTTGCACCCCACCACACCTCCTTTTCTATGTCATACTGACCAGTGACACCCAAGATCTTACTAGCTTCAGTCAACAATGATGGTCCCAGTTTGTTAGAATGCCAAGTGTGACGAACATTTCGCACACAATTCATATAAACATTCAGACAGTCTGGCAAGTCTTTTGGATTTAAACTGACGCCACCCTCAAAATATTTTACTGCTGTGCTCAGTGATATAGCCATGCATGCACTAGAGTCTTCTTCAGTGCTGGAATTGCCACAATTGAACTGAGACATTGCCGACATAATTGCATCTATCTCCAGATTTGTGTTGAAATAAAGGGATTGTGGTTGCCTTGCCTGTACAGTAATGAAATCTAATTTAGCAGTGTTCTATCATCCCCTCACTTCTCCATGTAGGTACTTCAGTGTTGTCTTCTATCATCTCCTCACTTTTTGATGTAGATACTTCAGTGCTGTCGTCAATCATACCCTCACTTCTCAATGTAGGTACTTCAGTACTGTCTTCTGTCATCCCCTCACTTCTTGTTGTAGGTGTTGGCACTTCAGTGACTTAAATAATCTGGGTCTTTTCTCGACCGATCTCTTCACTGTTTGGCTTTTCACAACTCAATGACGTTTCTTCAAAGACGATTTCATTATTCTGTGTTTGTCCTCCTTTGATTTCATCACAGTCATCAAGTGTGTCATGATCTTCTTCATCACTGTCCAACTCCAACACATCATGTTTTCTCTTCAAGTCTCTTGCACATTTGAAGACTATAGCAGTTTTACTCTTTCGACCTCTTTTTTTGGGCGGGGGGGGGCCTCTCATGTATTTACTCAATGCCGTATCCCAGTTCTTGTCAACTGTGTCTATTTATGTCATTAATAATGTCCTTCGTTGTTTATGAGAGTTTATCAGCTCATTGATATTTCTTTTGCTTTGTGGATCCAAATGTCCCTTCTTCATTCTATCAACTTTCTCCAACTCCTTTTTTTTTCAACTAAGTCATCTATTTTAGATATTTCTCTTGTTATCTTTATGTATTTACTGTTATATTTCTCAAATGGATCTTTATCTGCTGAAGATACTTTTATGGAGCTTAAATACTGTAATGCTTCTCTTCTTCCCCAAAGTCTCCAGTTTGTCAATACGATTCAATCTATGAGCTTTTTCTGTTTGTGTTCTTTCACCAGTTTCAAAGACTCTTCATTCCGAAATTGATAGAATTTCTGTCGTACTGGCGGCTGTGCCTTTGCAAAGTCTTCTTCATACACTTTTATTCCATGTACCTGCAAGACATAACATACAAACAAGAACTGTCAACATTGTTTGACAAATTCCCCATGGAAAGAGCTATGTTTATTTTGTGTGTTGGTTTGGATATAGGGTAACATATAGAACTTGTATTTTTAAAATCATTAACAAGAGGTCTATGAAAGCCTGTATCACTCTACTGGGTATATTAATATACTTGCTGTGTTGGCAAAACATAAGTTCAGAACATATACCTTGTGCTATAGCTATAATAGAGGAGAAGATTTTCAAAACTGTCTTATATATGACTATATGGAATTTTTGACACCATGAGGTGAGGCCATTTATGACCCCAGGGTCATTCAAACATAGTTCAGTATCATGCTCAAATGCTACATGCAAAATACCAAAGCTATAGCTATAATAGTTTCAGAGAGGAAGATTTTTAAACTTCGACTTATATTTATGCCTATATGAAATATCTAACCCCCTGGGTGGGTCCATTTATGACCCCAGAGTCATGAATCATGCAAACACAATTCAGTACCGTGCCCAAATGCTATATAATATTTTCAGAGGAGAAGATTTTTAAAGTGTGCCTTATATAAGCTTATATAGAACAATTGACCCCCACCCCCTGGGCATGGCCATTTTTGCTTGATGATACTGAAGGTCAAGGTCATTGACATAGTAGGGTTCATCCACTTTGAATGTGTAAACGACATTGCTATCCAGTACCATATAAACTTAAATTGTATCTTTAACCCAGAAAATAACTATTAAAGTTTTTCTTTGTAAAGGTCAATTTCATTCATGGGCTTGGACTTGTCCCTGGAACATTGTCACTTCTGGTGAATGTCTTTATTAAGTATCAAAGCAATAACTTGTGTAATTTCAGAATAATAAAATTTAAAAAAATCTTTTAACCAAAATTTCAACCTTGAAAAGTAACAATTTTTTTCCCCTTCTATAAGGTCAAGTTCGAGGTCAGCAGGGGGTTGGGGCTTTGTGTATGTATGAATGTATGTACCAAGTGTCAAAACAATACCTTACATAGTTAAAGAGATATAAGGGTTACTAAAAACTTGAAACAAAACTTTTGTTTATAATTTCATGGTTAAGGTCACTGAGAGGGTGGGGCTTGCTCTTTCACCTATGGATCACCCCAATGAATGTCCATACCATGCTTCAAAGAAATAACCATAAAGGTTTTAGAGATATAAAGCTTTAAAAATTTTTTAACCGAGTGTTGACGGCACTGTTGCCATCTCCATCGGAAAAGTAACTGCTATGTCTCACCCTCCAATAAAGTGGGCGAGACAAAAATGATGTTTTATAACACAAAAAGCTGCTAAATATGCTGTAAGAAAAAAAATGCTATAAGAAATTTTTATAATACCTGTCGGCCATCTTTTCAATGGTTCCAGCAGCTCCCAAAATACTCTACACAGTATAGTTTGCTGCTGTTACAGCCGCTGGTGGTGACTGGTTACTGGTGATTGTAATTGGGGTAGCTGTAAATTCTGGCATTTGGGATGGCATAAAACCAATTTCAGGTGTGTCCAAAGAAGGCAATACTGTATTGACAGTTTCCTTTTTCTCCCTGTAAGTGCACGTATAAAACTGCATCAATGATCTTACAATATATATCTGCATTTGGTTACAGTGCTTGTTAACATTAAACGCGAATAATATCTTACATGATTAATAACAACAGGTTTTACTTCTAGTGCACATGAACAACTATGTATATACAATATGAGGCCTCAGTTGCTCTCGAGATTGGCCAATAGGTTTTAGAAGAGGTTTTAATGTAATAATGTATAATCTTATTTGAAGAAAATGTGCACACTAGATGTGTCTACAAATCATGATCAAACTTTTTTTTAAAACAAAATATCTCTTTGTTTTACTGGAACAGCCCTCGACAGAATTTGACCAAATTGACAGAAAGCATTCTAGCTTAAAATACCTTTCACATTTATAGAAATGATGCAGATCCACTATTAAATCTGGCTACCATTACTTAAAGATGAAAAACATTGACATCTTTATCTAACAAAATGCTTTACAAAATTTGACCAAATCTGACAGAAAGCATCATGTCATAGAGGTCTTTCAATATTTGACTGAAAGCATCCTGTTATAGAGGCCTTTGAATATTTGGCAGCATCCTGTCATAGAGGCCTTTCAATATTTGACAGAAACCGTTCTGTCATTGAGGTCTTTAAATATTTGACAAATAATGTTGAAGTGCCATCAAATATGGTTGAAGGTATGAAAGCATAGACTGGGTCACTCTTATGATTAGACTGCTTTTCTTACTGAAATGGCCCTTAAATTACAGACTTACAGAATAATAGGAACAAATATGGAGAAGAAAAAGAAAACAATCGTTGCAGTCAAATCCAGATATTGGTTTGTCCAGGTTTGATCTGGATGCAGGTTTCATATTGGATCCAGTGGAATCGGTCAGGGAACCAGACCTGACTTTACAGGAGTACTGCCATTTTTTCATGCAAAATGCATGCATGATAGAGAAATGTCATCCAACAAACAAAAACATGTTAAAGGCAAAAGGGACAATTGTACTCTCAAAAAGTTCAGACAATTAGCACAGAAGTATAAAAAGAAATATTCTGATTTTTGGACAAAATGCAAGAAAGGCACCAATTACATTTATTGGACATCATGTCATGTTGATTTGCATATGTATCATGATGGGAGAGATGATTGCTGTCTCCACATGAAATTTTAAATAAATCCCAATGATTACATCAAATTAAGAGATATAGCAAAAAGCCATTGAGATCCATGGGGTTTGGAACTGCTGTTTCTGAAACTGTACTGGAGGTAATTGAAGTCCAAGCGTACTTTACAAACTTTTTAGTTCATCATAATGTTTGCCTTTGCTGCATCAGATCACACTTTTTAACTTTTCAAATGTATGTTTTCCAAGTCTACTGTAGCAATACATGATGTTTCATTACACCATACTGAAAATTGGTCTTGAGGAAGAATATTGACTGCCTTACTGAAAAGATCTTGTTAGGGTTGGCAGGTCTGAAAAACTTGAGAAACCTTGAAAGAGTACTCATAACTTGTGTAATCAACAGCATTGGAAGAAATTTCATCGTAAAACAACCTGACGCAGATGTTTTGGTCAGCTGCCCTTGCATTTTGCTATTGGGTAGATGTCAGCCAGTTGAGCATTCTCAGGTTCACTCAGACCTCTTGTTTTTGTTGTGTTCTTCAAAGAATACACAAACATTTAAAAAAAAAAATTATTGCAGATTGAAAAACATTTTATTAAACAAGAATGAATTGGAGAGGAGAACAAAAATGGGACCCTAGAGTACTCTTTGAATTTGGAAGTTAGAGTAGTCCTTTTGAAACCTTGGGGGCCCCCGGTGACCGAGTGGTCTAAGGCGCTTGCCTTTACAGATCACTGACATATCAGCTCTGTCCGCATAGGTTTGAGTCTCAGGCTCGGCCAACGTGTGTGTGTGAGAAAGCTTCCTGTGGGTCAGTGGTTCTACCTGGGGTTTTCTCAGGTTCTTCCTCCACCAAATATACTGGCCACCATGTATAACCTAACATGTGCTGAAAAATGGCGTTAAACCCAAAACAACCAACCAACTTTTGAAACCTTGTAGTTTTATCTTTAAAATTGCTCAACTGTCTTTTCAGCTAATGGAAACCAGCCAACCAGGACAGTTCAAACTGTGGGCTTTGATAGGGAGTGATCTTCATGCCATGAAACTAAATGTTCCCCGAATCTTCTATGTCAATCAGAAAAGTCCCAAGGAAGGAGAAGGAGCGAGTATGTAGAACATTTTAATAAAATCTTGTGTTTAAGAATTTTATGTGTGACTTTTGCTATACTTTTGATAATGTCTGTATTTGTAATCTGACTGGAAACGTGTGTATATGTATGTATGTATGTGTGGGTGCGTGTATATATATATATATATATATATATATATATATATATATATATATATATATATATATAAAACTAAATTTGTTGCAAATGTTTATAAAAGGTTCTATATTGATAAATGTAAAATAGTGTTTCTAATCAGATAAAAAGTTTTTATTTTTTTAAAAACATTTTTCAGAGCTATTTACGGCTATGATATCACTTAGTTTCTATGGAAATTTTCACAAAAATGTGGGTTTGGGGTTAATTTGACAGGTTATGTCTTTTTTCCATGAAGGTGTTGCATGCCAGAGTTCTGTCCATATATTAGTGTCCTTAGATACACACCGCTTGTGATATTTCATCAGTCAATTTATGCAAAGTATGGTGGTGTATGAGTGTGGGGTCCGTGTAAACTAAATAGGGAATCGGCAACACTAGAAATAGCCACATGGATAGTTTTATGAGGTACATCAAAACTGTTTGTGATGGACCAGCTATGAATGTTACAATAAAAAATTACAGGCAGGTGACTTGAATTACAGACAGAAATTTGGCCAACTACTGATACGTATCTGCCTCGGTAAACATGTCAGAGTTTTCCAGAAAAACTGCCCTTTGTGTAAACAAATAAATTGTTTAGCTTTTTGTTTATTACATGTTGTATTTGGTTTGTCTGGTGTTCTACAGTATAGCAACACAAGTTATTTTTTAGTCCTAAGGCAATTGAAATAATGTGCCTTGCTCAAGGATGCACCATGATAGCTGACTTGGGCTGATCCAGTGGTAGGATTTGAACCTGCACCCTTTTGGTCACAAGTCTGGCACATCAACCTCTGGTCCACTGCAGCTCCTGCCTCCAAACACTGCAGCTCCTTCCTCGGTTAATCGTCTCTTACGACGTGCCGGAAGGTGCATCGGGCCTATTCTACATCCCCAAGACCCAAGGGGGTACATGTTAGAGCTCTTGCATAATGTAAATAATTACTCGTATTCTACATCCCAAGACCCAAGGGGGTACATGTTAGAGCTCTTGCATAATGTAAATAATTACTCGTATTCTACATCCCCAAGACCCAAGGGGGTACATGTTAGAGCTCTTGCATAATGTAAATAATTACTCGTATTCTACATCCCCAAGACCCAAGGGGGTACATGCTAGAGCTCTTGCATAATGTAAATAATTACTCTTATCTTTGTTATATTACCATATGTTTGTGAGAAGTGTTTTTCTGATGATTTGATCAATTGGTTGGGGCTTATTTTTGGACTTTTGATTTATATGTCTGCACAAATGATGATGAGATTATTTGTGAACTTTGAGAAATGTGCCCTGATGTTAAATTCTGAATATATCCATTGAAACTGACCATACAAGTCAAACTTGTATTAAACACCTCTGTGGAGAAGAAAAATGATGTTGTTAATAGTACAGGTGGCTGCTTAACAGAGAATCAATCCACATTAATTTGGTGAAAATGACTTCAGAAAAATGATTGTTAAAGGCAGGCATTTATACCTCTAATATGCTTTTTTTCCTACCTAATTTTGATGTAGAGTGTACTTTTACCATATCCTCAGCATCTGATAGGTTTTCATATCTATTGACAATTCTTTACAGTGTGGAAGAAAGTGGTGAAAACTTTGCCAAGGTCACATCCTGTATATAATTTGTACGAGTATTCCGTCCCAGAGGATGTCTATCAGGAACACACTAAGTAAGTATCAGTTATTGTAAATCTTCATGTTTTAGCATCATTAAACTTAAACATCGCCATTATTAGCAATGTAAAATTTTAGCAAATTGCTCATGTGGGGTAGGGCGAATTGGTGGTAGTTTTACCCTATCTAAAATAAGAACCAATATCTGCTGCTATGCAAGATTGAAGAAATAAAAAGGTGTTGATTTAACACAACAAAAGGAATTATCAGAACCCACATTATTTGAATTGCTAAGAACTTTGAGTGGGGTTTAAAAAAAATGATAGCCATGACGTCAGTTTGGGCATTTTTTAAACATTCATCTGTACAATCATTTTGTATACATAACTAACCATAGTTGTAGGTGTTGGCATTTAAATCATGCAAATTTTTTTGTTACAAAATATATGTGAACATAAAATTTAGCAAAAATTGGTTTGCCCATTTAATTTGTGAAAATGTTATGGTCGCTAAAATTTGTGAGGGCTGTTCCATTTAAACGTACATGGTACCCAGGGAAGGCATTTGTTTTTAAATATATCCCAGAGTACTCCGATTACTGAAATAGTTTACATGAAAATGACACAAAATTCTAAATTGCATCTACGGGTGACTATTCCATGTTGAAAGTGCCTTCCCTTGGGTCCCAAGTATGTTTTACTGGAACAGCCCCAATGTTTGTGTGTGTATATACATGTATGTATGTATGTATATGTGTGTGTGTGTATATATATACACATATACATACATACATGCACACACATACGTCCGTCTTATTTTTGTTAGTTCTGTTGCTGTAAGAGTTCTAGATGAATTTCATAAGAGCATACATTTTTATGGTATTGATTGTGCGGTCATGTCCTGCTTTTAATGTGCATATGACCTATAGTCTTGAAACTGTCAAAAATGAATTCATGCTTAAAAACTCCTATTTGAAAACCATTTGTAAAGTCTCTGGATATCAATCAAATTTCACAGTTGTGTATTTATACCAAAGACAAGATACCCTTATGGAACCTGATTTCAGAACAAGTTAAGCCTGTTTGGCAACTATGGGAACTTATTTCACAGTAAGCTCGGCCTGTTTGGTGACTGGAGGCATTGATTTCAGAGTAAACATTGAGCTCAGACTTTGAGACCTTGAAAAACTTTAAATTAGGGTAAAAGAGTTGCATGAATTCCTTTTTGTCATGCCTTTTTCAGATAAAAAATGTCAGACTTGTGTCTGCAGCAGCATCAAAACTGTGTCAAAGATTTTGAATAAACCCATGTTAAATCTTTTGTACAAGCCCATGATACAGTTTTTATACAAGCCCCTGTTAAAGTTTTTGCAAAAGTTCACAACTTTGAAAAGGTAAGACACTGTTCTGTGGAACCCTTGTGTAAACAAAATAATTCAGCTGTTTTTACAAGGTGTTTTTGGATGCCAAAAATTATTTTGTGTTCAAAAACATGGGGACAAAGAAAATAATTTTTAGTAAAACGGTCTGTAAACTTTGGGTTGTGGTGGGGGTAGGGCTAGTTAAACTGGTATTTGCATTTTTGGAATTGTCTGATTACCTGTTGTTTTTGAGACATAGATAACTAAATTAAAATATTTGCAGTCTATATATCAGTTGCTTTTGACCCTTTTGTATGCTTGCTGTAGTTTCCAAATGCGATAATAAATACTTTGAATTGGCAGTTTGTGAATGACGGTGAAGTTCAAGTTATCAGAACTGCTATGCATGATAATCTCACCATATACAAGATTTAGCAGTTTCATAATTGGTATATTGAACAGAAACTGTCAAAAACTGCTGAAACCTACATGCAGAAAGTCAAGAAATATTGATTCCTTAATTCAGATTTCCTCTGCTATAGTCCAGAGTATGAACACTATAATTTGCACTGCCATTTTCGTACAGACTGACTGCCATTTTCATACAGACTAAACAGTTAGCCAATCAGTGCTTGTGCTTCAGTGGAAAATTGAAAAAAATTACAGGCAGGATAAATGTAAAGTGCGAGTATTATTGCCGTGTGATATTGTTACTGTTCCAATGTCATACAGTTTAAGCATCATGGTTTAAATCTCTCAGTCATGACTGGTTCAGTGAAACATGATTGGCTTCGCTCTTGGTTAAATGTTCCTTGGCACAATCAGATATACTTGTATTAACAAGTTGAGACTGATCATGACTGGTTCAGTATGATATGATTGGTCAGGAGAGGAGGAGTGATAAAAAGATGTGAATGATGGAGAAAAAATGAATCATTTTGCAAGAAGTCATTTCTCTGAGTGTTGTCAGGTATTACCTAATGTTTGTGTAAGTTATATGTTGCCAAGAATCATAAATTGAGAAAAAGAGGAAAAGGTTTCAGAAGAAGCAAGTAGCCAGCAATTTTTTGCCATACATTTGTATATGAATTGTCGCTTACAAATCCAGAATTTTGAAAATGTTCATTTAAAAAGTTGTATAATTCATTTCTGTATTCCGTCAGAGTTGATTCATCCAGTTAAGATTAGCATCTTCCATTCAATACAGATCAGTCTAAGCCTAGAAGATGCATGCTTTTTCTAATTCTGCATCATTGAAAGTGCTCGCACACAGTTCAATCTATGACAAAGAGAGCCATAGATATTGAGACTCTTCATTGATGTCAAATCAGTTGCAATCAGAAATGGTGATCACATGCTAATAATGAAGGGAGGAAGGCACACTTGGGCTAAATTAAAAATCATAAAGTGGTTTGTAACATCATGAGTTCTATAAATTATACAGTACTGTGTGGACAGCATGAAACATGTAACAAGTTAGGCTAGTGGACACTTGACTGATTTCTTATGCAAACAGTACCAGTGATATCACCGTGTCAAACATTTTGCTTACAGTTTGATCTAAATATAACAGATACAAACACATGATGAACATAATATACAACATGAATACAACACACATGTTGTGACGTATATTCAGCATTTATTGAAAGCGAGTCTACTTCAATCCATTTTAGAAACGAATCTGTAATTTATTTATAATATTTAACAGTTTCAACATTTACATTATTATAAAATAGGTGTGCGGTATATGTATTTCTGTCCGAGATTTGCCCACAGCACAATTGATTGCTTTTATTGTTGATATTAGTTTTTGTACTATTATAATAAAATTTGGTTCTTTTCCTTATTCTATCACCTGTCATTTTATGATGCTTATTTAAAAAAAATAAATTGAAAATAGATTTTTTTTTTTATCAGCTAAGTAATTAAGAGATATTCATTTCATTCAAAGAACTAGGAACATATTGCAATGGTTCTGTATCAATATCAGTATCAATGAACCTGATGATTCTGCCTGATAAATTTTTTCCTTATTAATAATAGGATGGCCATCATAAGATCATTAGGGAAGAAAACCCAGAGATATAAATTATCAATATAAATTTTATACAAAATTCTACAATACAAAAAGAAATATTTTCCACAAATTTTTACATTTTTCCATCAGTTGAGACATGGGGGCATGGTACCTGGACCACCAGAGGGAGGTTTTGCCCCCTGTCCCTTGTCCTGCTACTTTTCCAACTTCTTTTGCTACTTTAGTTGTTATTGAAACCCATGAAACGTAAAAGGTATCTGTATATATGGTATTCTGTCAATCTTGCCCACAGTGAAATAAGTGCAGATCTGTCATCCCCTGATGTCGAAGGAGTTTACGAGACCCAGGTACCGCTGTTGTTTAGAGCGCTTGTTAAACTGGGATGTGTGACAGTGGTCAACAGGGACTTTGCCAAGTTCATGGCAGGGAGGGTGAGTTGGAAAGGATGAGACTTTGTGACGTTATAGAGCATATTTTAGGTGCCAAGTGCACAAGAAATGACATATGAAGACTAAGTTATATTGGGAGGAAGAAAATCTTTATCAGATATAGAATTGTTATGTCCCACCATGACAATGGTTGTGGTATATAATGCTACCTTGGTCCAAAAGTACATCACATGACAGTGGTAGTGACATGTATAGTGTTGTCCTGGTCCAAATGTACGTCTGTCCATACACCTTAGTTAACTTTTGTGTTTAGGTCATTTCAGGCATTGTAGTGGGGCATCCGTGTTTCATGAACAGATTCGGCTTCTAGATTAGTCTTTCATATGCCTCAAACATGTAGAGTAAAATCAGTAACGGTCTATATGTAGTCATGCCTCAAACATGTAGAGAAAAATCAGTAACGGTCTAATTGTAGTCATGCCTCAAACATGTAGAGAAAAATCAGTAACGGTCTAATTGCAGTCATGCCTCAAACATGTAGAGAAAAATCAGCAACGGTCTAATTGCAGTCATGCCTCAAACATGTAGAGAAAAATCAGTAACGGTCTAATTGTAGTCATGCCTCAAACATGTAGAGAAAAATCAGTAACGGTCTAATTGTAGTCATGCCTCAAACATGTAGAATAAAATCAGTATCTGTCCAATTGTGGTCATGTATTAGAAAATACAAATTATGTTATTGAATTCATACAACTGTTACTTGGTAACTTCACAAGATTTATTGGGTGACTTTTCATATGGAAGAAAATTCTTATTGTGTGTTATAAAATATACTTGCTGAAGTTGATTCAGATGAATGTGCTTTATGGTTCTTTTGTAGTAAAATACATGTGGGTTTTTTTCTGAGTTTGCAGAAAGAAGGAATTTTATATGGCATAGGGATATGTTGTAATAAAATGTTCTCCCCCCCCCCCCCCCCCCCAATATTTCTGAACAAAGCACAGATGCGATTTTGTTTTTATTACATATCCTTTCATTTATGCTTTCCAAACATTTTTAGCTTTTTATTATGGATGAAATTTGAATTTATACAAAGTTTGATTTGGTGCGATTCAAATACGGATTGAACATTCATATTGATTGCCAGACTAACAGTGCAAGTTTGAATGAGTATATAATGAATCTGCTAGTGCAACTTAAGAAAGAATTTGACATGTAGATGCAACTGATTTAAATCGCAATGATCTCGCATGGTGACAACTTTTTCAGGAGACGGATACATTCGAGTTGGATCACCTACAGTTCCGAACTCTGGCACAGTTTTCTTACCTGGAACCTGGGACTATCAAACATATCTACCTGTATCATCATGTCTGGTGAGATTTTAGAGCCCGTTTTTAACCTCAAATTATACCATTAGGATTGCTTCTGTCAGATTCTGAGTTTTTAGTTAGACATCATTTTATGTAGGTCGTCCTCAACTTGATCACTGGCATATGCAGATAATAGAAACTGTTGTAATGTCTAATTGTAATTTTTTTTTTGAAAGCATACCTAACTGCTTGTTTCATGAAATTAATTGAATATGTACCAATCAGAAAATGTCAGCTTAGTGGATTGGTTTGCCTGAGGAAGTTCAAGAAAGATGTCCAACTGAAAGTAGCCTGTGAGGATTATATCTGGACAAAAAACCGCTAGACATTCACAATGGAATTTGCAGGGAATCAACATTGGATGAATACTGTGCTTTTGCAGTCTTAAAAGATGTAAGGGTGTCACATGGTGGGAAAGATGACTGTTTGAAGCACATTTAAACCAAACACCACTTTAAATCAGTAAGATTTGATGCTTAAAATAAATTGTTGGATAAAAATTTTAAGAATTCCTATTTTATGTTAAGATTCCTATTACACTTCATTATTAGGCTTTGGCATCTCTGATTTTTTTTTCTGTGTCTTTTAACACCATATTTAGATTCACTGCTTTGTTGTATACAGATCATCTATCACAACACCATATACAGATCCATTGTCGCAACACCATATAATGGATCTAATTTGATGTAAATGTTATCCTGGTGTGTATGAAAGTGGAAAAGGAACTTTGTTTGGCCTTGTTACTTAAGGACCTGTTTTTACGCTTAGGTATTTCAATCACTCAAACAACCAAGGGACTGAGAAAATTAGTTGCAGAGACCTGTAGTTTGAATGAACTGGGTTTGATATAATTATAAACTTTGCCTGGTTTTCAAAGCAAGGTCAAGCCATCCAGGGTGTATGAGCAGTTCGTGTTTGAGACGACAGTATTCAGCTGTAAATATTTTGTATGTGTCTAAACACAACTCAAGAGGTTTCAGCTGTTGTAATGTTGGCAAACTCCAGTCTCAAAGTTTTGATTTCTTGGTGAATTCATATATTGGCTTATTGTGCATGGCTTCTGATCACAATCTTATTTGTGTCTTTAGGGACTTAACAAATTTTCGTGTGTGCAAGCATCTGTGTTTTGCCCATTTTAACAAAGGTGAGGCATAGATGGCCAGAATTTTATAATCCAGAGTCATGTTGGCCCGTGGGTGTGAAAAAAGTGGAGTCATTTTCTTGCCTGAGTAGCCAGTGGTTTAAGAATAAAAAAATGGCAGTAAATATAGGCCCTACTTTAAATATTGCAACTATATTTTCAGCAGGAGTAATTTAACAAAAGTATAATTCTCATTTATCTGAAATTGAATTTAAAGTATTTCTGTCCATTTAATTAAATTATCTTCAAAATTACCACCACAGCTGCCTAATTTGCCATGTTATATCATCGGCTCATTAAGGATACATGTAGGTGACATTATGATATTCATTCCAAAATTTAAAAAACATAGATGGTAATTGGCTGATAACATATTTTTAAAAACAATCAGCATTACTGATATCCATAAATTACTAATGACCCCCATATATGGTCAGTATTTAAACTTGCAGTTCATTTCTTAACTAATTTTGTATCATATATAGTTTGCATAGTCAGTTAGTGCACCATGCAACTGGTTCCCACTGTTTTCAGATCTGTATCATGCAACTGTGAAGAAACGTGTTAAAGAATGAGCCAATTTAGACAGGTACTGCATGTTTGCTCATACACAGATGATTGGTTACCATTTCAGGGAGATTCCACACAGATGATTGGTTACCATTTCAGGGAAATTCCAACAATCACCGCATCGAGTTTGAGGAATTGCTTTTGCAAAATGATTCGTATACAATTTGAATAAATTGTGTTCATCATTATGGCTTGTTTGGGTTTGGGAAATTGTGCCATCTAGAACAGCATGATTGGTGCATGGGTATGGTCTCACTGAACACAAGGTTGCCTCTCGTCTAGTATCAGAATTGCCGTCAGTGGTGATGAAAGGTCTTATTTATTGTCATGCCTTTCTTTAGCTTGCAATACTTGGCTATCACTTTTCGGTTGTCGACATGTTCATTTAAGTTTTTCACATCATATAACTTGTGCCATATTTACTGCATTCAACTTTACCTATTACATTATTGCTGTATGTGTGAAGCTTATAGACTCGTGTCCTGTATAATTAGCAGGTATTTTCTTCATAGAGCCATTTACAGGTGAGATGGTGTTCCACAGAACTCTTGCATTTCTTCAGAGTGCTTAAGTTATGTCTCTCGGGCATTGCTGTCATATTTGTACTGTAACTACAGTAGAAAACAACATTATTTTATATATGTATTCTTTTATCTTTCTATCTGCCCATTATGCCGTGTCAAGGGAATTGGCAATCTTTTTTTCATACTATTTTAAAGTTTCTAGTTTTTATATGTACTTTTCTTTTGTTTTGTTTCAGTGGCAACAAGATGATATTTGGGCTGTTTTTTCCTATGTCCAAGAAAGGCACCGTTTTTGTAGTGGATACTGTCCGAAGTGACCAGATGCCCAACCTAAACTCCGTCTTCAATGCTGAGAGAAATGCCAAGCAAGTATTCGATGACTTCATTGCAGATATGCTTTCATGCAGTTAACTTGCCATAAAGACACATTTTCATTACTTTAGTCCCATGGCGTTCAAAATGCTTATCTTGATACATCTTTTTTCATGCATTTAAAAGTGCCAAATCAATAAAGTCCATTAGAAATTTGAATTAAGAACTTTTTTTTTCTTCCAAAGACATATAATATATAATTTAAAGCTACAAGTTTATACACAACAACATATAGACTTGCAATAAGGAATGTTTCATACATGCCTTGTAAGAAAATAAACACAAAAGTACAAAAAGTACAGGGGTATTATGCACTCGTCTCCATTCACACTACATGTCCTATTCAATAATAACCAATGACAAGAATAATAATTTCAGTACTTAAATAAAATTTGGCTCTCTATGAGGGCTACTAGAATCTGCATGAAATGCATTGTATATGACGATGATGATTCCCAATCGGTGCTAGACTGGTTCCAGCATTAAATTGTATTGTGGGCTGATCCCAGATTAAGTCAAATCTGTGTTAGGCTTATCCCATGCATTAGAATGTATTCTGGGCTGATCCCAGATTAAGTAGAATCTGTACTAGGCTGATCCCAGCATATCTGGGCAGATCACATATTTAGTAGAATCCGCTAGGCTGATCCCCACATGAGAGTGTATTTTTGGACATCCCAGATTAAGTAGAATCTGTGCAAGGCTGATCCACACATCAGAGTCTATTTTGGGCTGATCCCAGATTAAATAGAATTGTGCTAGGCTGATCCCCGAATGAAGAAAGTATTTCAATTTCCAATTACATGTATCCAGATTAAACTAATTTTAATATGAAAATACTATGGTAGGAGTCCACAGTGTGACTTGGACAGATCCCAGTCAACAAGACTTGTTTAGTCTGGGCTGATCCAACAATTCTCAAGATAAGGGATGTGGGGTAGGGATGATCCCCTAGTTACAACAGTACACCAAAATTTATTAAACATGCATGGCATTATTATTATTATTATTATTATTATTATTATTATTATTATAGAATATGAGTATCCAATTGGGGAAACAAGCCAAAATGAATTAGATTTTTTTTGCTTTGTTAAGTTTTGCCTTCAACAAAAATATAAAATGAGAGTTCTTTATTTACAACTTTTTTAAAATCCTGTTTTATGTCTAGATCATACTAGTAATTTTCAAAGTTGACAAAGGACCTATTCATTTTATTTATCTACCAGCAATGTGAAGCTCTTTAAAATATGAAGCAGAGACTTTTTTCTGCTTGGCTAAAACATTTGCTTTATAAGGTTTTATTGCGAATCTTGTAAATTTTCAAAAACTGATAGCAGTGTATTTATAGTTCATCTTAGAAAATCAAAAGATGTAAAATGTTGACACAATGAACAAGATTTTAGATATTTTTTGTCCTAATACAAATATGATACATCCAAAGGACTGGACTCTTCATTAACGGATATAAAAGTACCAACACTTAGTAAATCCATTCTTCAAATGTACCATTTAATTTACACTTAGTAAATCCATTCTTCAAATGTACCATTTAATTTACACTTAGTAAATCCATTCTTCAAATGTACCATTTAATTTACACTTAGTAAATCCATTCTTCAAATGTACCATTTAAATTACACTTAGTAAATCCATTCTTCAAATGTACCATTTAATTTACACTTAGTAAATCCATTCTTCAAATGTACCATTTAATTTACATCAAAGTTTTTGTTGAATATTAGTGATCATGTGATTATTATAAATAATGGATCATTTCATTATTTAGGATGTCAAAGGGTGTAGGTGAAGACATGCTTCCTCCTAGTGGTCACAGTCTGGACTACAAGTTGGAAAAAGATGTGAAACAGGTTCATCGTGCAATTCAGCGTCTTTTGTCAGCATACAAAGATGAGAAGAGAGGTCCTACCTATATCACCGTACAGTCTCCACATGGTACGAATCAATGCAATTGGGAAATTGTCATCTTTTATTTTAGGATGTTGTAAAGTGAATCGTTTATGTAGAATATCCAAGCCTTTATACCTGATCAGACCTGTATAATGTCACATTGACCAATAGTATTTTTGTTTTCATTTTCAATTTTATCATGACTTATCCTAAACCCATTGATTATGGCCCCACATTGTGATACAGGAGCTCTACAGTAATCGCCTTTTCCATCCAAACTGTCCAGACAGATGTTCATACTTGTAACTAGAACATATTACATTCCATCCAAACTGTCCAGACAGATGTTCATACTTGTAACTAGAACATATTAGCAACCCCTTTGATATAATTCATTGCCATTTGATATGTGAACTGCTGGGTACATTCATTTGCCTTTTAAACGTGTCAGCTTTCCAGCTTTGTTTATGACCGAATTGCACCCCCACCCCTTTTTTTTAAAATATTTTTTTTTAAAAATCCAGTCTTGGAACTTTACAATAGCATTTTCTTAACCAGCAGTTTGGCGTGAAGACTGTCAAACAGTTGTAGATGTACCTTTAAGGGGTTAGTTTCTTCTGTTCATTTTTGACAGAGTTATGGGCCAAACGTTACCAAACTTTCTAAATGGTTTGCATTTGATACAAGAAACATGCCTTTTGATATTGGGGTCAAAAAGACAGGGTCACAATGACTTGTAAGAAAAATTGTTCCGTATGATTTTTGGAGTTCGTTATGTCCTACTTTTACCAAATATTGTGGATTGCTTGGATTTGAGAAATTCACTTGTGGTCAAAAGTAAAGGCCACAGAGACAGAAAAAAGGAAAAACAATTTCACATAAAGTTTTCTGTACCATATGCCTTAACTTAACTTTTTGGATGGCTTGCATTTGATACGAGAAAGAGATCTATTGATTTTTGTGTTAAAAGGTAAATGGTCTACATCTGGGAATCAAAGAAGGAAAACAGTTTCCACAAAACAACTAAATAAGCCCTATGCCACAAACCATAACAAAACTTTCCATTCGAGACAAGAAAAGCACATTTTGATTTTGGGGTCAAATTCAAGGTCACAATAACTGAAGGAAGAAAAATTGCTTCCACAAAATGACTAGAGTTCTGTGTCTTTTACCTGGACCAAATTTTGTGGACAGCTTTCATTTAAAACAAGGAAGACACTTGCCAAGTATGGAGTTTTACATAAAAGAAGTATAATAATATTGTTTACCACATGGCAGGTGTATGTAGTACCATTTGCATGACTCTTTTATTAAATGCAAAATTGGTCTAAACCATATCTCCTTCTTTTCTTATTAGATTTCTCTCACCTGACATCAATGATGCCTGGACTAATGGACTTCCCTCTGGTGCCAATACACATAACTGACAGGTGAATAAATGAACAAAATGTGAAACAACAGAGAAATAATCATAAAGCAATATTTACCAGATTTAAGATTGATTCCTAGCAGATTCAGATCAAATATTGCAGTATGTTGTATTTACTTAAGGTAGAGTGATCTGAACCCCTCACCCACTTTAAACTTCTCTCTCGGTTCAAATATTGCAGTATGTTGTATTTACTTAAGGTAGAGTGATCGAACCCCTCATCCACTTTAAACTTCTCTCAGATCAAATATTGCAGTATGTTGTATTTACTTGAGGTAGGGTGATCTGAACCCTCACTCACTTTAAACTTCTCTCTCTCTCTCTTCTCTTGAATACAACAAGTTGGGGCCAAACATCTTTTGGATGGCTTGCTAGTGATATTTTTAAAAGCATCTGTATGTTCACCTGCATATATACTTGCATACACATGCTTTTTGAAAATATACAACTGCACAGAAATCCAAGTGCTCATCTAGAAATATTTATGTACACTAATATAGTTCCTAATTTAGTTAACATACTTAGGGCTGTTCCATTTAAACATGCATGGTACCAAGGGAAGGCACTTTTTACAAAAAATATATACCAGGGTACTCTAATTACTCAAGGAGCTCATTTGAAAATGATACAAAATTCTAAACTGTATATATGGATGACTACTCCATATTAAAAGTGCCTTCCCTGGGTCACAAGTATATTTTACTGGAACAGCCCTTAGGTTACAAATGTGACAAACATACCCACATTAAAAGTTCACATAGTAATAATCTTGTATTTGACTATTTGGAACTGCTTGCATGCTGTATGGATATTGTATTAATATACATATTACACAAGCCATTTGAATTCTTTAGGGAGTTTTTACAGAATTTGGTAATATGACGGGAAGGGCAAAGTTTTTTTTACCTCGTTTGTGAGATCAGCAATCTAATCTTTAGATACTGAAGCAAAAACAAAAGAACAGTTGACCATTACAATTTTGAATTCTGTGAAATATTTTTTTTCATCAGTATCAATTTTTGTTGCTTTGCAAAAAGAATGGATTTTTGTGGGTACTTTAAATTTGTGGATGCAGCAAGGTGTTCTATTGTCTTCACAGAAGGATCATTGTAAATTGGAACTTTAAATTTGTCGCTTGTGGCAACCACAAAATTCACTAAAATTGGAGTAACCCAAGGAAATAAGAGTGAAATTACAGCAACCCAAACAGAGCTCCCACTTGAGCAAATGCTGCATAATTTACGCAGATTTGACAAAGATGACACAGAATATGCTTTCATTGTGCATATTATTGATGCAGAAATAAAACTAATGTAAGTATGTCTAGTATCCCAGCTTTGCTGAATATCATGTGCATTACTGTTTTTACTTCCCGTGTTTGATTGCCGATATCCCTCTAGGCGAGTAGTGAACAAATGCCACATATTGGGGGATATTTTTAGCTTCCCTACTCCACTGTGTGACTGTCAGTCAAAAATTGCTGACAACTCTTTAGGCGAGTGTTGAACAAATGCCATGGAATAATAATATTTTTAGCTACCGATCTGCACTGTGTGACTCTCAGTCAAATGCCCATATTCCTCTAGGTGAGTATTGAACCCCCACATGATACTGATATTTTTTAGCTACCCTACAGGACTATGTGACTGTCAAATACCATATTCTTCTAGGCAATTAATGGAGAAAGCCATGTTTTAAATACTGTATTTCCTGTCTGTAATTAGCTCGTGCTTCTATAAATGGAGTACATGCTGGTATATAATGTGCTTGCAGATCAGGATGTGTCCTTTTTTTTTTCTTTTTTCTTTTTTTATAAGTCTGTTGATTTGAGGTGAAGAACATAGATCAGCGGAAGCTCATTATTTCTCCAACAGTTTGTGTTTACATTGCTGGCAGTCATGTGTGTTTTATTATCCTAGGATAAAAGGTACAGTGTTACTCTGACCCAGTTCGTATCAGCCATCATCATTAACTCCTAAAAGCTGAATGCAACTCTTGGATTTGACAAGTTAGGGTCAATTGATTCAGAATATGGAACTGCTAGTGGGAGCTCTCTCAAATGTTGGACAAAGGAGTTGAAAACAAGAATTGTTCCCATTCATGACCTGCTTATAAACCAGGTAGATTGTCATGGACTTTTTCTTTTTTCAGTGAGGTGCTGTACAGTGTATTAGATTGGCAGAGAGTTGGCTGCAGGAGAACGATACAGCATTACATGAATGTGGACATCATTCTGCAGGTCAGCAATTACACTACATCTACCCAGGCAATTTTGTTTTATGACCCCCACTGTGATGGCAGAAGGTGGCATATTGTTTTGCTGCCGTCCGTAAATCTGTATGTTTGTCCTGAATCTGTTTTAGCATGATATCACAAAAACAATTCAACTTGAAGCCATGAAAATGTACACCCTATATTACGGGTCATAAATAGATAACTTGATAAGGTTGTAAAAGTCTTGCAGCAATTTTAAATTTGTATGCATCTTTTTGAAATTTTTTTTTTTTTTTTTTTTTTTGGCTGAAAAACTTTGCTAGCACAATTAAGTGAAAACCACTTGAGGTAGACAAATGAAATTTGGAATACAAATTTGTATTTACATATAAATAATCTGATTCAATTTTCAGGTCATTATCTCTAGTTTCAAATTCTTTGTGCATTTTTTGACTTTTTTTTGTTGACAAAAAGCCTTCTTTTCTTAGCACAAGTAAGCAAAGACCACTTGAGGTATATAAATAAATTACATTAGAGAGGCATATTTTTGTTCACATGTAGATGACCTGATTAGATTTTCAAGCTATTACACAATTTTTTGTGGGTTTTTTTTACAAAATTTGGGGGGAGGGGCACATTTTAAAACTTTTTCGAATTTGTAACAAAACTGTTGTGAGCACAATTCAGGAAAAATCATGCGAAGTAGACATGAAATTTGGTATGCATAAATAGATGCCATGATTAGAGTTTATGCCATGATTAGAGTTTATGACATGATTTGAGTTTATGCCATGATTAGAGTTTATGCCATGATTAGATCTACTTGTAATAAGTAGATGTGACTGGCACCGATAACGGTTCATGTTCTGGTGACCTTTGGAATTTCAGGTCTACTTATGTTCAGTAACTTGTTAGATGAACTGTTGCATTTCATGATAAGGAGAGTATCGTTAGAAATATTTTGTTCTGAATATTTTTCACTTAAAAAAAGTTTAAATTTGATTGTTGAATTGAAAGGTCACTAGAACATGACCTTATTGGTGTCCATAAAACCTCTGTTGTGTCAGAGATCTCAATTTTAATCAGATTGAACAATTTGTCACATTTTTCTACAGTTTTGAATTGTTCAAACTTTTGTCACATTTTTCTACAGTTTTGAATTGTTCAAACTTTTGTCGCATTTTTCTTCAGTTTTGAATTGTTTGAACTTTGACTTTTTTCGGTGTGCAGTGGAGACCTGCGTTTTGTACAAACCAAGATCTAATTTAGATTTTTATATTAAAATAATTGTGACAAAAACTTTGTTAACGTGAACCACTCAGGGTAGACTAGACAAATTAAATTTGGTAGAAATATTTGTATTCATCTGTAGTTGACCAGATAAGAGTTTCAGGCCTTTATAGCATTTTTAAATAAAAAAACATTCACCAATTTTTGAACTTTCTAAATGAGACCATTTTGATGAAACCTTATTACCACAGTTAAGCAAATACCACTTGAGGTAAACAAGTGAATTTTAGGCATATTTTATATTTTTATGTAGATGACCTAATTACATTTTCTCGGCATCGAAAGAAGTTTTTTGTGCATATTTTAATGGTTTGGACTGGTGATGAAATCATTGTTAGCATGATTAGGCAAAAACCACTTGATATAGGAAAGTGAAATTTGATAGGCACATTTCTAGCTTTATGTAAATGACCTGATTAGATTTTCAGGATATTACAATAACTATTTAGTGTTTTGCATGTGTTTAAACTTGTAGGACCCAAACTTGGGGGCGGGGAAGAGAACAAAACTTTGTTAGCACAATTTATCAAAAGCTACTTGAGGTAGACAAATCTAATTTGTTTTGTTTGCATTTGTAAATGCATGATTAGATTTTATGGACATTATAATAAGTTTTTATTACTTTTTCTTTTCTTTTCTTTTTTTGTCTGCAGAGGTGTCTACTAACACCATTACAGTAGTGGGATCATATGTGTTTTACAAGCACAATTTCTCGTTTATTTTTTTATCTAAAAGATTTTTTGAATCTGTGACTACAAGCTTATAGCAGCAAGTGTGCTAGCAGGCGAAGGTAGAAGAAACTGACTAATGAAAAGAAAACTTATAAATATTTTGGGCTTCTACATGTATTAATTCTGTACTGTGTACTTATATGGATACATATTTGGCAGTGGTCATTCTCATATCTACATTCAGACTAAAGTTACTTGTGCTATCTTCAATGCAGTATTTGTTTACACTTGTGTCTCTTAATATTTTTTAGAATTTACCTTTGAATTGGCACCATTTAGCCAGTATTTTGCTGACGTGCTGTTAAATTCTGTGCATACGTACATACTCCTTTTTAATATCAAGCTGGGATTTGCATGTTTGAGAGAGAAATGTGTACTTTGAAATAAAGCTGGAAAAAAATTTGTAAAAAAAAGCCCCAAACAATAAGTGTAATATTGCTGAATTTAGATTTAAATAACATGGCATGTATGTCTTATTTCCAAACAGGCAATGGTAGAACAGTCTCGATACCTGCATATTCCTGTTGGCAACTTGCCTCGAGACATCACTTTATTTGGCTGTGATCTTTTCCTGGCTCGACATCTTCACAAGCACAACCACATTATGTGGTGTTCCCCAACTGAGCGGCCAGACTTGGGAGGCAAAGAGGCTGATGACAACAGGTTTGACTTGAATAATATTGTGTACATGTATTCAAATTGCATGTGCTGCTCAGTTGGTTATCTTTTTGCTACAGAGGGGTTGTTCATAGTTGATGGTTGTGTCTTTAAGTAACAAATGTTTGATTGCACTGATAATTTACTGGTGGCAATTAGAATAAACACAAATAATATTAAAAGTCCCTTTCCTCAGTAAATTCTAGTTTATATTGGGAGTTCTCTGCATAGTTTATTTGAGGGTGTGAGGATGTTGATGGTTGTTTTATTGTTGCAAATCAAATTCTACCCAGGGTTATCACAATTTTGAAAAGTGCTTGAATGTTGGTAGTTACCTTGAAAAGTGGTTGAAGTTGAGGTTTACTCCAAAATATAATGGAAAAGGGTTTGAAAATACTCAGTGGAGCATGAAAAGTACTTGAATTCTGAAATTAATGCATTTTATTGGAATTAATTTACTAATCTAAATGTCAAGAACACCAAAAAAAAATTAAAGATCCATTACAAGAGTTAGAAACTTGATCGTCCTGGAATTGTACTTCTGTTTTGGATTGCTTACATAAGACTTATCGTTGGGTTGCTTATGTGCTTGTTAATACACAGCCATGTTTGGAATTGTAACGACCTCATTATCTTTAAATGAATGGATGATGTGTTGACTGGGCTGTAAAGGCATGGTACAAATGTTGATCAAATACTTTTCGTTGAAAAATGCATTTTTTAATACAGTTGCCATAAGCATTATATATTGGGGGTCAAGTGATAAACCAAGAGCTGTGTGATGTGTTTGTTGAAAGGAAATTGATGTTGGATCAGCAGAGAAAGTGCTCTGAAGTCCCGTGGGAAGAGTGAAAAGCACAAAATGATTTAATGACAGTAGGAATGACTTTAGAGTATTTTTGCTTCAACATGAGCAGCTTTAATAGGACTCCAAAACTACAATGTAAGATGATGAGTCATGACTACAACATTTTTTTTTAGACTTTAAGCTAGGCAAAGTGTCAATATGGGTTTCCAAGAATGAGAGATGTTGTTAAAAACTGGCCTTCAGTTCCCCTGGGAAAGTATGCAGACCAGAGGTATGGGACATTGTGTAGAAGGGCGGTAATAAGTAATTCTCCTCTCTCCTCGCCACCACTACCCCCTCCCCAACCCCCCTCGAACATATTCATGATTAATGACCTAATCTTGTATCTGATTGGCTGAATTTGATACAACTCTGGAAGCCATATTTCTGATCAAATGTTTATAAAACTGAAATATGGAACCGCATAGAACCAGGTTGCAGGCCATAGGTTGCACATTCCTCATCTAGCCTATATGTAGCAAAACTAAAAAATGCACAGGTTGGTGTATTAGGGTCAACTAATGCATTGAAAATATGAATGACTGAAGTTCTCTTTTCTTGACTGAGACTGTACCTGTAATATGATCTCATATTGATCCCTTTGGACTAATTAAAAGTTATTTTCTATTCTATGAGCTGTGGAGTGCATCAGTCAGCGTCTTAATTGCCATTTCATATTTAGGTTTGAAGACCCAGTCTTTGACTTCTGGAGCTGAATAAGAAATAATTTTGTCATTAGAGTACGTAACACCATCAGTCCACTTCACAGCTTCAGCCTGTGCTAGTTTCATGTTTGTCAAATGTTTTGACATCAAAAACTTTCTGTTCATTCACCTCACTATTATGTGCTAGTTTATATGATATAACACACCGACTAAAGCCACAATTTTCATCTGTATGTAGTCATTCTACTGAATGATACTTTGATGAACATTCTGCTAGGCACTGACATTTGTATTTATCCAGATCTAATAGCCATCTGATTAAAACTACATAAATCGGAGTCCTTTTGGGGCCCGTGGTGGCAAGGAAGAGGTCTAAGGCGCTTGCCATTACAGATCACTCGCACATCTCACCTCAGGAGGAGTTCGAGTCTCTGCTTAACCAGTGTGGGTATGTGACAGAGCTTGCCATTAGCTTCTTGTGTGCTGAAAAATGGCGTTAAAACCCACAAAACCAAACCAAACCAAAACCTCTCTGAGACGCGTGCCTAATAATGAGGTGATCTTGTGTCGGATTGGCTGAGCTTGTTACCACTTTTGAAGCCATAATTCTGATCTGATTTTGATCAGACCTGGAATATGGGCTTTTATTTTTAAGATCGGGGATGAATTCGATAATGAGCAGAATCCACTCGTATTAATGAAGTAATTTTGCATCCAATTAGCTGAGCTTGTTATCACTCTGGAAGTAGTCTTTTTTAAAATCTGATTTGGATCGGACTTTGAATATGCTTTTGTGATAATTGTCTTGCACAAGTTCAGTAATGCACAGGATCTACAAATATTAATGAGGCGATCTTGCATGCAATTGGCTGACCTTGTAACCACCCGAAGACTTTCTCTGATTCAATTTTGATAAATCTTTGTAAATAGGTTCAAATCGTCAAGATTTTGGACGAGTACAATTATGAAAAGATCCATGCATATTAACGAGGTGATTGTGCATCGGTCTATTTGAGCTTGTCAATAATGTAGAAACTCAATTTCTGATTAAACTTGGTAAAGAGGCTTGTATCATCAAGATATAGAATGATATATTATTAGCAAGATCTACACATATTAATGAGGTGATCGTCCATAAAAAAAAAACGCAATAAAAAAAAAACGCAACTATATTTGTGATAAAATTTTTATCAAAGTTAAACAGTCTTATCAAGATGTTGGATGAGTGTGATTATGAGAAAGATCTGTGCATATTAATGAGGTAATATTATCTGATTGGTTAAACTTTTTACCACTCTGATGACCAAATTCCAGTTGAATTTTGATCCACTTTGGTAAGTAAGCTTGTATTATCATTGTTGTATACAGATTCTGTAATAAGCAAGCTCTGAGCATGTTAATGAGATACCTTGCATCTGATTTGCTGAGCATGTTGATGAGACCTTGCGTCCGATTAGCTGAACTTGTTACCACTCCAGATCTAGGGATCATATTCCTCCAGTTTCTATAAAACTTCTTAAATGGGTTTATATCAACAAGATCTTGGGCGAGTTCAATTATGAGCAAGAGCCTGTGCATATTAATTGTGCCTTTTATTGTTAGAAAGAAATTCATATCAGGAAACTATCTATTTGATATAAAGTTTGTGAGATTGTTTACATAGATGGTGTTGTTATATTATGTTAGCCTGCTTAGTGAAATGGTCAACTGTCAAGTTATGTAAACCCAGCAAGCAGTATCAGGCCCACTTGGGGCTCTTATTTTGACAGTATGTTGTGGATTTTAAAACTGCAGATTTTGATGTTCAACCACACAAGAAAACAATTTTAAATCATATTTTAGGATTAGCTTTTTGTATCGGAAGTAGAAAATTAGTGTATACAGCTCACAATAGACTTGATAAAATTCATGCATGATTTGAAAAGAATATTTATCAGAATGAGTTTGCTCTCCAGTTTTACCAAATTGGGATGAAAATCCTGCTCTTTTAAGGTGAAGTTTGCCAGAGAACAAAAAGTGTGAGGTTTGACAAGGAAAATGTCCGTTTCTAAAATATTGACACATTTTGTAATAAATATTCTTGAAACGGCAAATGCTTGAAAAAGTTCATATGAATGTGCATTGTATGGATTAATAGAAATAAGAATGAAAAGTATACTTTTGATAGTATGGTGCAGAAAATGCAGACTCATATTGCACAGAGCAAACACTTAGCAAGGTTTCATTTGTGAACATGCAAAATATTAGCATCTTTTGCAATATTCAACTTGAACAAACAAGCAACCAATACAGGTACGTTATTTGCATGAAAATCTATTTGTTAGGTTGTTGTTTGACTGTCGTGAGGACAAGATGATTTAAATGTTTAGCATTATGCACACAAGCTACTATTTTTTGCTAATCATGCCACATTTCCAGATTGTGTATGGAACTTGAAGAGAGTTCTAGTGTCGAGGTTAACAACCCTGCAGCATATTCCACCGTCTGTGTAGAATTGGATGTGGCTAGTTTAGCTGTTAACACCATTATCGAGGTAAGAGCTAGTGGTATAATGATTTATCAACATAATCAAAGATGGGTCAAAAAAGTCAATCAACCAAGTGTTTGAGTATAATTTTCCATGATAAAATAAAATGTTTTTTTTTTTCTTTTTAACGTTTCTACTTTTGGGGACAAAATCTTCTAGGAAAAGTAACATTCATGAATAACAGCTTCCAGTTAAGAGGAGTTCGAGGCCAAGGGTTCAGAGTCTTGCCCAAGTGCTCTGGCAAATGTTTGCACACAGCAAACAGTGTATGGTTATTCTTAAACGGACAGGTGCTCTGGCAAATGCTTGCAAACAACAAACAGTGTATGGTTCTTAATCTTATATGGACACTTGCTCTGGCAAATATTTGCACACAAAAACGTTTTTGTTATTTTTACATATACAATTACTTAGTGCACTCTCCATCATTATAGCACTCCTCATTATGCCACTCTCCATCATTATAGCACTCCTCATTATGCCACTCTCCATCATTATAGCACTCCTCATTATGCCACTCTCCATCATTATAGCACTCCTCATTATGCCACTCTCCATCATTATAGCACTCCTCATTATGCCACTCCCCATCATTATAGCACTCCTCATTATGCCACTCTCCATCATTAAAGCACTCCTCGTTATGCCACTCCCCATCATTAAAGCACTCCTCATTATGCCACTCCATCATTAAGGCACTCCTCATTATGCCACTCTCCATCATTATAGCACTTATCATTATGCCATGATTCTGGATAAAATGTGGTCATGCCATAGGTCCAGTTTTAAAATTAGAAGAAAAAAAGTATAATCTCGAGTGTTTATCAACTTGAAGATTTATATAATGTTTTAATTCAAGTTGGGCATCCGCATTTGTCTCTAATGAGCTGTGGTGGCACAGTGGTTAGTGTGCTGGACTTGTGACTGAAAGGGTGCAGGTTTGAATCTTACCATTGGATCAGCCTGGGTCCAATACAGTGGTGTGCCTTTGGGCAAAGCACTTGACTCCAATTGCCTCGGTGGTCTAAGGCGCTCGCCTTTACAGATCACTGACATCTCACCTCTGTCCGCGTGGGTTCGAGTCTCGGTCTCGGCCAACGTGGGTATGTGAGAAAGCTTGCCAGTAGCTTCCCGTGGGTCGGTGGTTCTTCCTGGGGTTTTCTCGGGTTCTTCCTCCACCAAATATACTGGCCACCATGTATAGCCTATCATGTGCTGAAAAATGGCGTTAAACCCATAACAACCAACCAACCAATTGCCTCAGCACTAAAGAACCTACTTGTGTTGCTGTGCCATAAAACACAAAACTAAACTATTAAACCTTTACTGTCTTCTGTGATTGTCAGCTATTATATTCTCTAGGAGGATGTAGGACAAGTGAAATTGCCATTGGCACAGATCTAATGCGATATCTGCTAGTTTAACTCTTCATCTTTACCACACATCTCACATTGGTATTTCTAAGTTTGTGGTAGTTTATAATGCCTTTGATATGCTACAGTGCTTATGTAAATAAACAGTTGCCAATTTGATCCATCTATTCAGACTATCAACTATAACCTGCAAATACAACCGTCCAGTACATGTGAAGCCCAAATGTAGTAAAGCATGACATTTTGAAGGCAACATGTGCATTGCCAATAAACAAGTGCTAATTTATAGACTACCTCTACCTGTATGCTATTAACCCCTTGCTGTGCATCAGTTTGGAGGTTGAACTGCTTAATTTGCATTGGATTTATCCATTATTTCAATAATTTGGCATCCCTTTTGAGTTTACTTCTTGTGCAATAATAATTTTCTTTATTGGGAAATTTGTTGTGGACACTGGATGGGTATTGAGTATACTTTATTTCAGCATGCAGCGGATGAAATGGTTGGTTGCCATGGCAACCAAATCATGCCTAGAATGTGCATAAATCAGAAATCAATTCCATATTTTTTCAGTATTCAATTATATTGAGGTTTCCACTTTCTTGCCAAATCAGTCATGCTTTGAATTTTCTCAATTTATGATTGAGAAAACCAAGATTTTCTAATTATTTTGCTTAGATTGTTAAAGTTCCACCAAATATAGGCATAACGTGTTTTGTTATCACTGAAGTGTTAAGATTGAACACTTAAAGTCAATAAAGTTAGGGCTATATGTTCTGTGTTTATATTTTTCTTTCATATACTCGAATGGTCTTAAAGATTTCAAATAAAAAGTATTTTGATCTAACATTAAATTTTTAAAAATGTATTCCAAATAGCATGGTTACTATGGTAACAGTTAAATATATACAGCAGTAATATTAAGGCATTAAAGCTGATTTTATAACATCTTGAAAATACAAAACTTTCTGCTGTTTTCACGTGGATGCCTATGTTCAAGTTCAAAAGAAGTTGAAAGAAAGCTGAAGGATGACAAACAATTCATAAAAAAACATGGATAAATAAAGTAGCATAATCAGTCTTGTGCATATTAATGGACATGTATACATATGTAGGTACCACATTATTTTAATCCAGACAACTAGAATATACAATTGTCACCACTTATGATGAAGCAAGTTCTTATATCCTAAGATCAGACTTTTATCAAGAACACTGAGAAGATCGGGTTTAAAATGTGTTGCAAGATTTTCCTGTTGATACAAACTATAAATAAGTGGGAATTATTGTATGTAATCATGGATTTATTGTCTCGCGTCATGGAAGCAAGCACATGTTATGGTGGATGCCTTAAGTTTACATAAAAAAACAAATTTAAATTCATTCAGCAGTCAACATCCAAGTGTTTCCTCTTTCAAATCTACTTTTCATCTTCAGGAATGATGATATGATATACATTAGGCTATCAGATCTGCAAAATAAATGTGCTCCTTAACCCAACACATTTTAAGTATGCCATTCCATTGGATCTTTCTGTATGCAGCATTTGACAAGGTTGCTCTCAAAACTAAAATTTTTATGCATAAACCATGTAAATGCATGTGTACTAAAGTGGTCAGAAAGCAGTACAGCTCAAGTTCTGAAATCCTCTCATCGGTGCTAGTAATTAAAAGAGCATACAAGTGTATAAACTGACAAATGTCAAGTAATGTGAATAAAAAGCATGAAATAAAAAAACATTTTTGGTATCAACTGACTTGGAAAAAATACAGTACTTTTGGCAACAAGACTGAACCGTGAATTAGAAATAATATTCTAGCATTTATGAAGAATACCATAGGAAGTCTGTTTCTGGAGTTTGTTCAGTTGCATATGATTTTATTATTCATGTGTCGGAGAACATAATCATCAGAAAACGACTAATTATGTACTCTTTACACTTTTGGATTTTATAAAGAGCAAACAACAAACATGAGTTGTCAAAAGAATGAGGTTTGATTGAACAAACAAGCTGTCTTGTTAAAAAATTGAACAGTCAAGTTATGTACAAATGAAATTTCTGAGGGATTTGCAGTAGGGGTACTGTTTACAAAAGAGGCCTGGTTTTGAACAAAGGGGCAATTTTTCAAACATGGCTAAAAGAGCATATTGGTACAAGTATTTTTCAACCAAGGAACATACTTTTGGTCCCAAAATTTAGGATGTCATCCTTTTTGAAATAAATAACAATCAAGCTTCCATGCATACAAGTATTTTATATTAAATAAAACATAACAAAATATGAAATCAATAAAATCTTGCACAGTTTTAAAAAAAGTATTTTAGTGATCTGGACTATGGGGGAGGGATCCTAGAAAGGGCAGAGGGAGGTATTAAGGGCAAATGGAGCACAGTTTATTTCTATCTAATTGGAATACCGAGTGCAAAGTATGTGAAATCTTAAAGAGATTTTTTAAAAATATGATGAACTGCTGTATAAAGATCTAATATTTCTGAAAATGAGTTCAAAAGAAATGAAATAATCTCAAAGGTCAGTGTCTGAATCACTCATTACTCAGAAGTACTGCAAGAAATAAAGAAGGTACATTTGTCTTTCATTTCACCTTGTAATTTTGTGGATTAAGGAGAAAATTAAGACTTGCATTTTATATATTAATAATGTGGTATATTTGATCATTTGCATATTATTAAACATAATTTTATTAGGAAAAAAAAAAAAGAGGATGAATATCGTCATTATTGACACATGGAATAAACATCTGTAAACAATTTCAATCAAGATCAGCATTAAGCGGAAGAATATCCTAATTGGAGACCGTCATTTTACTGGGATTGTATGTCTCTGAAATCATGGCAGCCCAAACATTTTTGGAATAATAGTCTTATCAAATACATTTCATTTGTAATAGTATCACCATTTGTATCCCATCATTGAAAAGAATGACGAAAGTGCACATAATTGGATATGTCTTTTAAAAAAAAAACATTTAATTAAACCAAAAATATTGTAAATAAATAAAATAAATAAATAAATAATACATAAATTTTATTTCACAATTGACATGCTTACATAGGTAACAAATTATTGGAAAATCTATTAAGTAATTCTAGGATAAATAGGACATAATATGTTGAAATAATCACCTACAATAACAATAGAATGAAACCAAATAACGAGTGGATAATTGAAATAATCACCTACAATAACAATAGAATGAAACCAAATAACGAGTGGATAAATTATTTTATTTGCTTCGAACTATTTAAATGGTTACCTTGTTAGTATGTGCCCTTTAAGAAGAGAAAAACATTGCTTTAATTTTTCCCCTTTTCTAAAAATTTAGATTCAATGACCAAATTATGTTATGCCTGCTGCAGAAATTATATCTCTTTATTGCAAATACAAGACTTGAGTATTTTTTAATTCTCCAACATTCCAAATAGGTTTGTTTAAAATTACTTGTTATGTATTGTACATTTTATTATATATTATATTCTGTAAATCTAAAACCAAAAACATTCTATGATAAGAAAAAATCATGAAACAGAAACTTGAATGATAAAGTGTCGTATATACCTCACTATATTTTTATATCCACGTTGTATGATCATTGTTGTTTTCAAGCTATGCAAAGACCGATATCAAATTAATTTATCCTTTTTTTTGTATCCCATAATAATAAAAAATTACAGTTTTATTTTTTTGTGAATTGTGCCGGCATAGGTTGTCACATTTTCAAAATCTGATAACCTGTCAGCTATCCTATCCTGTCATTATCAATGCAGATTTCAACTTGAAATGTGTTCTTGGGAGCAGTAATTACGGTAGATATTGCTATTGATTAAAAATAAAGTTTTAGCAGAGCTATGAAAGCCTTGGATAACAAAATCCAAATGAGCATGAAATCGGTATTGATTTGCAATCTTATATATGTATATATGTATATGTATGTATGTGAAGTGCTGGATTCACTCAGTGAGGGACTCCCTGTTGTGTCTCAACTTTCTTGTGAAATTCAACAAATTATAAGTACTAGTGATTTAAAAATTACGTGTGACATTAAAATAAAGATTGAAAAGTATTGAAACATGTTTCTCTGAAGGCAACTCCTCAATTTTATGGCAATAAACATGCGATTAGCAGAGTTGAGCAGAATTTGATGTGCCATGTGACTAATGGTTTTCCTTGTTTCTAAAAATAGACGAATATTCAAGGACTTCATTTATGGATTTATCGTGCTGCTTGGTATTAAAATTAGCAAGTAAATATTTGGAAATATAAAAAAATTCATATTTTCAAGAAATCAGCGATTCTTGGTCCTATCTTTTTGCTGAAATGATGGATATAAACTTAAGCACTGAACACGTCTGTAAAGTATTTTTAGCGCGTAGCCTTGTTCCAAAGTTCAAAGTTTGCTCTAATCTTCCTTGGTTTTGGTAATACCTTGACTACAATTAACTGAACTGGTTCTAAGAATGGCATATCTATATTACAAAAAATCTTTCAACTGTAATAATGAAATTTTCAAATGACTTCATGTTGCAACCGTGGGATACAGAGCACATGTTTACAAATGGCGGACACGCTGTTGCATCGAACGAGCGAGTGTAAATTGAACTGTGCAGTGGTTTAAATCCCTTGATTTGATTGATGATTTGCTTCATTTTTACTTTCTAGATTCGTTCTCTCTATAAGTGATAGTTGTGGGTGTAAAGACTTTATTTTGGTAGTAATGGGTATCTTAATTGGATTTATCAATAAAGGCGTCATTGGACAGTAAAGATGTTGGCATCAAAATGCATCCGTGCACAGTAAAGGGTTAATAGTAACATACTGTGTGTGTCACTGAAGGCAAACTCAAGACAACTTGAAAGGTCAACTCAGGTCAGCATCTCTAGTACATAGGCACCCATATACAGTACATAACTGACATTTTCTATTATTGAAATCCTGGGCAAATCTCGTAAAATTGGAGAATACATGCTGTTTTCGGTCTTCACATATGATAGAAGGAAAGTGATACAAATGGTGGTTTTCTGAGTGAATGTTGACTATGTAGAACTTGCTGACCCAAGTCAGAACTAGATTAGAAATGAACACAGCGGTATTTATGAAAACCAGGTGCCTCATGTCTTTTTAATGATCAGTTGTTAACTATGGACCCATTAATTGCAGACATGGATTCCCTCCCAAAAACAAAAAAAAATTATTTTTCTGAAGGACATCATTATTTACATAAATATGTCTATTTGATAAGCTTAAAAACTCCGTTACTATGAAGTAAAAGTACATATATTTCATGTACATCAGTATTGTTAATGTTCTTTGTATTGGTGTTTTCTGCATCCATAACCCTCGGGCCCTCCCCCTCATGTGCATATTCATTCATGAACTTTTGTGTTTTAAAACGGTTCAGTACATAACGAGATGGGCTGTTATGGACCCCATCTGGTGTGTTATATCCAGGGAGAGCTGTATTTAAATTTTGCACCATGTAAGTACAAAAAGGAATTTGTTTTAGAATGAAAAAAAAAAAAGAACTGTACTCAAACTGCACATACAGTTTTGATGTTTTTGTACATTTGGTGTAAAAATAATTATTCCAGATGTCAAACTAGGTATAAGCATCCTGATAATGTAAGAATACTTGTCAACAGCAATTTATATATGTACTTGCAGTCAGCTCATGTGAATGATCAGGAAGGAGCCAGTGCAGTCAGTTTCGACACATTACCCCAATCATCTTTGGAGGAGATGGTGCAAGGTCAGGGAGCTGCTACTACTATGACCAGTTATGATGAAACTGCTCTCTGTTCGGTCACTTTCAGGTATTGCAGTCTAGGGATTCAGGAATGGGAATAGAGAACTTTGGATCACTGACCAGTGATAAACCAAGCAATGTATAGATGACTCCAGAAAACACATTCACTAAAGTTATTGGTGCTTAGCTAATCATGGGTTTTACAGCTAGGTATTACTTGTCACAATAAAATGTGTACAGATTTATTTGCTGTTTTTAATTCAATATTCATGAAGTTTTAATTGTATGCTGAAAAATTATGTTCTGTTTTATGGTATTGTATTTAGAAGAGAAACTTTGATCTCTTAGAAAATTATATGCTTGTAAGCTCTCGTTGCTCTAGAAAAAAAAATCGGGAAAAGAAGTGCGTTTTAGAGTATAATATATGCAGCACAAAGCAGTGTGTTTTCGAATATACTATGGGCAGCACAAAGCAGTGCATTTTCAAGTATACTATATGCAGTACAAAGCAGTGTTTTCAAGTATACTATATGCAGCACAAAGCAGTGTGTTTTCAAGTATACTATATGCAGCACAAAGCAGTGTTTTAAAGTATACTATATGCAGCACAAAGCAGTGTTTTCAAGTATACTATATGCAGCACAAAGCAGTGTTTTCAAGTATACTATATGCAGCACAAAGCAGTGTGTTTTAAAGTATACTATATGCAGCACAAAGCAGTGTTTTAAAGTATACTATATGCAGCACAAAGCAGTGTTTTCAAGTATACTATATGCAGCACAAAGCAGTGTTTTCAAGTATACTATATTCAGCACAAAGCAGTGTGTTTTCAAGTATACTATATGCAGCACAAAGAAGTGTTTTCAAGTATACTATATGCAGCACAAAGCAGTGTTTTCAAGTATACTATATGCAGCACAAAGCAGTGTGTTTTCAAGTATACTATATGCAGCACAAAGCAGTGCATTTTCAAGTATACTATGGGCAGCACATAGCAGTGCATTTTCAAGTATACTATATGAAGCACAAAGCAGTGCATTTTCAAGTATACTATATGCAGCACAAAGCAGTGCATTTTCAAGTATACTATATGCAGCACAAAGAAGTGCATTTTCAAGTATACTATATGAAGCACAAAGCAGTGCATTTTCAAGTATACTATATGCAGCACAAAGCAGTGCATTTTCAAGTATACTATATGCAGCACAAAGAAGTGCATTTTCAAGTATACTATATGCAGCACAAAGCAGTGCATTTTCAAGTATACTATATGCAGCACAAAGAAGTGCATTTTTGAGTAGTTCTGGTATTCAATAGTCCTTCCAGTAGCCCTATTTTCCCTCACCTTTTCCTCCTTTTTATTATATGCCCTCCATAAGGTGGAGCATATTATTTTATGATGTCCATCTGTTATCAATTTTGTTTCTGCACAATAACTCCAGCTGTCCACCATCTGCAGTTACCAAACTTTGTGGATGGCTTGCGCTTGGGGGTAAGGAAGAAAATTGTAAATTTCAATCTCAAAAGGTCCAAGTCACTGTGACTGAAGGGGCCCTGGGTGGATGAGTGGTCTAATCCGCTCACCTTTACATATCACACACATCTCACCTCCATCTGTGTGGGTTTGAGTCTTGGCTTGGCCAACATGGGTATGTGAGAAAGCTTGCCAATAGCTTCCCATGGGTTGGTGGTACTTCCACGAGTCTTCCTGGGTTCTTTCTCCACCAAATATACTGACCGCTATGTATAGCCTATCATGTGCTGACAAATTGCGTTGAAATGACAAAAACCACAAACCACTACCACTGTGACTGTGACTGTAAGAAGAAAAAATGTTTTGCACATATACTGCCATCTGTGGTTACCAAACTTTGTGGATAGCTTGAACTTGGGATAAGGAAGAGCATTATTGATTTTGGGGTCAGAGGTCAGGGCCAGTATGACAAAGAATAAAAATGCTTTTGGCACAACAAAATTATTTCTCTGTCACATACCTCGACCAAACTTTGTGGTTAGCTTGCACTTGGGTTAAGGAAGAAACCTATTAATGTTGGGTCAAAGGTCAAGGTTCTAGTTCCTGAAAGAGGAAAAATGTTTTCTAGAGTGCCATCTCTTATGATTTTACCATAAGGATTACTAAAATGACCCTTAAATTATGAACTTGTGGTACTATAGCAAAAAATGTACGAAAATGCCATCATTGCATTAAATCTGGATATTGACTTGAACAGGTTTTGTCTGGATTCAGGTTTTAGATGCATTGGAGTTGGTCTGGCAACCAGACTAACTTTAAAAGGGGTAATTCAGATGCCTTAATCTACCCATATTCATGCAAAATGTACATATGATCAAGTTCTTTTTTTTTTTTTACATTATTGTATATGGAAAAGTTGTCCATCAATCAAAAACACATTGAAGGTGAAGGGGACAATCGGCCTCTTAAAAAATCCAAACAGTTGGCACAAAAGTATAAAAACAAGCAATATTCAGATACTTGGACATACTTGAAAAAAAGAGCACAAAAGGCAACAAATACATTTATTGGACATCTAGTGTCAGTTTGAGTATTTTCCACAGCAAGAGAGACAATTGCCACCACCATGAGAATTAAATAAAACATCATAAAGATTCTGTTGAGTTGATAAAAACAGTAAGAAGTCATTGACCTCCATGGCGTTTGGAACTGCAGTTTCTTAGAAAAAAAACCAAAGTCATTAATGTTGAAGTGTTTGTGAACATGTTACTTGAACATAATATTGCCATCTCTGCATCAAATCACACTTCTGAACTTTAAAAACATGTTTTTAAAGTTTATGATAGAACATATTTTGTTAAAACTTACTATAAATTGAACTAATTTGCCATAACATTTACTGCTTTACTGTGAAGGCATATTTAAGGCTCACATATCAGGGTTTCCACACAATTACATTAGTTCTACATCACATACCTGGACCAAACTTTTTGAAGGGTTTGCACTTGGGATAATGAAGAAGGCTAACGATTTTTGGATCAAAGGTCAATGTAAACAGTGATTGAAAAGGGGGGGGGGGACTGTTTCTGCACACAAATTTCAGTTTCAACATAAAGGATTATTAAACACAGGCAGGCATATAATGTGCCTTTCACTGTACTTTTGTTAATTACCTTACTGTTGTTTCTTACTTTTTATGAAAAAAGAGCTCCGTTGTCCTACTTCTATCATTATTAGCTCCTCTGGCCATAAGACCGGAGTCTGTTGTCCATCAACCATTGCTGTTTTCAACTTGCTCTCAAAAACCAATGGACCAAGTTCAACCAAACCTGACAGCATTTTGGCAGAACTTTTCAAAATTTTATTTGCTTCTGATCTCATTTACTTTGATTCTGCCCTACTTTTTAGCACACTTAGCCATAAGGCCAAGTGAGCTTATGGTCTAGTCCTTCGGCTGATGTCCATTGTGAGTGATCAATTCACAATTGTTATTTACAACTTGTTCCCATAGACCAAACTTGACAGAAGCTCTTTCAGATTGGTTTAAGTGAAGCAAATCTGCCATCTAATATAGCCACCGTTAGTCAAAATAGGCCAACCTTTAAACGCCTGCTTAAAAAAAACCCCCAGCTCGACAGAATTTGACCAAATTTAACATGAAGCATCCTGGCATTAAGGTTTTTACATTCTTGTTCAAATAATGCCAATCCACCATCAGATATGGCCACTATTACTAAAAATAGAAAAACCATGAAATGACTTCTCTGCTCAACATAATTTTACCAAATTTTATAGAAAGCATCCTACCATAGAGGGATTTCAATTTTGTACATATGATGCCTGTGTGCCATCAAATATAGTCACCACTACTAACAATAAATTTGACAAAAAGAATCCTGGGATGAAGGTCTTTCAAGTTTGTGCAAATGATGCCGATCTGATATCAGATAGGGTCACTGTTGCTAAGTATAGAAAACCTTTAAACAACTTCAGAAAAAAACATCTGAACAGAATTTGACCAAATTTGACAGAAAGCATCCTGGCATAAATGTTGTTCAAATTTGTACAAACTATGCCGATCTGCTGTCAAATATGGTAAACCATTACTGAAAATTGAAAAGAAAAAGAAGCTTGAAATGACTTCTAAAAAAAACCCATTAAACAGAATTTGACCAGATTTGACAGTATCTTGGTGTGAAGGGCTTTCAAGTTTTTACAGATGATGCTGATTTGCAATCAAATATGGTTGCTGTTACTAAAAATAGAAGGAAAAAAAACTTCTTTCAGCAACTACTAAAAAGGCGCTTTGCAAAATTGGACCAAAATTTGGCAGAAAGCATTCTAGCTTGAAGGTCTTTCACAATTAAAGAAATGATGCTAATCCTCCATCAGATAGGGTGGTCATTACTAAAAATAGAAAAACATTTACACAAATTTTTCTTAAAAAGCTGCTTAACAGAACTTGATCAACTCTGACAGAAAGCATCCTGGCATAGAGGCCTTTCAGTATTTGTCAAATGATGATGTGCCATCAAATATTGCTGAAGGTATAAAAACTGGAGAAATCTTGAAACAGTTGTTTTCATAACTTATGCAGTCAACAGCATTGGAAGAAATTTCTTCAGAAAGCACCCTACTGGTCCATATTTCTTGGCCTACTTGGCCAGCTGCTTTTGTTAGATAATACCCGAGTTGAGGGATCTCGGGTCCACTTGAGACTCATGTATGTTGGAAATAACCTATTTTTTACCCCTACCTTTTCCCTACCCAAAAAACAAAAACCTAACAATATTGGCCACATTTTATCCCTTTTTCACAAAAGTGGGCTGCAAAGATTGTCATTTGTAACGTCTCTGCCATCACATGTAGTTCTAATTCATATGACACTGCCATTTACATAGTACATGGTTGTTAAGTCTGTGCTGATAGTAAGGATAAAATAGTGGTAAGTTTAATCTTTATTCATGAAAATTGTTTGTCACACAAGTTTGTTGAAGCATTAGTGGTCTGTTCCTACCGCTCTCATTAAAAATCTGACCCCTTAAAATCCCCCCACCCCCCCACCCCCCCTTCACAATAATGGCAATATTCGCCCTATGTGCAATCCTGGCTAAATCATTGGTTATTTATCATGCATTACAGAATACTGAAGAGCATGGTCCATGGTTGGGTGAGGGATGTGGCAACGTATGGAAATGTCTTCGCAGATAATCAGATCATTCATTTCTACAGGTAAAATAGAACAAATGGGTTTATTATGGCAGCATATTTGGGGACATTACTAGGGGTCATAGAGGGTCTGCAAACAGGTTCCTATCTCAGTATGAAATATTTAAAAGATCATACAGAACATCCAATAGAATACCCAATTTTAGTAGTTCGATGCACAAAGTGTTTCTGAAAATCATAAACTCTGACCCAGTTTTCAATCCTCTCCCCCTCCCCTCCAAATAAAATTCAATTGCATCAAAATGTATTGATTTGTATTGCAGTAGAATGTCCCAGGAATGAGATAGCTGTTGCAATTCATGTAATATACTGTTTGTTGTTGTAAATAAAATAAGTTAATGGAGTTGAGAAGATTGTCCAATCGTTTATTATTCATTTTGGTAGTTCAAAAGAGGAGCTCTGGACAGTTTTTTTATATCGGATAAGTATTTTTCTATACAAACCATTTTGCCATGAAGTATTGGAACTGAAATGGGTTACATCAGAATGTTTAGAATGCATTCTTTCATATAAATTGGACATAGTTTACTTTTTATAGAACTCCTTTTTAACAATTTCAGTTAGAGTGCTTCAAATACAAGCCAGTTAAATTATAACAATTTATCAAAGGATTTGAATATGTAAACTTTTGTATGTTTGTTTTGATCAAATTTGAGCTTCTGTTGAAAATTACCTTAGCATGCATACTTAAATGTATGAATATGTCTCTCTTGGGTAAGGGGGATGGGGGTGGAATTGCCCTAATTGAATGTTTATTGTTGTGTTCATTGAGCGCTTAGATTTATGTTTTGGAGCAACCATGAAATCCACAGATAATGAGTTTACAGAATCTTGTATATTCATTCAGATTTTCGCATATGCTTCCAGACTTTAGTTAAATTTTGAGACGAACTATTTCAAAATGTTTATCACCACTTGTGTAAAGCAATTTATGTTTGCTGCAGGCTTTTAAATCAATTGAAAAATCAACATTGGAGTAAATTAAAGTAGCCTGTCGGTTCTGTACATGGTATGCATTTAATAAATGTGACAAAATTTATTCAAATTGCTCTTCTTTCTATTTGATAAAATGTGTACTGTCTGACATCATATCCTAAACTGTGAAAAATATTTTAGTAAATTCATCTTAGAAAATGTGAACATTTTATGCTTTTGAACATTTTGTGAGTTGCAGTAATTTACACAATTATCGCTCATGTCAGGTGGCTACGATCTCCCTCTGCATTGCTGTATGATCCAGCCCTGAGGAGGACACTTCATAACCTAATGAAAAAGGTTTTCCTGCAGGTAAAGTGAACAATATATCTTGGATCTTCTGTAATAATTTGACTTTTACAAAACATGGCAGACTTTTCAAGATGCTAAATCTTAGCCTATTTGGCCAAACAGAAAATTATAATTTATTTCTGCAGCATTGAAGATAATATGTTTATTAAAATTCATCTGAACTAATTTGCATCATTGCTTCAGCTTGATCATTCTGCATTGTCTTCCCCATCACCCTCTCAGATCCTTCTTTCTCTTCCCAAAGGCATACTGCAAAAAAAAAAAAATTACTTCCAAATCTCATTATTCTCCCCCACTGCAAGCAGTAGGGACATTGTTGACTTGGTTATGTCCTTCCATCCCAAGACACTTGTTACATGTTTGCACAAAAATAAAAACTCGATGTGGACAATGATATTTGGCAGACATATTTGTATGCATATGTAGATGACCCGATTCGATGTTTGGCCATTATAGGAAATTTTTTTTAACTTTATTTAACTTTATTGATTTTTTTCAGTTTTGAACCATTTGGACATGTACTTGGTTTTGGACAACCTTATTAGCATGTAAGCAACAACTATTGGAGGTAGACAAATTAAATTTGGTAGGAATGTTTGCATGCATGTGCAGTTGACCAAATTAGATTTTCTTGCCATTTTAAAACTTTTTGGACTTCTGATTTGCAGTGGGGGCATACATATTTTAAAAACACAAATCTAGTTTAATTTTACACTTTATTTTTTATAGTCAAGATCTTGGATGTATTGTATTCCTCTTAAAGTGAAATGACAAAGTATGCAATATGGTTTAAAGAATCTGAGCTTTAACGTGAAAAATGCGCCAGAATAGAAATTGTCTTTTTCTGTTGTGCAGCAATGAAAATTTTATATCTCAAACACTATAACAAGAGTTTTAATGTTGATCGCAATCAAATATGACACAGTTTTCACATTTGGAAGTCAATAATGGCCTACATTAAAAATATTAAATATTTCCAGTGTCAGTTAGAGGTAATCTCTTTAGTCACAGTTAGCTGTAATTTAGACCTATTCTTCACATACTTTGGCAGTTCATTGCTGAATTCAAACGGCTGGGTTCCCAGATTGTTTATGCTAACTTCAACCGGATCGTTATCTGCACAAAGAAACGTCGTCTAATGGATGCCTTGGCTTATGTGGAGTACATCACCAACAGCATCAAATCTAAGGAACTGTTCCACCTAATAGAGATGACCTATGAACAGTGCTGGGAATACTTGATGTGGCTTGATCAGGTAAGGACCTCTCTTTTATTTCTTAGGGAACACCACTTTATTTTATTCCACCTTCCAGTAGAACTTCTACTCATATTAAGTTTTACAAAATTACCCATTCAGTGGTCAAGCTAAACTTGAAATTTAGGGAGAAGTGACTTCTTTTTTGTACAAAAGAGGGAGAAGTGGGAGCAAAGCAGGAAATGCAATATATAAAAATTCTTAATCAACTGCCACTTAAGCAAGCAATTCAGTTTTGTTTTTTAGTTTCTAAAACTTCATCTGAAATACACAAAAGTAGAAAAATTTCAAACACTAGTAAAGGTTGCAATACATTTCACCTGGGGGATACAACAAAACTAATCATTTTCGATTTCCCAATAGAAGAAGGCAAAGTTTAATTTTTTAAATGCAATTTCAAACACTAGTAAAGGTTGCAATACATTTCGCCTGGGGGATACAACAAAACTAGTCATTTTCGATTTCCCAATAGAAGAAGGCAAAGTTTAATTTTTTTAATGCAACTTTGTTGCCCACTTTGCCTGTTCGCGTGCCCCTTCCATTGCCAGTGATTTTATATGGAACAACCCTTATTTAACTCCTGGTTCAATTTTATCTAGATTGTCCATGATAATTTTGTGTAATTTTCAAGGGAATGAGACTCAAATTTTAACAATAAGTGGTGGTTCATACTGAATGTAGAATCTTGGATAACATGTTATAGTTAAATGAAATAAATGATCATGAACATGCTGTTATACCACATGTTGTCTTGTATCATCATCATCTGTGCATCTTTCTGAATAGGCAAACCATGGGGGTGTGAAAGGCAAGCTACCCTCTGAAGCAGGTGTGGAACAAGCTCCTTCCGAGTTAGAAAGACAGAAAGGAGGTGATGGGGAGGATGACCCAGAGGAAGAGGGACAACAAGAAGAGGAGGAAGTGCTAAATAAGTCTGATGATGAAGATGAGGTATTAGATGTGTTGCTAAATGTAGAGACATCTACATCCTTTGTAAATAATGCTGTTACATCAGCGCTATTTCTAAGCAATAATGCATTCAGTAATATAATTTTGCATGCTTATAATTTGGGAACTATCACCTGCGAATGAAAGAAAATCTGATAAGGAGCTTTACCACGTTAGAATAAGAATTAATTAAGGTTGCCCATAGCAATGGAATCTAGGTATAGGCATTATGTTATTGTATACTGTTTATGAGCTCTTCTAGTAGTCTGTGATTAGATAGCATTAAAGATAAATGAAAATGCATGTTTGGCAGAGTTTATCTGGACAAAATTCTTCAGTGACTCCGGAGAAATGATTATTTCTGACTTGACCAGGAGCTGATTTTGGCATCACTGTTACCAATATACTATATACAATATTTATAGCTTCATGTTTTTGTTTAAACTGAGAAGCAAATGCAAGACATGGGTGCTACTTCCCTGATTGTATCATCATTGTGGGCTTTTGAATCAACATTAAATTCTTGTATTTAGCATGAATTCTCTGACATTTTTATATGTGTTGTCTGTAGACTTGACAATATATTCATCAGGAAGAGTACTAATTGGTGTCAAAAGTAGGTCACATTTGTCTAGTATTGGGGGTTATGGTTAAGGATCATGCTGGTGCAATACATTTTACCATTCCTATGTTGTATATTTCACCCATTGTACAGGTAATGATCAATCTATCTGGACCAATGGAATGCTGTACATATGATCATATTGTACTTTTCTTGTTTCAGCCAGAGATAGAGATGAACTGGAACATAATGCATTTTCTGCCAGAAGCAGCAGCTTGTCAGAATAACTTTAATGTGAGTAGTTTATTAAAATGATATTAGACTAACTTTAATGTGAGTAGTTGATTAAAATGATATTAGACTAACTTTAATGTGAGTAGTTTATTAAAATTATATTAAACTAACTTTAATGTGAGTAGTTTATTAAAATGATATTAGACTAACTTTAATGTGAGTAGTTTATTAAAATGATATTGGACTAACTTTAATGTGAGTAGTTTATTAAAATAATATTAAAGCAGATTTATAAATCTTGCCTGTGTTGGAGAATAGTTGGACATGGTGTATTCATTGTAATACCTGCCTGTGTTGGGGAAGAGTTGGACATGGTGTATTCATTGTAATACCTGATCTGTGTAAATTTCACAAGTTAAAAGTTCGTCATAATACACTCATGATGTCATAGACATTGTCCCGTCATATGTGCATGCCTTATATACTCTCGTTTAAGTCATGTCCAGCTGCAAACAACATAGACCCTGGTCTGCCAGCCCATAATGCCGCTACAGATAAGGGTCTTTGTTGTTCAACTAATTACTCCTAAGAAACTACATAGACACAGATTTGCTGGTGCATTATGCAGTGGCAGATCTGGGTCTGAGCAGTTTGCAGTTGGACCATACTTGCAAGAAAGTATATATGGCATACTAGAGGATTTATCTGCTTTGTCCATGTTGGGAATTCAATACTTGAGGTTCATTCTTGCTCCCCATATGATCATTCCCATAAAAAACATATGCAAGATATGTTTTTGAAACAGATTTAACTTGCACATTTAAATGGTAATAATGTACCTGACATGCATGGTGGTACATTAGGTACCAGGCATGCATGGTAGTACATTAGGTTCAGAGTGTAATAATGCACCAGGCATGCATGGTGGTACATTAGGTTCAGAGAAAATCATTATGATCCTGGTGGATTTTAGCAGTTGCCTCCCTCTCACAAATCATGCCAGGATAATGATGCATGTGCTTAAGATGGGTGTGTATTTATTAAGGTATATGCGGGCATTACAGACCTGCCAACTCTTATGATTTTGCCACAAGTCTTACTAAAATTACTCATAAATTATGGACTTCCAGAATAATTGCAAAAACTTGATAAATGTGATCACTGCAGACAAATCTTGATTTTTGCTTGTTTTGGTTTGGTCCAATGGAATAGTTAAGGGAACCAGACAAACTTTACATGAGTTGATCAAATGCTTTAATCAGCCTATGTTTTTCATGTAACGTGCCTGCATGATCAAGCTTTTGCTTTAAAGTTATGCCATTATCTAGAAATGTACATGGCCTCTTTTGTGCTGAGGTGCTGTGAAACACTACTACATACATACATACTAGAAATGTCATCTAACAAATGTAAACACGTTTAAGGCAAAAGGGATAATCAGCCACTTAAAATGTTAAAATAACACAGAAGTATTAAAAAAAACAATATTCAGAGTCTTGGCTGTGCTTGGAAAAGATGTAGGAAAGGCAACAATTGCATGTACTTGACATCACATCATGTCAGTTGGAGTATTGCTCACAGCAGGAGAGATGATTGCCATCACCACTTGAAATTAAAATCAACAAAGATTGCGTGTATCATGAAGCCATTGACCTCCATGGGGTTTGGAACTGCAGTTTCTGAAACTGAACTGGAGGTCATTACGGTTTAAGTGTACTTTTGTAAACTTTTTAGTTCAACATAATATTGCCATCGCTGCATCAGATCACACTTTGGAACTTTTCAAATGCATGTTTTCCAAGTTGACAATAGCAGTTCAAGACCATTTTGTTACACCTTACTGAAAATTAGTCTAACTTGGGCAAGAATAAAAACTGCTTTACTGAGAAGGTTTTTTGGGGGTTGGCAGCATGTAGGTCTCATTTTCTGGCACTGTCTACATTAATAATAAAATTATATGATAAGATTTCGTGTTAGAACTGCAAGTCATATAATTTACTTTGTATTTCCGTTTGCAGTCAGGGGAAGAATCTTCTTTTGTCTGAATTAGTAGTAAATGCAGATTTTTTGTACACAAGTCAATAATAGTTGTGTATGTGAATGAAAAATTGAATTATGCTATTGACTCACTTGTGAATGACAAAATATAGGTATTACTGTCAGATTGCTTCAGTGTCAACGATGTTACGGTGCTATGTGAACATTTTTAAAAAGTCCTGTATCAGTGGTTTACTCCAGTACAACTTGGGTAGAATATTACTATAGATCTCAGTTCAAAATCACATGGAAAATGAACCTCAAGCTTCAGTTACTCGGTATAATGCTTGAACAAGGTTTAAAGTGTTCAGTGTTTTATTTATTGTTGTCAAAAATTCTAAAATAAATCACTTGAATACCACGCATCACTGAAAGTAACAAGTTGATCCTAATCATAAAATCACCATCGCAAACTCTAAACTTGGACCAAATCTGTACTGTTTGATAGGTGTAATCTCAGGTGAATGCATATTACAGCTAGAAGAATTAAGAAGAACATGCGCATCCAAACTAATCTAGAAAATTATCTTATTAACCCCTTGAACATGTATTGTTTGGAGATGGCCCTTGATCAGTAAGATGAGACTGTATTGAAAATGTTTTCCTATGCACACTGGTCTTCTCACTGCTTTAAAGGTGAGTAGCTTTAATTTACATTGGTCATGGAGACTGGGTTCTATAAATTATCAGGGTTTTTTCTGTTTAAATTATGAAACTAAAGTTCATGATTGAATTACATTTTGTTGAACTTGGCTTGATGGAAACTTGATATAGTGATCACTTTGTCATCTGTGTGAGTGTCCATACATGTCAATCAGTATTTTTGTCTACACACTTTATTGATCTCAGCGTTGAAATTTTAAAAAAAAAAAAATTTCCCCATTTATTTCAATATCGTTTTATCCGACTCTATTTGGGTTTGGAATATAACTCTTCATTATGCACTTAACTTTATCCAGCTAAATAAATACCCTCATTGGAAGCAGGCTCAACAAGCAAGCCATGGCTAACTTCATGTTTTAAAAGAGAAAAGTATACCTTGTGCATATAAACTGTTAGAATGGCCCCCAAATCACTATTTTGTTTCAGGATGGCAAATTAAGCAGTTTCACCCACAATGTCTGAGCTTTGTAGTGAAAAATCCATTAATATGGGTAAAGCTAGGTCAAAATTTGATATTGTAGTAAATCATAAATCTGAGCTTTCTCTCTTTTTTTATTTTTTTATTGATCAAACGATGGCATTTAGCCTTGTCACCAGTAAAATGCACAAGTCTGAAAATGGTTCATTATGGTTTAAGGTTTTACAGGTAAATAACAAATCAAACTAACTGAAAAACTCCGAGTCAAAATTTTGATCATGTTGCACATCGTGTTCGAAGTTTTATTTTGTTTATGAATAAGCCAAACTATTTGTATAACTTTGACACTACATTTCATAATGACTAATAAAAGTACTCCCACCTTTAGGCAGGGCATATTATGTTATGTTTTCCATCAATCTATCTCTTTCCTTTTTTGTTTCCACACAATAACTTGATTTCTCCAACATCTACGGTTATCAAACTTTGTGGATGAATTGCACTTGGGGTAAGGAAGAATCCTATTGATTTTTGGGGTCAGAGGTCAAAGTCACAGAAAAAAAAAAAGAAAGATGGATTCTGTACAGTAAAATTAGTTTTACATCACAGACCAGGACCAAAATGTGTGGATGGCTTGCACTTGGGAGAAGAAAGAAGTCTATCAATTTTGGGGTCAAAGGTCTTGAAGAAGAAATGGTTTTTGTACAAATATTTAAGTTCTTGCTCATGTACCTTCACCCAAGTTTGTAGATGACTTACATGTTGGGTAAGAAAGAAGCCTATTCATTTTACGGTAAAAAGGTCAAAAATCAAGGTCGCTAACAAAATGAAAAAAATGGTAACTTTAGTTCTAGACCACATACCTTGGCCAAAGTTTTTGGAGTGCTTGCACTTAAGGTATGGAAGAAGCCTACTGATTTTGGTGTCCAGAAGGTCATGGCCATTGCGACTCAAAGAAAATGGAATTTACAGAATAACTTCTGTTTTAGAGCAAGTTCATTAATCAAACTTATGGATTGCTTGCACTTTGGGTAATAAAGAAACCTTTTGATTCAGGAGTCTAATGGTCAGAGGTCACAGTCATGGTAAGTCTAATAAGAAAATGATTGTTTCTGCACAGTAAGTTTAGTTCAAGACCACATACCTTGACCAAATGTCCAGGTCATTGAGACTGTTTGGTCAGTAATCTTCAGTTGACCACACCATAATAGATCTACATAGAGGACTACTAAACACAGGTTGGACATGCAATGTATTCTTCTTGGTACTCTTGTATTTGTTTTAATAGACTTGGAAGATATTTACATTAGCTAAACTAAAAAGTTACTGCATCTTCTGTACAGATGATAATAGCTGGATACATTTTGTCAGTATACAACAATCTGCAAGAAGAACAGCGCAGACTGACACCTGGGAACACCCCAGTAAGGCGACACAAACAAAGCCAGACAGAGCAGGTAACCTTGTATAAACTCTCTCTCTCTCTCTCTCTCTCTCTCTCTCTCTCTCTCTCTCTCTCTCTCTCTCTCTTTCTCTTTCTCTCTCTCTCTCTCTCAAGATGAAAAATGGTATTGTAGCTGCATCCTACACAGCTTTGGCACATTTTTTCTGCCCAAAATCGTCTTCAAAGCCTTAAAGAACATTACAAGAAGCATGAACATACATTTAAGTCTTCTTGGACCTAATATAGGTACATAAAGCATGCCCTGTATTCTCAAAAATATTGAAGTACAAAATTCGAATTCTAGCCGAGTTTGAAATGTTTAATATAGATCACTTGCTCAGAATTAAGTTAAAATCATAAAACTTGGTTATCATGGGTCCTTCATAGTTCTTGCCAAATTTAATTGACATATATATACTCTGAATAGAGTAGAGGTCATCGAAACTTTAAATTCAAGTACGAGTCTCGTGCTCAGAAAGTATGAGGATATAGACCAGTGCTTATCCAAGTTTACTTCAATGTGATCGCTGCTGGTTGAGTAGCCTGCTTCTCTATTTAAATCTCCCAGCTCCCTACCCTACCCTACCCCACTCCACTCCTCCCCAACCCTAATCCACCTCGACCCTGACTCCCAACCCCTGAGCATAGCTGGTTAGCTGGGTCAACTTTGGTATTAAAAATTGCATGTCTTGCCTGAGGGCACAATTGCAATTGTTATCGTTTGTGATGCTGAGTCTGCAGTGCCAATCACGATCATTTATGTATGATTGATATCTACACCAGCAAACTTGATAGGATTTTCTTTCCCCACTGATTAAACTTGCTCCATGTGCGTGCACATGACCAAAGAAATTTCACCAGAGTGGTGAGGCATGAGTAGTAAAAGTTGAACAGTTACCACTATGTCTATTTCCAGGTTGTAATGGACAACACAACCACACCAGTCAGTGTCAGCTTTGCCCAGGATCTGATCTCACAAGATCTGGCGCAGCAGATGTTCTTGTAAGTTCTCTTGCCAGCATAAACAGATGGTTAGACTTATTTATTCCCTTTTTTTTGGTGGTGACAGTGTCATTGTCCTAAACAATGTCAGATTTAGTATTCAAATTTTGGAAAGATATATAACGTAATCAATACATTTTTGGAAGCCAAGACATAGTGTGGTTTAAAAAGCCTTGAACACCTCTCCTTCTCGATAACTCGCGCACAAAGGGGTACAAAAACATAGACTGCACTATAAGTGAGGGCGCGAGTTACCGAGGGACCTCAAAAAAATTAAATCCCCGCTGGACATCAAGAAAACCGCAATGGCGAGTAGGGAGGTAACAGGGCTGTTTAATGGCTGAATACTCTTAATAATTACATTGGGAATAATGGTCAATAAAGAGCTTTTTTTCTAATGTAGTTGTTTGCTTTTCTGTATAAATTACCTTTATTTTCAAGATAACGAACCTCAGAAAGATCATTAATAACATTAGTCCAAGCGGTTTCAACAACATGTGTACGCGAAAACATTGTGTATTACGTCGCTGCTATTTGTTGTTGTCGATTCACCACTAAACAAGATACCTTTTTTCAAAAACTAGGGACATTTATTTCGTGAAACAACCGTCAACATTGAAACTCCATTTATTTATTGTTCTAATAATAAAATATGGATGCCGTGATTTCATATCAAGTAACAGTGAAACTTTGTCTCATCCTTGAGGAAATCCCTGAGTAGCAAGTTAGAAATTTTAAGTACAATACAAACTCTGGAACTTGCTTCTCCGTAATGAACCGTATCTGTAAAACAATGCTTTTTACTCTCCAAGTACTTGTTTGGCTTGGTTGCCTTACTATCTTTGATCACATCTGAGAATAAGTAGGCTAATTTAAGGTAGTTTAATTATGTTACTTACATAATAATATTTATAACTGTTCGATTGATCAAATGAAACGAGTTGACCTTACACACGGCCATGACTGCTAGCTCTTACGCAGGCAGGATTTGCACGCCTTTTAACTTTTCTGTTATTCCACCCCCTTTCTTTGATTTGATACAAAAGACGTAATTAACGTGATAATACAAAGCAGGTGTGCTATTAATGGAGTGTAACAACACAACAAATACTTCCGCAGGTCGGAGATAAAAAAAAACTTGGTACTTAATTAGGTTCTCACAGAAACGCTCGCAGTGATAGCTGGGTCAGTTGAATTATATTGTTCATGTTTGAATACAAGAGGGCATATTGCATTTATGATGATTACACTGAAACCGAATTAAAAGATAGAACCAAAACACAAATTTCACTTTACAAAACTTATTTAATTGGTATTTATTTTTAAAGTGTTGCCACCAGTAGGTATTAGTGATGTTTTCATTGATCGAAATTTCATTAAAAAAAAAATGGGATCCACACCTGACCCCACATTATAAGAGGGTTCGCGAGTTATCGAGGGAGCGGTGTATATTGTACATTTGGCTGGTAATAAGCTGTTGATATATGTCAAGCCTCAACGGTGATAGCAGAAGAGGACATATTGTTTTGTTGCTGGTGTCACTCACAGGATGTGATTCATTCTGGAATAACCCTCAGATGTTACATATCTGTTCAAACAAAACAAAGAGAAACTCTTCCAATGGTTCTTATACTAAAGAAGAATCCAAGGATTGTACTATGATATTACCTTGCATTACAAAATGCTTATTCACTGAGATATTTTAACAGAATTATTGTAATAACACTGGTATGATTAATCAGTACTATGATGAGTTGTTACTTAAATGTTACATTGATCAGAATATAGCATTGTGTTCCAACAGAATGATTCTCAATCTATCATTTGCCTTTTTAAAACACACATGATTTTGTTCTCCTTGCTTCTAAACAAAAGTTATCCGTTTGTCATCCTCTGTATTATTTCATATCCTTAAATCTTTATTTGTAAAAATGTGATCCTGCATTTAGTTCAGAGATTTGTGAATATTTTCCAACAGATACCCACTGTGGATGAAACTGCAGATATTTACTCTTTTTTTTTTATATAGTGAAACACTGTATGACTGGAGCTAAATTGTGCATGATCTTTCATTGTTTAGTGTAGGTTTAGATCATATTCAAATGAGCCATGTGTTACTGCTTATTTTTGTTGTCCAGGATCGCTCAAAAGATCAATAAGAAGTTGAGTGGTAACAGGAGCAACAGTGCTAGTGCAGAGTTCCCTCAACCCCCTGGTTCTCATCTACCTCTGAATAACCCTTCTTTGGAGTTTGTTAAAGCTGTCTGCAAGGTGAGTTTTCTGACCTTGTATAGAGATCATAACTATTCTGAATTACACTGACAACATTCCAGAAAATCCAAATTGTATGGGATACAATTTGAATGGGAGTTTTCTGTGTAGACAAAAGTAGGAAGAAAAGTACGTCCGCACCGATATAAATGACTGGTATATAGAATATCATTTCTCAATGTGAAGGAAAGAATGCCCATAACAAGAAACCAGTCGATTAGACTGTAATACATGAAAATAGATTTCAGAGATGAAGAGAAAAGAAAGATGCAGATAATTTGCTTTTGCCAAAAATGTTTCAGGAATTGGAGGAATAGATACGCCATTTATTCTGATTCAACCCTAATTATCTGCGTACATGCATGTATTGGCTTATAGGAAGATGCAGTATGACTATTGAAATTTGTCACTTTCAATGGACATGTTGCCATTCTGGATGGGCTGTCAAGTATCCGAAATATTGACCTTGGATCCCTGACAAGCATGTTCATCGGTTGGCATCTCTGCTTATAACTCGTGTGTAGTGTGGGTATGAAGCTCTGTAATTATCCCTGTGCTTTATGTGTAGTGAGGGTATGAAACTAATTAACCATGTGCTTTATGTGTAATGAGGGTATGAAACTAATTATTCCTGTGCTTTATGTGTAGTGAGGGTATAAAACTAATTATCCCTGTGCTTTATGTGTAATGAGGGTATGAAACTAATTATCCCTGTACATTATGTGTAATGAGGGTATTAAACTAATTATCCCTGTGCTTTATGAGTAATGAGGGTATGAAACTTATTATCCCTGTGCTTAATGTATAGTGAAGGTATGAAACTAATTATCCATGTGCTTTGTGTAGTGAGGGATGAAACTAATTATCCCTGTGGTTTGTGTAGAGAGGGTATGAAACTAATTATCCTGTGCTTTATGTTTAGTGAGGGATTGAAACTAATCCCTGTGCTTTATATGAATGTGAGGGTATGAAACTAATTATCCCTGTGCTTTATGTGTAGTGAGGGTATGAAACTAATTATCCCTGTGCTTTATGTGTAGTTAGGGTATGAAACTAATTATCCCTGTGCTTTATGTGTAGTGAGGGTATGAAACTAATTATACCTGTGCTTTATATGTAATGAGGGTATGAAACTAATTATCCCTGCGCTTTGTGTAGAGAGGGATGCAATGAACAAGAAACCAGTCGAATAAGCTGTAAATAGGTAGACAATGGCGGCTGCAATCAAGAGGAATGAAAGATGTAGATATTTCGTGAGGAACACTGTTTATGGGTATTATTTTGGCCAAAAATTTTGAAGGACTTCATGGTTTAGGAATTAGAGAAAAGGATCACACGACTTATTCTAATTGGACCTTTATTGTTACTCCGTACAAGTATGTATATGCTTACAGGAAGATGCAATATGATTGTAGAAGCTTGTTACTTTTGGCAAGTGTATTATCCATTCTGGACAGGCTGCCTAGATTCTAAACAATTGATGCTAGTATTCGTAATGAGCATGCTTATTGGTTGGCTAGGGTGATTTATTAATTTCAAACAACCCTGAGTCATTTGTCTAACGTGTCTGAGAGTTGGTGTATGTAATGATTGACTTGAGTGTCCTCACATTTCAGACTGAGACTTTTGGGTCATAACCTAGAAATTATTGAGATCCGCACCCTATAACCATGTATATACTAGCGATGTAAAGATTTATTTAGATGTATCACCATAGCCACATTTTTTGTGATATACTGTATCAGCGTCTGTACTACTGCTGAAATATCCTGATACATTTTATCGCAAGTGTGAGAATGCATTGATGTAGTAGCACTTGAAGGTGATGTATCACGATACAAATTAAAGTTGAGAAAAGAAAGAACTTGAAGACATTGATGTCACTTCAGTAAAATTATTACAGATTTTGGGTCTATTCTTTTGTGTATTATATGGCATCTACTATACATTAGTTGTCAGACTGGTTCAGCTACTCGGCAATACAAAATACAAGTCTCTGTGATGAAACCTCATCAACTACTCGGCAATACAAAATACAAGTCTGTGATGAAACTTCAGCTACTCGGCAATACAAAATACAAGTCTCGGTGATGAAACTTCATCAACTACTCGGCAATACAAAATACAAGTCTCTGTGATGAAACTTCAGCTACTCGGCAATACAAAATACAAATCTCGGTGATGAAACTTCAGCTACTCGGGAATACAAAATACAAGTCTCGGTGATGTAACTTCATCAACTACTCGGCAATACAAAATACAAGTCTCGGTGATGAAACTTCATCAGCTACTCTGCAATACAATATACAAGTCTCGGTGATGAAACTTCAGCTACTCGGCAATACAAGTCTCGGTGATGAAACTTCATCAACTACTCAGCAATACAAAATACAAGTCTCTGATGAAACTTCAGCTACTCGGCAATACAAAATACAAGTCTCGGTGATGAAACTTCATCAACTACTCGGCAATACAAAATACAAGACTCTGTGATGAAACTTCATCAACTACTCCGCAATACAAAATACAAGTCTCGGTGATGTAACTTCATCAACTACTCGGCAATACAAAATACAAGTCTCGGTGATGAAACTTCAGCTACTTGACAATACAAAATACAAGTTTCGGTGATGTAACTTCATCAACTACTCGGCAATACAAAATACAAGTCTCTGATGAAACTTCAGCTACTCGGCAATACAAAATACAAGTCTCTGATGAAACTTCATCAACTACTCGGCAATACAAAATACAAGTCTCTGATGAAACTTCATCAACTACTCGGCAATACAAAATACAAGTCTCTGTGATGAAACTTCAGCTACTCGGCAATACAAAATACAAGTCTCAGTGATGAAACTTCATCAACTACTCAGCAATACAAAATACAAGTCTCGGTGATGAAACTTCATCAGCTACTCGGCAATACAATATACAAGTCTCTGTGATGAAACTTCATCAGAATAAAATATTTTGTCAGATATGGTTATGTCAAATGAAAAATGGGTCCTATGTTGAACATTTATCATTTTTATTACAAATTTGTGTATGTTTTTGTAGATTTAATGTAGGTACATAGAAACGTTCTCTCCCATAATGCTTTGCTAAGACCAACATGGCATACAAAATCTTTACAAAAGCAAGCCAATTCTTGCTTATAGAAGACCTAGGAATTTGCAAGATTTTTTTATCAGAACTAAACCGACAGAAAATGTAAAAGATGTTTTCATCATCTCTGTGTACAAATATTAGAGAAAGTACCTATTTTAGTAGCTCCAATACAAAAGAATTGTTTTCTGTATGTTATAACACTGACTGCATATTAACTGATGTAATTTATTTGATAACCTGAAAAAAAAATGCAACATTCAATATGTTGGACAAACACTTCAACAAGTTTCTATATAAAAAATTGTATGGATCCTTAGTTCACTAATGTTTCAATACATTTTAATACAAATAATCACTCTTTACGTGATTTTTCTTTCATTAAAATCAATATTGTGCATGGAGAGATGAACAGACTAATTAAAGAAAGTTACTGGATTCATTGGTTAAATACTTTGTATCCCAATGGCCTGAATACTAAGGCATTATATAAAATTGTATACAATTTTAATAAAAGAATTGATGTGTGTGTGTATATATATATATATATATATATATATATATATATATATATATATATATATATATATATATATATATATATATGACTGTCTCTACATTGTGATTTCACTCTATATATATACACACACACACACACACATGGTTATAAAGCACATCTTCACAATCCTGTCTGTATACTCTAGGAGGGCACATTGTGCCCACTCCACATCCCCAAGCCTGCAGGGGGATGTATGGGAAGTTCAGGGAACATGTGCTTTACACGAAATTCTGCTTAAGATATTTGTAGGTCTTTATTTCAAGAGGTTTCTGCCTCATTCTTTCCAGTGTTGCAAATTCCTATCTTCATATAAAGGAAATAGTAAGATTGGGAGACTCGAGCCGTTTGCTCCCCCTCTGACTATTTTGGACTAGGTATCATCACTAGTCTGCCATGTAGGTTACTTTTATGTAATTCTAAGATCAGTAAGATTTTGAAAGTTTGATTTGATTGAAAAATGTTAAAATGAAATTTTAGTATAAAAGCTGCATACTCACATTCAGTAATCGGTTTTACCTTGAATAGGCTGATTAAACATCACTTGACCAGTCCAGTTCAGAATGTAGTGTTGAGCAATGTCAAGATTCACAATCTATCTTCTCTTTATATAGCTGATAATCTGTTGGAAATGTCAGCCATTTAAAAATAGCCACTAAAATGCACCAGAAATAGGATTTGTTTGCAGCTGCTTTCACTTTGTTGTACTTCAGGTCCTGTCTCTGGATCAGAATGTAACGATACAAGTCAACAAGCTAAACAGAGACCTGCTGAAACTGATAGGAGTCGGAGAGTTCTCCCCTGAAGCCCAGTTTAAAGATCCATGTCTTTCCTATGTCCTGCCAGAGGTAAGTGGTGGATTTTATTTATTTAATAAATACTGTTTGGATTTTGGGTGTTGTAAGTAGAAATATGCTTCATTTATCTATTTATTAAACAGATGTAAGAAGATATGATGGGGGAAATCCAGTGCTGTACCAAGAGGATAGTTCTAAGCATTCAGTTGTTTTGAGTGTAAAGTAAAATAAAAAATATAGTGAAACTTCCCTAAACTGGACCTTATGGGATAGAGGTGGCCAGCATATAGAAGTATAATTAATATTAGAATGGATGGATTGGAACCAGAGGAAGATCGGTTAGGGAGGGGATAGGGAAGTTATACTGTTTATGGTTGATACAAACTTGACATTATTGTGGTGGATTATCATCTTTTTACTGCATGCTGAACCATTTGGGAGCTGCAGTAGCCCAATTGTTAGAGCATTGGACACTAAATTCAAGGGTTGTGGGTTCATTACCTGCCCAGGCCAGTCCAGGTTGGCTGCTTCTCTGTATCCTTGGGAAAGACACTTGGTTTTCATTTTCTTGGCATGATATAGCCAATAATGTGTTGAAAGTGCCATTAAAAATCTACCAACGAACCAACTAGTTGGACCAGTTCCTGTTGTCTCCCCATTTCTCTGTCTCCCTCCCTCCCTCTCTCTCTCTCTCTCTCTCTTGCAGTCAATCCTGGTATGGTCTTAGCAACAGATGTTGTCATCTTCTTTGGCAGAGAGGAGAGACGTTTAAGGGGAAAAACTTGACACAGAGATCTTTGCTTATGCAGGTCTTTTGAAAATAGTATAGCTCAATTGTTGGTTTTAAGTCTGCCTGCACAGAAAGAATGCTACCTTATCTCTGAGGCTTTTTCTATGGTCAAATCTTTATAGGTTGACTATTTGACATGTGACTTAATGTTTTTAGAGTTCATTGATATGTGTCATGTGTTCTTTATTTAGGTTATCATATACTTGAAGACTGCTTCTTCTAACAGTGCTCTTATTTTCAGGTAATTTGCAAGTCTTGTAACCACATCCGTGACCTGGATCTTTGTAGAGACCCCTATTTGGATCAAAGTGGAGCAGGGTGAGCAAATAAATATCTATGGTTCAATTAAGTGATGGATATTTCTTATGGTAACACTTGCCATTAATTTTCACACAAAGAAGAACATCAAAGACTGTTCAATAACACTTACCATTAATTTCACACAAAGAAGAATATCAAAGGCTATTCAATAACACTTACCATTAATTTCACATTAAGGAGAATATCAAAGGTTGTTCAATAACTTTTACCATTAATTTCACACAAAGAAGAATATCAAAGGCTGTTCAATAACACTTACCATTATTTCACACAAAGAAGAATATCAAAGGCTGTTCAATAACACTTACCATTAATTTAACACAAAGAAGAATAACAGGCTGTTCAATAACTGGTATAATGGTTTGGACAACTGAACTGGTGAGCTTACAAATACATGTACCTGCAGTTTTGCATCTAGGATTCCAAAAGCAGGGGACATTGTGTCCCCCTGTCCTCCAAAGTTTGGGGATACACACTCTTTCAAAGGGACAAATAAAATTATCTGATAGTACCTAATGCACTAGCAGTGTTTAAAAAAAATGATTACCTTGTTTGTTTTGACAGTTTTGCCACCTTAACTTTTGCCCGCACTGCACTATCATCTTTTCCTTGGACACTTGTTATAAATGTTTTATCAAAAGCTCCGACTTCCTATAAACACATTAACATGTTTTAATAACTGGTTCACCTGAAAAGAGCTGCACTATGGAATTATGTATTCAGGATCTTGTTCATCATTTAATTTTAGTGTTCACTCATTATCAACCAGCGTTTATTAAAATAATACCCGTTTTTTCTGAATTTTCTTTTTAAAATAACGTATTGGTGATTAAAAGCCAAATTGTGTATTTCTGCAAGTTTTCATCCCAGAAATCTGGTCCCTTTTGTAATTAAACCAACCTTGAAAATACGTTAATAGTAGTGGCCGTCGGCGAGTTTGAACTGCAACTAGTCCAACTGCTACAAACCATGAATGTTTTGATTGCTAGCAGTGTTGTTTTAAAATGGGAATAACTGCCATCACCTTTAGTGACTTCAGCCATTGCTAGAGCCAACACAGACATGGATGGACATGCACTCAAGAAAAATAGGTGGATTTGCAATTTTTCCTGATGAAAACACACACAAGAGGTTGCACAGGAGTCGAGATTTGGGGGACATGTGACCAAAAATTGTGGGAACCCACAATCCCACACTCGAAGTCCAACACTATACCTGGAAATATTGCTGTTTGTGAACTTAATTAGAAAAGTTCTGTATGAATTGATACATTTAACATGATCATAACCACCCCATTTTCATACCCATCACAGTCTGTAAAGCAGAAAGTCTTGCAATAATTGGGGTGTGCAGTGGACCTCAAAAACCCTAAAATTTCATTTTGACCTTAGAAACCATAAAAAGGCCACCCACCCCCAACTGAAGGCACCTAAATAAAACAATTAAAAAAGAAAACTAAAATTTTTTTAAAATGATGAACGGCTTAACCCCAACCCCACAAAAATGCTCTTTTGCAGGCTTTTTTGTTAGGCTAGTGTAACAACTGTCAGTTTGGCCTTTTCACCATGAGTGACCGTTATTGACAGGTTTGCCTGTACCTGGACAAGGTGGAACACCTGGAAATTTTTTTTCCTATTGGTGATGGGATGCATAAAGGAGAGTAGGAGATTCTATACACTTGCATTTTGTTTTTTATACCCCCGCCTAAGGCAACGGGAGTATGTAGTAATCCTGTGTTCGTCATTCCATCTGGCACACAATCTTGTTAGCCCATCTAGTCCTGCAGTTTTTGATGGATTGGCATAAAACTTTATTAATATTATGATCATCACCTGAAGATGTGCATATTGTCAAATAACTGTTCCCATAATTTTTGCCTTTGTTGACTTGCATCTGGATGCAGTGTATAACAGAAGTTTGTGAATGCAGCTATGCTTGTACTTACTGGATTGGTGTATCTTATTACATATTATGCTTGTCATCAGAAGATATGAACGTTGAACAATCATTTACATTATTTTCAGAAGAGTTATGCACTTTCTTTTACTATAAAGTAATCTCCATTATGGGGTAGCGGTGCGGGTATATTTATGTGAGTGGTAATCTCCATGGGGTAGGGGTGGAGGTATATTTATGTGAGCACTATTCTCCGTGGGGTAGAAGTGAGAGTATATTTATGTAAGTTCCAATCTCCATCATGGGGTAGAGGTGGGGGTATATTTATGTAAGTGCTAATCTCCATCATGAGGTAGAGGTGGGGGTATATTTATGTAAGTGCTAATCTCCTTGGGGTAGAGGTGGGGGTATATTTATGTGAGTGCTAATCTCCTTGGGGTAGAGATGGGGGTATATTTATGCGAGTGCTAATCTCAATGGGGTAGAGGTGGGGGTATATTTAAATGAACATTGTGATGATCTGTCCTCCAATATGGCCGCCACGTTAGCCTTTTTGAAAATCTTCTCGCAACTCCTCCAGAATGGATGGTCATATTAACATGGGGTTTTCACTAAAAGACTTCTTATGATGTCTAGTTTATTCACTGATTTTGACAATGTACTTCTAAGCAATTTTTACCATGCCACCATCTTGCAGCATGAATGTGCTTTCATCATTCAAAATGGTAGAGATGGTTAAAAGGAAGAAGTGGTCTTATCTTGATTTCCTGGAAATTCTTTTTGTCCAGTAGAGTGTCAATCCCTTCTAGGGACTCTTGTTATGATAAGAACAACTCCAGTGTCTAATATCTTAAATGAGAAGGGATTGGACCAGGATGAGTGTGATTTGGAAGTTAGAAGATTCCAAACTGATTCCCCTCTAGAATTTAAGGAGGGACAAGTTTTAGATCACTGGTGGGGAACTGATGATATTGTTGCCAGATACCCTTGTCTATCAAAGATGGTCATGTCTTTACTGAGTTGTTTTCATGGCCCACAAGTAGTCATACATGCCAACCATTAAGCTTTTGGCATAATCATTGCGCTTTTTTTCTCACTTAACTGCATCTTATGCTTGCCCGTATATGGATTATGCTTTTTTGGTACATTAAAAAAGATAAAAAAATAAAGCAATAAAAAGTTGTTTGTCATTTTTATTATCATCTCTTTAATCCCAGAGATCAGTCGGTTTAGTATGAGGACCCCTTTTTAGTCCAAAAAAATTACACGGACCCACATATGCTAATAATACTTTTAGGCTGTGGCGGGGATAAATATTTTGCAGCTTGATGCACTAAATTCGAACATGCCTTGCTCGCAATGGTGGTGATAACAGAGGAAAGCAAGAACTGATTGGAGGAGCAATACTTGCTGCGAAGCTATGTGAATTTGTGGACCCCTGGGAATAACCCCGCGGCCCACAGGTTGGGAACCACTGCCACAGATCATATAAATTTGAGAATATTCTAAAAAAGACTTGTGTAAGATAAGTGCAAGAGTACATTTGTCCTGAGTAGACCTAGATGTAATTTCCTTATTTTCTATTTATAGCTGCTGTATATGACACATTTCCAAGAAAACAGATGGTTTTCTTCAATTTGAAAACTCCTCTCACTTGTTCATTATATTTTGATAATATAATTAGGGAGCTGACTAGTCTATACTTTAAAAAAAAATGGGTGCCAGATGTTAAACAAAATGGGCACTGGCGATGTGACTCCTGATGTTATATGACTGAAAAATGTTAGAGGAGAGGGATCTTTTTAAACTTTGGGAAAATGTTAGATCATAAAATGGACAAATCAATTATAGTAATTTACAAATTTAAAGAGAAGAATATGAGAGTGATATAATACAGCACTCGGGTTGAGCACATCGTCATACTCATTGCAGAATTTGTGGACTTGACTTTACAATCATTCAGTGAAAGTTCACATGTAGACTAGTTGAAGTGAGTGTTGTATATAAATAATTTGTCAGTATGTTTGGTGTTTGTATTTTGGTACTAATCCACACAGATTTTGCCCATTTGTGATGAGAATTTTAACCAGCTGCAGATCAAAGTTGGAAAAATTAATGTACATTTTTCATACAGTTTATTATGGCGTATAGATTACACTTTTTTGCCACATAGGTTATGCTTATGCCGCTCTACGGGTTGGCATGTACAAGTCATCCTTCAATGTCATGAGTGATATTATTGATTCCAAATCAGGTAGGATAAGCCTTGAAACCTACAACTTTGTACAGAACATCAAATATGGTCTGAAGGTGGGGGGGGGGGGGGAGCGCAATACAGTATTTTAAGAAAGATATCTTACATGAGAGGGCAGATGTAACCCTGTCAGAATATGCAAACTACATGTCTACAATACAAGGAGGAGCTGGAATGGAAAAAAAAAACTCTTGTTGAGAATGAAAAGAAAAAAATTGAACATTGAACCCAAAAAATGGGTGGTTACAAAAAGGAAAGCAAAAGAAATCTTTGCCAAGGCTTGAAAAAGAGCAAGACTAGCACATCAGTATCAACAGGTTGTGTCCACTGGGGGAAGAGACGAGTGAATTTATGTGAATATTTTTATATAGTGGATGTATTATTATTATTTTTTTTTTTTTTCTTTTTTTTTTTTACAGATTTGTTATGAAAAAAAGAAGTGTGCTATAATATCAGCTGCACAAATTAAAAAATTTTCGTGACTGAATAATTGTGTGAACACTGACATGAACATATAATAACTTCAGCACTAATATTATTGGGGAACAAGTTGTGACAATTAACATTGTTAAATTTTTCAAGTATTGTTTAAAGTTGGGTGAGTTTGTTATTCTTTCCAATGATTGTTTTTTTTTTGGAATGAAGTAACAACTTTGCAAATCATTATGATAATATGGGCCATCAGGAGCAGTTTTGTATAATCTCAGAGTCTAAAATGCATTTTTGGCCATGGGACTTGGCCCATTGCCCCTTGAGATCCCGCTGAGGAAGGACCTCCAAACCCCCCTTCACATTTTCAGATTTTTATTTATATATAAAGAACCAAAATCATTTATGAAGTAGGTGGATTTCCTCCCTTGATATAAACCAGTCTATTATGCAAGCAATTGGACTGCCTCTTCTGATATAAACAAGTCTAATACACAAGCATGTGGACTGCCTCTTCTGATATGAACCAGTCTAATACAAAAGCATGTGGACTGCCTCTTCTGATATGAACCAGTCTAATACAAAAGCATGTGGACTGCCTCTTCTGATATAAACCAGTCTAATACACAAGCATGTGGACTGCCTCTTCTGATATAAACCAGTCTAATACACAAGCATGTGGACTTCCTCTTCTGATATAAACCAGTCTAATACACATGCATGTGGACTGCCTCTTCTGACATAAACCAGTCTAATACACAAGCATGTGGACTGCCTCTTCTGACATAAACCAGTCTAATACACAAGCATGTGGACTGCCTCTTCTGACATAAACCAGTCTAATACACAAGCATGTGGACTGCCTCTTCTGACATAAACCAGTCTAATACACAAGCATGTGGACTGCCTCTTCTGACATAAACCAGTCTAATACACAAGCATGTGGACTGCCTCTTCTGACATAAACCAGTCTAGTACACAAGCATGTGGACTGCCTCTTCTGACATAAACCAGTCTAATACACAAGCATGTGGACTGCCTCTTCTGACATAAACCAGTCTAATACACAAGCATGTGGACTGCCTCTTCTGACATAAACCAGTCTAATACACAAGCATGTGGACTGCCTCTTCTGACATAAACCAGTCTAATACACAAGCATGTGGACTGCCTCTTCTGATATAAACCAGTCTAATACACAAGCATGTGGACTGCCTCTTCTGATATAAACTAATGTAATACATAAGCAGGTGGACTGCCTCTCCCAATATAAACCAATCTACTACACCAACCGGTGGAATACCTCTCCTGATATAAAACAATCTAACAGGAGAAATCTGGATTTAAATTTCATGCCCTTGACTAGTCTTGCTGCCATGCTCACATTTTCATAAGTATACTGTACAAAAATAAAAAAGTATGCATGTACACCTTTTTTAATGTTGACAATTGTTTTAAATCCATATTTATTTTCTTTATGCTTGATGTCCTCAATCCACACACTAGACCACTTTTTGCCCAACAAATAGACAATGCATACAATCTTTGTACCATTGGTAAATCAGATTCTGTGTAGTCTGAATGTGCAGATCTTGTCACTATGGATTATAATTTTGTTTTTACAAGATTTTAGTTCCTGGAGGAAAAGACCCTAAAAATGCAAAGAATTTGAAACATTAATGAACTTGCAGTTGGCATGCTTATGGCAGGAATGTCAAAAATTTCAGTGGCATAAACATTTAGATGCATCTGGGTAAGTTTTTTGACTGAACTCATTACCAACCAAATGGCAGTACGTATGATGATCCATGTGTAATGGCACCCTGTTAATATGTTGCTGTTGAATTATGTAGCTTCAGCAAGCAGCAACGTGTACAGGTTGTGTACTGTTAGAGGTTGTTATTGCACATATTGTCTTCAATAGATTGCATGCCAGTCTATGAGGAAAATGTTCATACAAAAACCCTATTATTGATGCCATTGAACAAAGTGTATCTTTTATTCTTTTCTTATGTATATTATCACCACAGAAATCGGATTTTATGGACATCTGGGGGAAAAAAAATCCTACAGTGGTTATATAAATAAAAAAATAGGAGAGACTTGAGAATTCCTTCAACTGGAAGGACTGTTTGAACCAGCTGAAATTACTTTGCAAAGAGTTAAACAAGAAGTAGTTTAAAGGGGAGATTCCCTGTCACAAAATTCCAATGTCATGCATTTGTTTTACAGGCCTGCAGTGTGGTCATGTGTCCAGTGTAAGGCAGAGTACGACCTTGTGGAAATAGAGCAGAGTCTAATAGATGCTATTCACAGAAAGTCCATGGCCCATGTACTTCAGGACCTCAAGTGTACCAAATGTCATGGGGTAATGTTCTGTCCATTTACTCTGCATGTTCCGTGTTTTCTCCAGGACATGTGATTGCGTGCATCTCCCCCCCCCCCCCCAAACAAAAAAATGGATCCCCCTCAAAGTGACTGAGCATGTGACGGTTGTCCACAGGGATAATTCATTCTTCATACTAACAAAATCCTCAAAATCTGGAATGTTGATCATTATTCACTCGTATGATCCTTTAAGCAGTTGATTGTTGAATTAAGTGCTGAAATGAAGCACCGTCTTAACATGCACTTTTCATAGAATCATTGAGATGCGATGCTTACCTTGATTAACAAAACCAATAAGCATTTGAATCGACTGCATTTGAAAAAAAAATGAAAATTGCAGAAGTTTTCCAATTTGCATAGCATCATCTGGTAAAATCACTGCCATTGTTATACCAACTAATCCCAAAAAATGGTAGTGTAGGTAGTGTGGGCCTATGCACATCACAGTGGTCTAAAACAAGTACATTTTAGGATAGATGGTCGAAGGATTGGCCATGGTCTTGTGTTGATGACGAGGAATTGGCTATGAAATGTTCCATGTGTGTGGAAGCTGATAAAATGAATCCTTTCATGATTGGGAAAGGTTTCACAAATGTTGGGAATCTGTCAAGAAATTCATATTCCTTACAACATAATTAGGCCCAACAAGATAGGGTACTTTGGAGCAATTTTGAAGCTCCAGCTGCATTTTAGTATTTATTGGTTTGACAAGGAACACATTGTCAGACAAGTGTGCATCCCTGTTGAAATTACATGGTATCCTAAATGTTGCTGGGTAATGAATGATAAAGCTCAATATAGGATGTTCGTTTTCTATGCTATTGAAAGTTGTTACTACACAACTTAGTTGAGACAATAATCGTCTGCTAATCTCATAATAACTATCTCCATTAAAAACTAAATCCCCCTTAAAAAATGCCCGAGGTAAATTCCCCCTCTGTCATAGAACCATAGAGGAAACACTGAATGTGCCCACAATTTGTTGTGTATGCTGTTGCATTTGTGTTTGTGCACATGAACACACACATTTAAGGTGGCATCACTGCAGTGTCATTTTTGATTACAAATTACAGATTTGCCATTATGGTACACACTTCTCAAAATGTCTCGGTTTAAATTTTGATACCTTCATGATGTAAAATAAAGTCCACTAATAGGTTACTACATAGGAAGAATGAAATGTGTTTGTTAGAAATTCCATTTTTTTATAAAGCCCAAATTTTTTCTCCAAGATGCGCAAGTGCAAGAATCCCACCCTTAAATTGAATGAACTTCCCCACTAAAATTATGAGCAAATAGTTCATTTGCTGTAAGTGCAACAAAACCTGTAACATTCATTACTATTGACAAAGCTCAGTCAGATCATGTGTTTGACTTCTAGATCAATCACCATAATCAAGCACATGTGTTAAGTGACTTTTAATATGCCTGCCATATGGCGGAGCATTTTGTGTTGTGATATTTTCTGTTCTTTTTGTCTGTTACCAATTTCATTTTTGCACAATAACTTGAGCCATCCACTATCCGCAGTTTCCAGACTTTGTGGATCGCCTGCTCTGGGAGTAAGGAAGAACCTTGTAAATATTGGGGTCAAAAGTTCCAAGCTCAAGGTCACTTATTGAAAGAAAAATGTTTTCTGCACAGTAATTTGAGTTCATCACCATCTTCAGTTGCCAAACTTTGTGGATGGCTTGCACTTGGGATAAGGAAGAAGCCTATTGATTTTGGAGTCAAAAGGTTAAAGGTTAAGGTCATTGACTTAAAGAATGAAGATGGTTTCTGCACAATAGCATTAGTTCTATATCACATACACAGTCATATTGAGCAATGAGACACTTTCAATGATTATCTGGTTTTTAAAAAAACGTTTTACCTGCTGTTACATGGAGTTTAAATGAATCCAAGGTAGTGCCATTGTCATAACTCTATATTGTTGCTGCTGTGCTGAGAATGAAGATAAACAATCACAAGTTTTATCTTTAATCATTAAAAGTTATTTTATCACACACACATTTGTTCCAACATACTATAAGGGGTCTATTCATAGATACTGTTCTCATATAAAAACTGTGAAATAACAGCGGGGGAATTCCCCTTGAATGAAAATCCTGGAGAAATCACTGAAAAAAAAAAAAAAAAAAGAGGTCAGAGGTTAAATTGATGATTCAGGTTTGCATAGAGTTCATTCAACTTTAGGTTGATTGATGCATCAAAGAGTTAAATTTCCAAGTTAATGTAAGTCGAGTATGCAAATACGTAACAAAATAAATCTGAACGAGAAAGTTTGTAAAATCTACAAACTTCTTTTACATATGACCAGTAACTTTAACATTATTTAGTGGCAGATTGGTAAGATCTGTAATGTGTCATTAGTGAGCTTGTATTGACCTTGCCATCTTTTGGTGGTAGATTGGTAAGATCTCCGATATGTCATCTCTGATATGTCATTAGTTAGTTATAGTTTTGTTTCTCTAGATATATATCTTGCTTTAAATGAATTTTCAAAATTCAGTCAAAGCTTTTGCATTTCAAGTAAGACAAATATTTAATTGCCAGATATAGTTAGGCCCATGCCTATTTTGCATTTAAAATAAGACAAATACTTAATTGACAGATATAGTTAGGTTGATGCCTATTGGATTGGGAATGTGGAAAATAGTCAGACTAGTCCTTTAGTTTGTTTGCTTTTGTTACCCGAGGTCACAAGTGAACCAAATGTCAAATAAATGAATAAGGTGAATCACAATCAAGAGGACAATATGACGGCATTGCTACATGGTTCATTGGAGAGAGCAAATTGCCTCAGTGGGATTGTTCATTATGCAGTTTTCAAATTGTCACTTTTGGTGCATAATGTAAAATTCCACTGGGGAACTTGGGCTTCCTAATTTACCATGTAGCAAGGCTGTAATAGAGGAATAGGATAGTTCAATTGGTAGAACATCTGACTTGTAACCAATAGGAATTAAATAAGGAAAATCACAATCAATACAGCACAAGTCAGTCAGATATTTTAGCATTGCTACATCGGTAATTGGGGAGCCCTAGTTGACCTGGCGGAATTGCACATTAAGTTGTAAAAGGGACAACTTAAAAACTACATAATGCAAAACTTTGGCTCCCCAATTAACCATGTAGGATTGCTATAATATAGGACTGGAATAGCTCAGTCTGTGAAGCATCCAACTTGCAGCTGGTGGGTCGGAGTTCAAACCTCCGGGTCAACAGGTTGATTTGAGTACACCTGAGTTGGTAACTTAACCTCATCTCAGTTTGTTAGGTCTGTTGTTTGTGGCAAAAAAACCCAACTGATAACGGGTAATGCTACTTCTTGAGAAATAAAAAGCCACATTAAACGAAGAAGATGATGATGATTATTATTGTTGTTGTTGTTATTATTATTATTATTATTATTATTATTATTATTATTATAAAACCATTCTACAGTAAAGTGTGCCACATCCTTTGTCTAATTCAAAACCTGTTTCCAGGTGAAGGATACAAACATGAGAACATACTGCACCTGTGCTGGTGAATATGTCGACACTGTCACCAATGCCGAGTTTGGGAAGAAGCTGCATACCTTTCAAAGCATTGCCAGGTATTTACTGGTTTACCCCATTCAAAGCATTGCCAGGTATTTACATGTTCACCCTATTCAAAGCATTGCTAGGTATTTACTGGTTTACACTATTAAAAGCATTGCCATGTATTTATTTGTTTACCCTGTTCAGAGTAACACCTTCACATGCCACAATATGTACACTTTCCCTCTTCTTGGTCAAAGCTCATATAAACATGTTCACTATTCACATCCCTCGAGTCCTAGTGGATGCAAAAACTGGATATCATGAATATGTATTCTTGCCTTGTCAGTTAGGGAGTGATCCAAGGTTGTCTTTATTTTTCTGAGCACCTTGCCCTTGCATATCGAGAAGACCTGTCAAGTTACATTTTTCTACAGGTAGATATACCTTGCATCTTGAGCCTAGGTTTCTTCACTTGAATCTAATTGGCAGAGGAAATCGGTGTTTGAATAAATTTCAGACAACATGGATTTCCTCTGCCAATTTCTAGTTTTAGATTTTCTAGTACAATGAAATTTATTTTGAAGTGTATTAATTTTCATGGATTTACAAAAAAATACATTTTTGTGGGTGCTTGAAGGATGTCTTGGTGTCAGATATTTCTTGTTTCTTTATGCAAAAAGTTTTTGTTTTTAAGAATGGTGAAAATTGGTACACCACGAAAAAGTCAATTCACAGTACCTAGAGAAAATTTTGATATATTTATAAGTAATGCCCTTTTTATGCCCCCACTGCAATTGCAGAATGGGGTATGTTGCTTTGCTGCTGTCCATCCATCTGCCAGTCCATTTGTCCACCTGAATCCATGTTAGCAAGATGGAACAAAAACTGTTGGAGTTTGAGCCATGAAATGTTGCACACTATATCATGGTTACAAGTAGATTACCTGATTAGATTTTTAGGCCTTTACAATTTTCAGATTTTTTTTTTACACATTTAAATTGACCTTTTGGTATGTCCATTGTCCATATTCAACTTTTTCTCCAAAACCACCAGCCCATTTAAAACCAAACTTGGCACATAGCATCCTGACATAAGGGTCTTTCACATCTGTATCAATGCAGTCAATCCACCATGCCACCATAACAAAAATTTAGAAAAACCTTGAAACGACTTCTTCAGAACCACTGAACCGATTTTTATTAAATTTGACAGAAAGCGTCCAGACATGAAGACTTTTCCAGTTTTGTACAAATGATGCCAGTCTGCCATGAAATATGGTTTTCATTGCCAAAAAAAGAAAAACCTGTTTGTCATCCCCAACAATTGCTATTTTCATTAGTTTTATCAAAAACTTCCCAACCAATTTCAGCCAGACTTGGCACAGAGCATCCTCGCTTAAAAAACCTTTCAAGTTTGTACAGATGATGCCAGTCCACCATCAAATATGGCCACTGTTACAAAAAATAGATAAAGCCTTTTAACAACTTCTCCAAAACCACTGAATAGAATTTGACCAAACTTGACAGAAAACATCAAATATGGCCACTGTTACAAAAAATAGAAAAATCTTGAAATTACTTCTCCAAAACCACTCAATAGAATGTGACCAAACTTGACAGAAAGCATCCTGGTGTGAAGACCTTTCATGTTTGTACAAATAGTGTCAGTCTGCCATCAAATATGGCTGCCATCACAAATATATAAAACCTTAAAAAAATTCCAAATAACCACTTAACAGAATTTGACAGAAAGCGTCCTTGCTGGAATGCCTTTCAGATTTATACAAACGATGCCGTTCTGACATCAAGTATGGTTGCCATTACTTAAATTAGAAAAACATTTATACACAGCTTGATCTGAAGAAAAAAAATGTTGAGCAGAATTTGACCAACTTGGACACAAAGCATCTTGGCATAGAGACCTTTGAAAATAGGAACAATTATGCTGATGTGCACTCAAATATGGATGAAGATTAAAAAGCCTGAGAAACCTAAAAACATTTGTTGTCTTAACATAAAAAATCAATAGCACTAGAGAAATTTCTAAAGAAAGCATCCTACTGACTCAGATTTTTTGGCCAACTGCTCAATAATTTGGTTATTAGGCAGATGTCAGTTACTTGAGCAATCTCCTTTCGTTTAAATTTTTGGATTTTGACTTTTTTGATGAAAGTCTTGTTTGCACTATTAAGTTGAAACCACTTGAGATTGTTGTTGTAAATTTGTATGTTTTTAATGGCAATTTAGACAAATGAAATTGGTAGGCATTTTTGTATTCATATATAGATGACACAATTAGATTTCCCAGTTGTGCAATTTTTCAACAAAAAAATTTTTTAACGCTTTTTGAACTTTTGGAGCACAGTTTAGGAAACATCATTTGAGGTCGTCAACTGAAATTTTGTGTGCATGTTTGTATGTATAAATAGATGACCTGATTAGATTTTCATGCCATTATAGCAATATTTCAGATGTTTCTAGTTTTGAATTTTTAGCTCTATTGGTCATCGACAGAAGAGCTTATGAGATGGCCTGTTGTCTGGCGTCTGTTAGCACAAGTTTATTATAACTACAACTACTAAACAGCTTGGAGGATTGCCATGGAACTTTGCACACATTCATCCCAAGATCTAATTGGTTCTAATGAAAATGGTGCTGCTCAGACATCCAATATGGCAGCCACAACAGTCATCTTGAAAATCTTGTTGTCACTACTGATTTGAAAGTCGTAACAACATGAGTTTTTAACTAAACGACGTCTTATGATGTCTAGTTGGTCCTAAATGAAAATGGTGCCAATCTAATGTCTAATATGACGGCCACAGCAGACATCTTGAAATCTTGTTATCGCTACTTCTCCAGAACAGAAAGTTCTATCGAAATGGGGTTTTAATGTGAAGACTACTTGTGATGTCTAGTTGGTCCTAATGAAAATAGTTCTGTAGGGATATCCAGTGTAGCCACCACAGCAGCCATCTTGAAATTTTGTTATTGCTACTCCTGAATGGAAAGTCGTATCGGCATAGGTTTTCACCAGAAAACTTCTTATGATGTCTAGTTGGACCTAAATGAAAATGGTGCTGCCCAGACGTCCAATCTGGCCACCACAGTGGCCATCTTGAAATTCTTGTTGTCACTATTATACCTTGATGGACGATCATATCAACTTGGGGTTTTCACTAAAAGACCTCTTGTGATGTCTAGTTGGTCCTAAATGAAAATGCTACCAATCTGACGCCCAATATGGCCACCTCAGCAGCCTTCTTAAAAATGTTATTGCTACTCCTCCTGAACAGAAAGTCGTATCAGTATGAGGTTTTGACCGGAAAGATCTGATGGTGTCTAGTTGGTCTTAATAAAAGTTGTGCAGATCTGATATTCAGTATGACCACTATCTTGAAAATCTTGTTGTTACTATCAGTATGACCACTATCTTGAAAATCTTGTTGTTACTCCTCCTAGATGGAAAGTCATATGAACACAGTTTTCACTAGAAGAATTCTTATTATGTCTAATTGCTACTAAATGAAAATGGTGCTAATCCTACATCCTGTATGGCCACCATGGCAGCAATCTTGAAAATCTTGTTATTGCTACTCTTCCTAAATGGAAAGTCTTATTGACGTGGGGTTTTTACCCAAAAACTAATTGTGATATCTAGGTGGTTCTGAATGAAAACGGTGCCAATCTGACAAGTATGACTGCTACAATGAACATGTTGAAAATCTTGTAACTACTTCTCCTGAATGGATAGTCATATCAACATGGGGTTTTCACCAAAAGTCTTCTAATGGTGTCTAGTTTGTCCTAAATGAAATCGGACTGATCTTGCATCCAATATGGCTGCTCAAGAATATCGGAAATGGTTTCAACACTCAGCAGTTAAAAAGAAATGGTCTTGTCTTGAATGCCTGGAAATTCTCTTTGGACCACGACTCTTGTCAGGTCCACAGTGGGGGCATACGTGTTTCACAAATACAAATCTAGTTGGACTTGGAAGTTCATTTTTGAAAGACGGTCCTTTATCAAGACACAATTGTTGCCCACAATAGCAACCATATTGAAAACCTTTTCAGCATCTTCAGAATGGCTGAGCCAAGTTTGATCAAGCTTAGTTAGAATATTTCTCAAGGCATGCCCAAAGAAAATTGTGCCTTGGGTGACTTGCCAAACAGTGGTGTGGAAGCCACGAATATAGCAATAATATGGGAAACCAATTTTTATCTTCAGAAGAACGGCCAAGCCAGTTTTGAGCAGACTTTGTAGGATTGTTTCTTAGGACATGCTCTATCAAAATTGTGTTGGGGGTGGACCCCTTAGCAATGGTATGACCTTGATAGCAATTAAGACTAATGTTTACCAAAATGTCTAAACATGTACATGGTGTACAACAACTGCAATGACGTCAGTTAATCAAAATGATTAGAAACTAATTTTTCCTCTTGATCTACTCATTAGGCTTACTAAACAGCTGACCACCATTATAATGTGCATGCTGGACCTCACTCAACTTGCTGTTGTTTCATTTGCTGTATGTCCTTTACCACTTATTTCAACAGGATTCAGTTCGTAGGGTATGTCAACATGTCTTTGTTGAATATATCTAACATTTTCAGTAAAACATACCCAGGATTGTACTGATATTGTTTCTGTTACATATATGTACATGATGAAAAAATTGATAATGGAACCGGACATACCACCTGGATATACACATGGGACATTTTTGTAAGATCTACATTGACTAAGAAACTATGCATTGGCTTACCAACTTGAAACGGTGTTTCTTTGAAATACAACTTTCCTAATCAATGGTTCTGTTAACAATATGTTGTTTAATGGTAAATAATTTAGTTTAAAGAAATTTGTATCAGCATTATTAGTAAATTGATCTGATGTGTAATGTGTGGTATAATCAGTTCTTGTCAACTTCTGCTTTCTTCCCGTGATGCCACATTCGATGTAAAAATCATAGATTCATACTTTTAAGAACAGAATTGTTTTTAAAAAAATCTTACTAAACAATCCTCTTAAGCAGAGATGTGGAAATACACAATTTAATTGGAACAGGCAATTCCAGCATTAATGACAGCCACATGCATATTCGTTGACATGTGTAAACATTGCAGCCTTAATAGCAACCAGGTGTAAAACCTACAAATGATCCTTATCTCTCTTCAAGTATGGCTGTTAGTAATATATTAAAATAAGCTATCAGAGAACAGGTTTCTCTCCAAACTGCCTTATCTTATCAGACCAAATGTAACGAGTAGTGTCATCACATGAAAATCCTTAACTTTCATGCCAATGCACCATCTAGTCCAGCTGGTGTTACTCAAAGTAGTGTCATCACATGAAAATCCTTCACTTTCATGCCAATGCACCATCTAGTCCAGCTGGTGTTACTCAAAGTAGTGTCATCACATGAAAATCCTTCACTTTCATGCCAATGCACCATCTAGTCCAGCTGGTGTTACTCAAAGTAGTGTCATCACATGAAAATCCTTCACTTTCATGCCAATGCACCATCTAGTCCAGCTGGTGTTACTCAAAGTAGTGTCATCACATGAAAATCCTTAACTATTATGCCAATGCACCATCTAGTCCAGCTGGTGTTACTTAAAGTTGAAACAATCAAACATGTCTAATACCACCAATGCTACCAAATATATGGAAATTATCCTGACATGGGTATCTTTCGATGCAAGGTACCTGCTTTTTAGACCAATGTATGTCAGGTAAGAAATATTTGGCCCACTGGGGCCTAAACCTCTTGATGGATTTTTTTGTTCATACTTGGGATGAATCATTATTAGGCAAAGACAACTCTTTTGCGAGTTTCATGCTCTCATCTTTGACTTTGGGGTCAAGGTCACAGTCATACAAAATTTGCATTGGGTTTAGCATAGTCTTTTTATTTGCTTATATTTTCTAGACCCCTTGATGGATTTTATTCATACTTGGAATGGATCATTTTGAAGCTAAGACAATGCATTCTGTGATGCACTCACTTGTCCCTTTAACCTTGGGGTCAAGGTCATGGTTATAGAAACTTTGCATTTAAATTTTGGTAGAAGTTTTTTTCATTTGCTTATATTTCCTATAAGCCATGATGGATTTTTTTCATACATAGAATGAGTCATTATGAAGCAAAGACCATTTATTCTGCAACATGATGGCTTGACCTTTGACCTTGGGGTTGATGTCACATTTTACAGTAATGCTTTGGTTGTGGACTCAACATGTAGGTCCTGGATTTCTTCTAGAATAGCGTTTTGATTTTGGAAATGTTGATTTAGGAGAATGGGGAATCCTGCCATCCACATCTTTAATTTCCTGTTTTCTATTTCAGCCACTACAGCATGACTCTGCTTCTGGAGACGGTAGAGTGGATTCTCAAGTTGAACCCACAGATGTTAAATGTATAACTGTGTGAATGGAAAAACAGGGTGACCATAAGTGCAAAATTTCTGTCAATGATGGATTCCTCAGTGACTGCTTTTTGCAGTTTGGGAAATTTTTCTAGTCATTTTGAAATTTGTGGAATATATTTTCTGAGTGCTTTTGGACAGTAAATTTTAAAATTTAGATCTTCATGGTTAGATTGAAGTGCAAGATGATTGTGATATTAAAGTACAGATAGATGATGTTAAATTGCAGGTAAATAAAATGTTTTAGGAGAAAATTGACTTGCCTTGCATACCTGTTCTTTAATAAATGGATTTTGCTCGACAGATAAGTTGAAGATTTGTTAGATTGTTTGTTTTGTTTTTCTTTTCTGGATTTTATAAGAAAATGTTTGTGGTCACCCTGGAAAATATGTGTATGAAATCTTAACAACCCACATGCTGTCTTCTTTAAAAGGGACTTTCTGCAGGATGCTATTGGGAACTGGATGCATTTTAAATGTCAGCCTAAATCATGAGAAAAGAATCTTGTTTACTATTGAATAGGAGGAGCTGGTTTCCATTGTTACTCAAGTACATTGCATTTCATAGCCTGTATCACAAATGTTGCTTTGATCTCAAAAGCAATGGAAAATGAATCTGCTGTTTAAAATGGTGTTTGTTGAGGCTTGCAAAACAAGCTGATTTGTTATTAGTGACCTATAAGCATGTATAATACTTCGCACTCTCACCGTTACCATTCCATGTTAATTTGACAGTACACTGTATCTAGATTTGTGTGATTCTCAAAATCTTTTGCTGGTGGTTTGTTATTACACGCATCTTCATACTATAATTTGAGCTTGAAATTGGTTTTAGATTAAAAGATAGCTATCCCCCCCCCCCCCCCACCACCTGTTAGTAAATAAGAATTGTCCATCAGATCCAAAGGATTTCATCCAAAATAAACATCACAGAGGAATTTTTTATGTCCTGCTTCGTGTTGTCAGGGTCATATAGCATTTAGTCACGTCCATCTATTCAACAGTTGGTCAGTAATGTGTAACCATTCTGTCCTTTATAGAAGGATGTAGTTAAAACTTTCTATGCAACTGTCAGTCATTGCCTTTTAACACATCTTTATTGGTAGGTGGTGGTCAGTGTATTGTGAACAAATTTCATTTTGTAGATGGACCTTTCACATTGAAATAGCCATCAACTTGTAACCTGACATATTCAAGATTCATTTCTTTAAACCTGTTACCTTCAGGAGGTACAATCTCTTGAGACTCTGTGATGTTAATTAAATTTTCTATTAATTTAAATCTTCCTTGAACTGCAAAGGAATAATGTGTGTAGCTTATTTAAGAATTTATTGTCTTGCATGTAAATGAATTATTCCTGATATTAAATGTTGATTTTTAGTGTCAGCAGTCTGAACAAATATCCACTCCTCCACCAAGATACACATGCTATTTAACTGTACATATATTTTCTGATAAACTGTGATATACATACAATTTTGAAAAAAAGAATGAATAAAGTGAAAAATGTCTAGTTTAGCCTTGTTTTCTTTGTCTTGCTTGTACATCCTCTAAATCCAATACATCAGTCGAATGAGCTAATTTTGCAAGTGGCACATATCAGATGAGAGATCATCTTACACTTCTAACAGTACAGGATAATGGGGGTAATTAAGTGACATTGTTTTGATGGATATGCTTCAGATTGACAAATGAGGAGCTCTTTCTGCCATATGTCAATTTTAATTCTGCATTAAAACATTAATGATACAAAATGTATGGGGGACTAAACTTCTGTGGATAACTTATATTCTAGCAGAAGGGGACACCTATTACTTTGGAGTAAAAATGGTCACTGGTCAGGGTCATGTTGACTCAAAGAAGAATCTGTTTTGGTCAGATAGTTCTAGTCAATAGATGCTCACCATCTTACTGTAAGGCAACAGGGAAACCAATACAATTTGGAATCAAAAGGTCAATTGTCTTGGTTACCATGATGCAAACAGTGGAAGTAGTTCAATTAAAATAACATGAATACAACCACCTACCTCAACCTAAATTTGAGGAAGGTTCTGTTTTAATCAAAAAGTTAAGCTATATACTTTGGGGTCACAATTGCAACTGTCAAAGGTCACATTGACCCAAAGATAACAAATTGGCTTCTTAATGAAACTTGCATTGTACACCTTTTTTTTCCAACAGAGTTTTTGCATGATTTACCCTTGGAACAGTGAAGAGGCCCATTGCTTAATTTTTCTAAGGGGTCATGGTCAGTGAATGAAAAATGAATCATTTCCTTACCTGCTGACCTCCCAGACGGTGTTGGTGGCTTTTTGAGACTTGGAAAGTGTTTTATGATCTGAGGGGCAAGTATCCGAAATAAATGACGCTCTACAATTGAGAATGTTGTCTATTTATATAAGCCTATAGCAAATGACTGGAAGTTAAAATTTGAATAAAAGAAAAGGTTTTCTTTGAAGCATTTAACATGCTTCGAAAACAAAATTGCTGGTAAACTAAGCATTCTTGTACATCATCAACATACACACATGTGGACACATAATCACAACCACACAGACATTAATAAAAAATGCACAATTTCCGTCTTTATAATCCATGGACTGGAATATAGTATTTACTTGTTGCTTACTTTGCAGCTCTTGTTTGTTCATTATAGAGTTCAAGTTGATGCAGGTGTCATTACTTTTTGTCTTTGCACTTATAAGAGACTGGATGGTGTTCTTGTTTAAACTTCCCTGACCATCTTGCTGAATTTTTGGAGCGTTGAAAATGCTCCTTTTGCATCTGCCCTGATGCAGGGCAATGTTGGTATGTCGATGGATGTTGCATACATTACACCAGAATGACTAATGTCAATATGGTGTTTGCAGTATGTGAAAAGTATCAAATGATTCCCCCTTGCTGCTGAACTTCACGAAGTTAAACTCCGTCAACCTGGAGTAATGAAATCTAGTTTTAATAGCAGTAACACATTACTTGCTACTATTACATCGTTTTCTTTTTCCGGGACTCTTAGTCTCCTGTCCAAACTAATTGTACCCTCCTTCAATTAATAAAGGAGGGCCAGAATTGAAAAGATCATAATCCAATTCGGACTACTTTGTTGCAGCCAACACGCAGAGTATCTCCCTCTTTTTGACCGCATATGCAGTACACAAGTGCTATATCGCTCAAAATTTTTTTTTCTTTTTCTTTAAACATTTTTTTTGGCATATCGCATACCTTTTTGTATCAATTGAGTGTTTACCTCCTCAGTTTTTGCTATATTTAAGTGTTTTCTGTGTTCCTTTTGTTAATTTTGAAGGATTTTTGCACCTTGCTTAGCAAGCAGTGCTTCAGTAAATTGTAACCCCCTTCATAGTTCCAGTGCTAGGGTAAGTGTTGTCTTACTTGTTGGAAAGTTGCTGCACATACAGAGGGAGGAAGAAGGGCCTCATCATCACTGAACGACCTACTCTATTCACAGAAGGGGCCTGGATATCTTCCCGTGTTTGGGAAAGATGACTGCCCCTGTGAGGAAGGAGCTTGCAGCGACCTCTGTGGTTTGGAGGTCACCTAAAGGCCAGGGATGCCTGCTGCTCATTACAATGCTGTCGGTGCCGGTGAGGGACTGGTCATTGGCCCCTTCCAAGAGAGGGAAAACACCCGAGAGTTGCTCCTTACACTAAGGGACAAGCAGTGCCTTCTCGAGGTTGGTGATCAAGATAAGTGAATCACACCTTCCTGAGAGGGAAGAGCAGCGATCTCGATCAGATAATACGATGTGGGCTTGTCCATCAGATCTTCATCGCTGGACTGGTACTGACTGGGCACGGACTTTAAACATCGATCATCAGTGACTAGGTTATGATTATCACTCTGGGGACATGGATTGAGTTGATTACCGCCCCCCACCCCCACCCCCCCCATTCCTATGTTGCTGTTTAATCCCTATTAGGATAGGGAGTTGGGATATCAGCTGGGGCCTGGGGTCACCTCCTGGTTAAAACCTTGGAGTTTAAGATCCACACTCTAGTGATTATCACCTTACATATCGATCTCTTTTTTGCAACCACCTTCAGCCTCTTGAAAGAAGATATATTTTCTCCAGCGGCTGATAGAAGGTCCTTGTGTGGTCTCCAGTTAACTTGAAGCACGAAATGGAACGGGTGTAAGTAAAGAAGTAAAGTCTCCCTAGGGGAACTAAGAGTTCCCAGGAGAGAGAGAGACGTAAAGGCAAGCCAACAACAAGGTCTTGGCCAGAGGAATCCTTATGAGAGACTTGATTTGGTCAATCCTGTCTGGAGGAACATGAACCCTCCCTAGGCTGGTGTGGAAATTCATCCCAATCCCGACGTATATGAAGTCCTAAGATCCTACTTCTCTAGGTTGAGGATAAGACCGAGATGAGTTAACATCGACCAATAGTGGAGCCAGAGGTGGACATTCTTTAAAGATTTTTATCTCGGGAAGAGGCAACCCTTCATACAAACAACTTGGAAATGCAGGCAGTGTTCCTAGCCTTACATGGGTGTTTCAACCTCATAAGGCGTCATTGTATTATGGTCACCACAGACGACACGTCAGTAGTAGCATATCTCTGGCATCAGGTGTTGGCACTTGGACTTGTTCACTACAAGGCTGAACAACAATCTCCCCTTTACGTCTCTCCAGCACCAGATCAAGGGATTGGGCGGTAAACGCTTACAGTGTAAAGTGGAATCGTCTATATGATTATGCCTTCCACCATTTCAAAATAATTCCACAGGTGCTCCACCAAAATAAGGATCTCCACTTCTCGGCTAATCCTAGTAGTCACTGTGGCCTCCAACGGTCGCGGTTCAATAAGCTACTCGATCTGTTGGTAGACAAGCCCAGAAGATTACCAGAGGAGGGACATGCTGTCGCAGCACAAGGGGTCTCTCCACAACAGCCTGCAGATTCTCACCGTCACACTTATCTTGAGCAAGCAATCCACCATGACTAGTTTCTTTAGCAAGGTTGCCAACTGCATCATCCAGGTTAGGAGGCAATCTGCTTCCAGGGTTTACGATGCAAAGTGTAGAATCTTCTGTAATTAGTGACGTTGGACCTAGCTGTCCCCTTTAAATACAGTTGCAGACTTTCTTTTCTTCCTTTTCAGAGAAAGAGAATGTTCTGTGTTCACTACAGTGGTCCCCCTCTTGAACGGCCACCCGCTTTATACGGCCACAATCCCTTGGCACCGACGAGTTTGTGTCCAAAAGTACCCCTCAAGGACGGCCACCCCTCTAATGCGACCAGCGGCCAGCATTTTAGTGCATAAACAGTCAAATTTACCCCCGCGAGCGGCCACATAATGGTTGTTTACAGAGTAAAATCTCGATAATATTTTTTTATTTCTCAATTCAACACATTGACATTTTGTTCCAACATGCCAATAAAGTAACTTTAATCCTTACAAAGAGTTAAGTAATCCAATTACTGCCATGTGTTCCTTAGATGTTAGCTTTTGTCACTTTGATAATTACTGGCTATTAATACCACCAATAATTATCAAGAGGACAAAAGCTAACCGCTGTGAAGCACAGCGTTGTTCAGCTCAAGTCAGCGTGACATCCGGTCACCAGATAGTAAAATGGTATGTTAGCCTTTATGGCTTCACTCTAATAGATTATGAAATGTACATAACCAGGTACCAGACTGGGGAAGAAGAAAAAAAGTCGATCAAGTGACAGACTCACTTCCGTTGTAAACACTGTGCCTTACGCGTGAATGCCCGTGAAGGATTAAGTTGTCGCAAAATATCGTCAGACATTCTCAGTTTAGAACAAAAAGTGAAAGCAATTAAATTAAACGAAAAGAGGGAGAGTCTTTTGATAACTACGGAGAAATTTTATGTCAGAAAGATTCAAATAAACATCGTCAATATACATTCAACTGCATTGAGTGGGAAGACGGAATCGACGGACGTACAGGGATAGTTACAACCAAATGTTTGTGCCCAGAATTTACCGACAATGTAGTTTTGCACCACGATTCATGATTATTCATATTTTTTAAAAATTTCGTTGATATTAGTTTTATCATATTGAGTCCTTAACCAGATAATATTCCTGTGATTTTTAAATGAAAATATAAAATATATAAAAATTAGTTACATCTTTTATACTTTATATGTAGTTATTACTCACAACTGTGTGATCCCCCTCTAGAAAGGCCACCCGTCTTGTAAGGCCACTTTCTTGCTGCAGAAGGGATGGCCTTTTAAGAGGGGGACCACTGTATCAAGAGCTATAGGGAAGCCCTTTCTAGCACTCAAGTTTTCTAGTAGTCCTGCCTTTGGGTCAGACCCTCGTCTTTCTGATCTCGTCAGGTATTTTGAGCTTCAAAGACCGGCATCTTGCTCACTAATGCCTAGATGGAATCTTTGTGTTCTTTAGACATGAAACAAAAACCTTGTGAACCTTCGAGTAAAGTGTCGTTTGAGAACCTAACCCTCAAGACCATTTTCCTGCTCTCCTTAGCATCATTGAGGAGGAGCGAGCTTCATGCCTTGTTTGTGGAGAAAGGTTACTTACAGTTCAATGGCATCTATAATTCAGTTTCTCTTCTTTGCAAACCTGGGTTTCTGGCTAAGATTTGGCTACCTTCAGCAGCTCCACTTTCTATTGAGATCCCCCATCTCGGCTCAGTCGTATCTTTTCTAGGGATGATCAAGATGGGCTGCTTTGCCCAGTTAGGGCTTTATGGTTTTATTTGGGTTCTTTTGAAGGGAGACGGAAGGGTCAGAATTGTCTTTTATATTTCAGGGTTCCTCTGATATTTTGCTGGCCATCACTTCCACAAGGATTGTCCTCGCTCTAAGGAGTTTATCAGTCCCTCGCAGAAAGGGATCTTTCTTTCATGAGAATTAAAGCCCATGAAGTTGGTACTATTGTTACCTCTTGGGCCTACTTGAATCGCTTCTCTTTGGATGATGTTATGAGGGCTATCTCCTGGCAGTCTCGCACCACATTCTGTCCCTTTTACCTCCAACTGGTGGTGTACCAAAGCGTAGGGATTTTTTCGTTGGGTCCTCTAGTGATGGCATAGCACGTGTCCCAACCTTCTGCCAGCCAGCCATAGTGAACACTCCTACCATAAGGGTAAGTGCAATTCTCTTCTAGATCAGTTTTGTGGAGGCCATCAGCCTCCTTCCTAACTGGTAAAATCAGCAATGCAATAGTAGCAGGTATTGCTACTAATCTGCTATGGTTCAAGTATGATAACTTCCCCTCAGTGTTTTGGATTCATGACCAGGTCAAAAAACTTGAAATGAAAACTCTACAGATTTTCCAATGGTCAGATGTAGGGGAGAGTGTTCATGAATATAAAAGGGCAGTGCTTACTGACTACAGTCCAAGCATAATAGCTATCTCTCCCATGGTTTTGGGACTTGTGACCATGCACACACAAAAGTGAAAGGTAGGTTGGATGGATATGAAAGGGCAGTGCTTTCTGATTCTACAGTGCAAGTAGATGTCTCCCAGTATTTATGATTTCTAATAGTACATTAAAAACCTTAACCATTTTTTGTCTCCGAAGACACCTCCATTAGTTATACTTTTGTCTTGTCTATACTAGAGCAGGCAAGACAAAAAAAAATGACGTGAAGGCATAATGCGAGAAATTGGAGATCAAAATTGTATAGTACTCTTCCTCCATGTCTTCTTCCCTTCCTTATTTCTTACACCAATATTAGTGGGTCAATTATTCTTTTTGTGTTAAGTGAGCATTTGTTTAATTTCAATTTCAAGTTTCAATTCTAACTCCATTTCATTTATGTTCCAACTTGATTTAATTTATATCTACAGGTGAAGCAATTTTGAATGTAAAATAGAAATGGTTTGTCCAGTGAATGCTTCAATTGGTCATTGAAAACTGGTTTGTTAGTTGGTTTTGAATGGCACTTTTAACACATTATTGGGTATATCATGCAGAGGAAATGAGAGCTAAGTTCCATTCTCAAGAACACACTGAGGCAGCCAACCTGAACTGACCTTGGTGGGTACTGAACCCACGACACTTGGATTACGAGTCTGATGTTTCTACCAACCGAGCTACTGTGGCTCCCTGAAACTAATGGGGTGGGGGGGTCATTGTACTCCGGCTTTGTTGTGCAACAGATAACAGTAATTTACCAATAACTTTCAAAAACATGATCTTGCTCAAAACAAAATTTTACAAAATACTGATACAAATTACAAAACGTTCAGATAAAATGCAGAATAGAGCAACTTCTTTTTGAAGAGTATTAAAGTACACTGATTTTTTACTTTACTGGAAGTTCATTTCTTAAGGCAGTTTATATTGAACAAATAGAAGTTGATGAAAGATGCATTGCATGATAGGGATCAAAATGTATTCTTAATAAATGCTAGTTTATTGTGCATCATTTCAAGGAGAACATTGATTGAACCTTTATGCAAGAGTTTGGTTAAGCTGGGAATTTCTGCACATGTTGGCCACATGATGAAATTTGTTTTTTCAGTGTGTCTGTTAAACGAGGTCAACAATTAAGTTTGGGAATATTATTATCCATGTAACGACCAATGAATGAGTGAAGTTTTTGAACACCACCCACCCACCCCCCTTTCCCAAACTCAAGCTCTTTCTTTGAATACACCTGACATCCCTCCTAAACTTAAGTAAGCTGTTTGTTTGAATACACCTGACATCCCTCCTAAACTTAAGTAAGCTGTTTGTTTGAATACACCTGACATCCCTCCTAAACTTAAGTAAGCTGTTTGTTTGAATTCACCTGACATCCCTCCTTAAGTTGAGTAGGCCGTTTGTTTGAATACACCTGACATCCCTCCTAAACTTAAGTAAGCTGTTTGTTTGAATTCACCTGACATCCCTCCTAAACTTAAGTAAGCTGTTTGTTTGAATTCACCTGACATCCCTCCTAAACTTAAGTAAGCTGTTTGTTTGAATACACCTGACATCCCTCCTAAACTTAAGTAAGCTGTTTGTTTGAATACACCTGACATCCCTCCTAAACTTAAGTAAGCTGTTTGTTTGAATACACCTGACATCCCTCCTAAACTTAAGTAAGCTGTTTGTTTGAATACACCTGACATCCCTCCTAAACTTAAGTAAGCTGTTTGTTTGAATTCACCTGACATCCCTCCTTAAGTTGAGTAGGCCGTTTGTTTGAATACACCTGACATCCCTCCTAAACTTAAGTAAGCTGTTTGTTTGAATTCACCTGACATCCCTCCTAAACTTAAGTAAGCTGTTTGTTTGAATTCACCTGACATCCCTCCTAAACTTAAGTAAGCTGTTTGTTTGAATTCACCTGACATCCCTCCTAAACTTAAGTAAGCTGTTTGTTTGAATTCACCTGACATCCCTCCTAAACTTAAGTAAGCCGTTTGTTTGAATACACCTGACATCCCTCCTAAACTTAAGTAAGCTGTTTGTTTGAATTCACCTGACATCCCTCCTAAACTTAAGTAAGCTGTTTGTTTGAATACACCTGACATCCCTCCTAAACTTAAGTAAGCTGTTTGTTTGAATACACCTGACATCCCTCCTAAACTTAAGTAAGCTGTTTGTTTGAATTCACCTGACATCCCTCCTAAACTTAAGTAAGCCGTTTGTTTGAATACACCTGACATCCCTCCTTAAGTTGAGTAGGCCGTTTGTTTGAATACACCTGACATCCCTCCTAAACTTAAGTAAGCTGTTTGTTTGAATACACCTGACATCCCTCCTAAACTTAAGTAAGCTGTTTGTTTGAATACACCTGACATCCCTCCTTAAGTTGAGTAGGCCGTTTGTTTGAATTCCCCACACATCCCTCCAGAAGTGGAGTATGGCTGTTTGTTTGAATACACCATACATTCCTCCTAAAGTTGAGTAGGCCGTTTGTTTGAATTCCCCACACATCCCTCCAGAAGTGGAGTATGGCTGTTTGTTTGAATACACCATACATTCCTCCTTAAGTTGAGTAGGCCGTTTGTTTGAATTCCCCACACATCCCTCCAGAAGTGGAGTATGGCTGTTTGTTTGAATACACCATACATTCCTCCTAAAGTTGAGTAGGCCATTTGTTTGAATTCCCCACACATCCCTCCGGAAGTGGAGTATGGCTGTTTGTTTGAATACACAATACATTCCTCCTAAAGTTGAGTAGGCCGTTTGTTTGAATTCCCCACACATCCCTCCGGAAGTGGAGTATGGCTGTTTGTTTGAGGATGACATTATTAATCTACTCTCCAAGGTATACTTGCATACAAGTCGGGTCCAATTGTAAACAACATAGACCCTGATCTGCTAATCCCATAATGTGCCATCAGATAAGGAGCTATGTTCATCCTACTGATTAGTCCTAACAAACTGCATAGACTCGGATCTACCAGTGCATTATGCGACAGCAGATCTGGATCTATTCAGTTTGCAGTTGGATCCGACTTGCATATGACTATACATGGTACCCATTGCATGACTTCCTACACAAATTCATTGTGTGGGATGAGATGGTACATTTTTTTCATATTCGACATTGTCAAGTGCTTATTGGGTCCAGCAAGTTTGTTTCTACATAACATGATGTCACAGCAGGTCTATCATGATGCATCAGTATGTAAAATTGTGTCTTTATGTATTTATGCATGATTCGATCATAAAAATAATTAAAACGAGATTTTCAAGAAAATTTGTATTAATTTTGTGAAGAGCAATATATATAAATTTCATCATTGACCAAAATAGGGGTATATAATAAATAAATTGTTTGTACTATTGAATATTGTGGTCTTGCCTGAAGTTCATGGGGCTGACAAGCAGGTCCCTTTGTACTTTGGTTTCGCCCACAATATCCCACAGTAAAAAGACTAAAGTCTAAAAGCTATAATCTATTATGACTGCTTCACTAAATAAATGCCGTTGTACATGAAGTCATCTAGTAAACAATTCACACCGCTTCTGCTTTTGGCTTTGTTTTCAAGGAGTATAAATACCATCCATGTTTTTTTTTCTTAGCCCAAATTTATATAAACTTAAATACCCTCTTTGTTCTTCTGTTCACAACCATACCTCTGAGGAGTTTGAAATGAACAAAACTCATTAGATAATGAACTGAATTACTAGCAGATGCCAATAAGCTATTTACTTTAAGATGTTCTTCAAGTCATTTCCCTTTCTGCACAAATGTAAATATTGCTGTAAATAAAACATGGACTGGCCAAAAATCAAGTTGGTTGGATCGACATGTATGCCAACTCTTCACTGCGCAGAATTCACAGTTGAATACATATACACTGCTCCAATTGATTAAACTTCTACAGTGTACAAACAATACATAATGCAAATGTAATGATTGTGACTGAGATTTTTTGTTTACATTTTGTTTGTAATCCTAGGTACTACATAATAAATAATCTTAGATCCATTCATTTTATAAACTGTCCCATCAGATCTGTGTATGACTAGTATTGGCGTTTCACTCCAGCCATTAATTATTTTGTCTATCTATCCCACTTTCTTTTCTACTCTAATAACTTTGCCATGTGAGATGAATGAAACTTGGTACACTTTTGAATTATTACTACAGGTTTATTGATAGAGTCCAACAACCTTCTGTACTAACAGTACATAATGGGCGCAGAAAACTGATTAAATTCCCATAGACCATAATCTCAATATTTGGCCAAAGTACAATACATTCATGGTAAGACCAGCAAAACATGCCTACATCCTATGAACGATCTATCCATGAAGAAACTTCTAAAATGAAAATGATAAGCTGCATGTCTTGTTTTTGAGAAAAATTCCCCAGGTAGGTGACTGCTACACAAATCCAATCTGGTGCAATCTCCCCATTTACATCCAGCAGTACCCGTGTAGTGCTGGCAATAAAATGAAGATGGTTTTAGGTTCAAGCTTACTATTGAATACAATTTACCCATACATAGGTTTCTCCTGAAATATAATGTTGATTTTTTACGGTAATTATTGTCAGCCAATCAGTGACCTTCATTCTTTTAAATACAGTATTTTAATATGCCACCACACGTAGGCTGGTTCCATAGCTCATACAATGAGTTGCCTGTAACCATAAATGCAGTCCAAGTATGCACAGAATTTATTTGTCTTTGAGTTGACACGTGAAATGCTTGATAACCCATGAAGCTATTTATAGCTATGGGTTCATTGATTGCCTTGTCACATTCACTTGGTGTGCAAGTAGGTAAATGTATATCTGAATATGGGACCTTGGCATTGACACGTACGTACATTTACAAAATAGATGCTTTCTTCTGACCTTTGACTTTGTCATCAAACTGTTGTCAAATAGTGTAGTAATACCTGGTATGTATAAATTATTGATACGTTATTGTAACTAAATTGCCTTACTGATTAAGTCGGAAGTCTAAATTGTACTAATTTAACTGCTTTCATATCAAAGTTTTTATTGCTGATGTACCTAACATTGGTAAACAATCAAATTTAATTTATTTATAAAATTGTACTAATGTTACAGCAGTTATAATACAAGTGTTGCATGATATCTTGCCAGTGAACAGTTGCAATGGCACTGATTTCTGCTTTTGGACATGAGAGACAGTCATAGCATATCGGGGTATAGGCTTTCTGCATATAAATAATATTGTACCAAAGTGTTAGTTGAATGAAGCAAACTGATGCAGAAGACTTTCAAAAACTTGTAACCCAGGACTTGAACATTGTTGACACTGCCACCATTGTCATAATCGCTGCCAGAAAAGTTTATACCACTGACATGCAAAGCAAAAAGTCTTACATGTGGCTTTAATCCTTTCAAAACTGCAGATCGTTCAGTGGTCCTGGAATGATAACTCCTGCTCAACACTGCAGATTGGCATTCTCGTCTCAATTTCATGTCAGGTTTTGACAATCTATTTTTTGTTTGGTCAATTTCTGAGATCCACTATTAGTACGTATTTAAATTGTGGTACGATTTATTTGAATATATTCAGACTTTATGTTAGGTTATTAACAAGGGATGTTTTCTATAAATATAAATCTTTGAGGTCAGCTTAAGTGCATCCAAAATGGCAGACTTGTCTGATGACGAGTTGAAATGGTCTGGGGATGAAATAAATGAAAATATTGGCAATTTTGATCTTGTGAATATAAATCAAGAAGAGAGGGAATGTTTTGAACAAGAATGGAGGGATATTGTTGGCGATAGCGACGGTGATGAGGAATTTCCAAGCTTTGAAGTCTGGACACATGAATTTCGTCAGTGGACAAAAACTCTATCTGATCGTAATCCCCAATTTTTTTTAATGTAGGCCTAACGTGAGTATTTGATGGAGCTGGAATGCCTTTTGAGTATTTTCACATACCTGAATTAGTCTACTTTACAATAGTACCAAATATGTATTGCAAGAAATGACATTTTTACAAGTCATTGAAAATATGTTGCCTGCATGTATTATTCATCTTGAAAATTACTTAGTGTTGAATGGTAGTCTCTCCCTTGTAGTAACAAAGTATTAAAAAGTTAAGTAACTCTCTTGAGTTACTTTTGTATTTATCTAAATGCAATTATCTTAAATGTAATTGAAATTTTCTCAAATTGTTCTTCACTGTTAAAACAACCAGAATGAAAGTTATATATTCAATTTATTTCACAGATTTACTCTGTAGATTACATACATTAAATTATGTAACCTAAAAAACACATATCTACTCTGTATACTACATATATTAAATGATGTAACCTAAAAAACACAGATCTAATCTGTAGATTACATACATTAAATGATGTAACCGAAAAACACAAATTCATCTCATCTTAATAATTCAAATTGATAAACTTTGGTCAACAAGAGTATCATGAACAGTACGTTATATGCCTAACTCCTGTTTAACAAATTCTCTGTGTGGTCACTAGTAGAGCATGGTTGACTGGAGATTATTGACCAAAAGGTCTTAATGACCTTGACCTGCAGTCCTGAACGAAACTTGCAGACTATAAACTATACTTGCCATGATCTTAACATGAAGACCCCAAAATCCAGTCTTTTTTTTCTTTTTAATCTAAGTGCATGCCATCCACTATGTTTGGTCAAAGATCTTATTTCAGAATGAAACTTACTGCAAAAAACACATTTTTCTTCAAGTCACAATAACTCTGACCTTTGAATTTGTTGACCCCCAAATCAAAAGGCTTATTTCTTACCTGCAATGCAAGCCCTCCACAAACTTTGCTCATGGCACATGTTATAAAACAAGATTATTATGCCAAAAAAATTTTTTTTTTTTTTAGTCACAATGGCAATGACCTTGTGACCCCAAGGTTAACAGGCTTCTTTTGTACCCAAAGAGTAAACCATTCACAAACTTTGGTTAAGGTACATGGCTGAGAAATTTCTGTGCAGAAACCATTTTTCATTTTTCAGCCAGTGACCCTGCTCTTTGATCCCCAAATCGATGGGCTTATTAATGCCATGTGCCAGCCATCCACAGAGTTTAGTCAGAGTCCATAATGCAGAACTAGCATTATTGTGCGGAATTATATTTCTTCTTTCAGTCACAGTGACCATCACTGTTAACTTTTACATAGTTCTAATGCTTACAATGTTGGGGTCTACATAGCCTACAATTTAAACTGTAAGGTATGTCTTTGGTCTGTTACAGTTGACTTTATTAAATAAATACATGCAACTCCACCTTTCAAGTATTATTGTTTCTCCAAGATAATATTTACAATGTTCTTCCATTTTATGTTTTTCCATCAAGCATGTTAACATAGTGACATTAAGGGCCCATCCACATGGACACACACACATACACAATTAGTGTTAACAACAATGTTCATCCACATGGACACACACACATACACAATTAAAGTTAACAGCAATGTCCATACACATGGACACACATACACAATTAGTGTTAACAGCAATGTCCATACACATGGACACATATACATACCTGAAATGCAATGATCTATATTTAGAGCATATTACAGGCATACAACTTTTTATGTTACAAAAGCACTTACTTTTAGAGCTAAATCTGTGCTAGGTATGGCATATGATTAAGAATGCTGGCTTGAGTGTACATGATTTAAGGTAGAGTGCTAGGCATGGCATATAATTAAGAATGCTGTTGAGTGTACATGATTTAAGGTAGAGTGCTAGGCATGGCATATGATTAAGAATGCTGTTGAGTGTACATGATTTAAGGTAGAGTGCTAGGCATGGCATATGATTAAGAATGCTGGCTTGAGTGTACATGATTTAAGGTAGAGTGCTAGGCATGGCATATGATTAAGAATGCTGGCTTGAGTGTACATGATTTAAGGTAGAGTGCTAGGCATGGCATATGATTAAGAATGCTGGCTTGAGTGTACATGATTTAAGGTAGAGTGCTAGGCATGGCATATGATTAAGAATGCTGGCTTGAGTGTACATGATTTAAGGTAGAGTGCTAGGCATGGCATATAATTAAGAATGCTGTTGAGTGTACATGATTTAAGGTAGAGTGCTAGGCATGGCATATGATTAAGAATGCTGGCTTGAGTGTACATGATTTAAGGTAGAGTGCAATATGAACCTGGCTCTCGCATGACTTGAACATCCTCAAAAGGTGTAAAGTTGAGTCTTAAAAACTAACAAGAAAAACAAAAAGACCTTGAAAAGATAAAAAAAAAAAAAAAGATTCAAGATGTCATATCAAAATAGGAATATTCAGTTATTTCACTTGTGATTAGCTAATCTTTTTTTTTTTCTTTCGGACATTGCTCATGGATGTAAGAAGTAATCATATGTTTCATGGATGTATTAAGTAATCATATCTTTTCATTAAAGACATGAAACAATTGGTTTATAAGACCTCTTTCTCTATTGATTGACTACAACTCAAAGAATTAAAATTAATTTCTACGTTAGTGGTAGAAAGGATAAAGCTATAATTTTAGTGTATGACATCTGATTAACAGTAATCATTTTACACTTCGTTCTATCAAATACAGCATTCCAATCACTACAACCAATAATGAACCTTGTCTCTAAATGCCATCTTTATGATCCCACTGCTTGAAGCAGGGACATCTTGATTTGATCCTACCATTTTGATTTGATCCTGTCCATCTTGATTTGATCCTCTCCATATTGATTTGATCCTGTCCATCTTGATTTGATCCAGTCCATCTTGATTTGATCCAGTCCATCTTGATTTGATCCTGTCCATATTGATTTGATCCTGTCCATCTTGATTTGATCCAGTCCATCTTGATTTGATCCTGTCCATATTGATTTGATCCAGTCCATTTTGATTTGATCCTGTCCATCTTGATTTGATCCTGTCCATATTGATTTGATCCAGTCCATCTTGATTTGATCTTGTCCATCTGTCCTGAGAAGCTTGTTTGCAAGATTGCACAAAACAACTTGGCAGAAAAATCTGGCTGGCACATCTATCATGCATATGATGCAGATGACCTGATTAAATTTTTAAGTCATTGCAACAATGTTTAAATTTTCTTTTAATTTTTTAACTTTTGGACTTTTTTAAAACCTTGTTAGCATGAATAATGCAAAAATAACTCGAGGCAGACACCTGAAATTTCATTGGCATATTTTTGTTTTAATATGTAGATGCCCTGATTAGGTTTTAAGGCCATTTCAGAAATTGTTCACATTTTTAAACTTTTTCGATTTTGCCATTTTTTTATTGTAACAGATCTTGTTAGCATAATTAATCAAAAACAACTTGAAATTTACAAATGAAGTCTGGTTGGTATATTTGTATTTATATGCAGATGACCTGATTCCAGGCCACTTAGCAGGTTTTGAATTTTTGAAACATTTTAAACCTTTTTTGTTTTAGACATTTTTTTGACACAAACATTGTTAGCATGATTAAGCAAAACCACTTAAGGTAGATATGAAATCTGGTATGTATGTCTGTATGCAGATATATATGACCTGATCAGATTTTTATGTGTTTATAGCTACATTGAAATTCTTTTTAATTATTGCAGTGTTTGGACCTGGACATTTTACTCTTAATGTTTGCAGTGGGTGCAGACATGTTTTACAACCACAAATCTTGTTGCCCTTGGGTCACACACCTTCCTTGAAAAAGCTGGATGTGTAATGATGTTTATAATTGCTCTATCTGTAGATGACCATCACATGAAATTGATTTCCTTTAAAAATTTCCCCTCAGACCTAATGGTATCTACACATCATCCCATAAACAATACAATTTCTGTAGCGCTACATGCTCAAAATTAATGCATCGTTTACAAGTCTTGATGCCACATCTATAATTAACAATTTTCCCTGTTGAATCATGTCCACGACAGTACTTGAGTCCACAGGGGTACCATCCTATACAAATTTGATAAGGGCACACACAGGGTTTGCTAGGATCGGTAGTGTCTTTGCATCGGTTGTATTTGGCTGGGGGCAGTTTCTTTGTTCTGGATATCCATGTATTAATGTCTTTTCCAGAAGCTGTAATAATAATAATAACAAGAGTGAATTGGATTTCAACTGTGTAATCAGTCATCCAAATGCATATAAAGAAACTGAAGATCAACTATCTAAAGAAAAGCAAGGATTTCTTAAAATCAACACTGCTTTGACCTTTATACCAGGATCCTGTCAATTTTAATAAATTCTGTTGAGCAGTTTTGAGATAAAGTTGCATAAATATATTTCTAATTTTAGTATCTGCAGCTATATTTGATGGCAGATTGTTGTACAAACTCTAAAACCCCTCATGAAAGGGTGCTTTCCGTCAAATTGGATCAAATTCTGTTCAAGGTTTTTGAGCAAAAGTTGTTTAAAGGTTTTTCTATTTTTAATAATTACAGTTATATTTAATGGCAGATCAGCATCATTTCTTTTCTAATAAACTGAAAACCATTTTAAACAAGATGCTGCTTTCTGTTAGCAGATTTCGTTAAGGAGCTGTTGGAAAGGTTTTTCTATTTTTAGTAACAGTGGCTATATCTGATGGCAGATTGACATCACTTGAATAATTTGAAAGCCCTTCAAGTCAGAGGGTTTTCTCTTAAATTTTACCAAATTTGGTTCAACTGTTTTGAAAAGAAATCGTTTAAAGTTTTAAATTTTTTTTTTTAGTAACAGCCGACTTATTTGTTTGATCATAGTTTGGCATTGTTTATATAAATTTGAAAAGCAATTGTGCCAGGATGATTTTGGTCACATTTGCTCATTTTTTGTTTAGAAAAAATTGTTTAAAGGTTTTTTTTCTTCAATTTTTAGTAATGGTGGCTATATCTGATGGCATCATTTGTACCAAATTAATGCTGGGTGCTTTCTGTCAAATTTGGTCAAATTCTGTTCAGGTTTACTTTAGAAAAGATGTTTAAAGGTTTGTCTTTTATTGTCAAGCCCACATTAATGGGAAATGAGACACAGCAGTTTAATTTTCATCTATTTCTTAAATCCCTTTATAGAATCCCATCATACTTTGCATGAATCACTAAGAAAATTCATTCTATGACACACTTGCAAACCCCTTTTACATCAGGGTCACAGTCACAGAAAATTTGTGCTGTGGTTTTGGTTAATGTTCTTTTGTTTGCTTATATTTCCTAAAACCACTAATGGATTTTCTTCACACTTGGGTTGAATCAATATGAACCCAAGATAATTCATTCTATGACATGCTTGCTTCCCTTCTGACCTTAGTGTCTTGGTCACTCAGAAAATTTGCATTACATTTTTTTAAATTAAAAACAATTCTTTGCTATGAAACAAAAGTGATTCATTATCTGTTATGGTCAATCAACCTTTTCTTTACAGCAATGCTTTGATTGTGGGTTCAACATCTAGTTAATAACAGCAGTTATATTTGATAGTGGATTGGCTACATTTGCATAAATCTGCTAGCCCTTAATGCTTGGATTATTTCTGTAAAATTTAGTAAAATTATGTTCAGCCAGATTTTAGAAGTTGCTTAAAGGTTTTTTTATCTTTAGTAACATCAGCCATACTTGACACCAGATTGGCATCATTTATTAAAATTTTAAAGCCCTTCATGCCAGGAAGCTTTTTGCCAGTTCTCTTGAGGAGTTACTGAGAAGAAGTTGTTTAAAGATTTGTCTATTTTTAGTAACAGTGGCCATTTTCAATATCGGATCTGCATCATTTGTAAAACCTTGAAAACTCTTCATGCTCTGTGCAAAATTTAGTTGAAGCTGATTCAGTGGTTTTTGAGAAGATGTTTCAAGTAGTAAATGTTGACAGATGGTGCACATTGGACAATGCATGCCAGATGCAGGGCCATACAATGAGCTCACTTGGCCTTACAGTCGGATGAACTAAAAATGAATAGACATGTTTAACCAGTAATAACACCCAAGCATGATATAAACAAATTAAAATCAGGCAATTCTTAAATCATAAAAATGGGTGAAGTGCAGAACTATTCAAATCTGTTATGCCAAAGATTTCTTCCCATATGTTTAAACAGGGATTTTGCCAATGAATGTCCGGGCATACTATACACCCAAATTTCCATGTGGGATGCCTCAATTTGTGATAGTCAATGTCCTAGTGACTTCTAAAAATTCCACCTGAATGCCCAAATGAACACAGTCAGAATTCCCAATAAATATGTACCTAAGGGAAAAACTTATTTTCCTCCTAATTAGCATGGTGTCATAAAAGGATTAATCAGTCATCAATAGGTGTTAACATGATTGATTACTTTTGCTGCAGTCCACTGATGGTATCATAAATATACCATAAAGGGCCATGTGCAAGTATGGTTACTCAACCACAACCGCCAGTGCTGTTGGAATTTCTTGTTGTTGAGAAATGGTTCATTAAATGCACAAAGTTTAAACAATGAACTTTAAACTTCCAAAACTGAGTTGAAAGTGTCAACCTAGCTGGTGAGTATATATTTTAAATATCGCGTTCTGTCAGTCAGTTTACACAATCATGGTTCAACGTGGTGGCAGTAAGGTGAATATTCCCCAAGCTCTAAATGACATTTAGACAATGCAAATTCTGAACAATCTTCTAAACATTTTAGAAGCAGGGATTTTAAAGCAAATGGTTTGAATACTTTGACAGGCTATAATTTGATAACGACTCCAAGAATGTTTTGTAAAGTGCTGTACTTCAAAACATCAAATGCTTTTGCTAAAGATGGTGCAGGAAAAATATCCTCAAAACCAGATTTGCGTTTTTTTTTTAAAAATATAATTATTTTGCAGTTTATGTATCAGCAGATGCATTATATTTTTCTTCAAAAGAGACACAATTATCTGTCATACTTGATTTAGTGCCATATTCTATAGAATAAATATCCTTGATTTATTTTGTACATCATAATCAATACTGGTGTCCTAACTTTTACCTGATTTGAAATGAAATTTTTTATTTATTTTTTTAAAAATTCATATTTTGTAATTTGTTGTTTTTGTTGTTGTTAGTGGCAACACTTTTGCTCTGTTTTTATAAGTTAGGACTTTCCTGTCAGAGATTTCCCTTGATTTGGAAAATTGATAGTCAAGGACTCCTTGCTCCAAAAATGGGGAGTCCCCAGGAAAATCATGGGTACTTATATCTCCCAGATCATTCTCTTTCTTTCTTAGCCAAGGAAATTTCTCTACCCAATCTGACCACCTTCGTTGTTTCTTTGACCTCTGACCATCATTTACCTTATCAGCCTCATTCTTAAGTCACATCTGAGACTTCTCTCGCATCTTAGGCGAGCTAGCTGCTGGACATTTAAAAAAAGATTTGCAAAAAAAGCCGACTTGTGACAACTTTGGATACCTAAAAGATAACTGAAGGTAATCCTAATCTAAATAACCAAGAACACATACCACTTGTTGATGAATTTAATTGCTGATGTTTGGTTGATTACTAGCAAGCAATTCAATTAGGCCTAATGCCAACAAGTTTAATTTTTACGATAAAAAACCCTCTTTGAACATTATTCAATCAAAGGCAAATTTACAACTTGCTCAGCCAAATAGACGACAAAGACTTAAATAAAGACAGCAGTAAAAACAAAGACTTCAATAAAGATAGCGGTAAATCTTTTATTTGATCTATAGGAAGCCACATAATTTTAAGCAGTCCTTGAAAATTTCACTGCCATGCAATTTTGTATCACACTGCTGAGGAATTACATAATGCTATTAGGGTCTTATCAGACACCTGTTTTGTCACCTGCACATGTACTTACTGGGGGCAATTGACCGATCATTGCTTGAAAAGATGTCAGTGCATGGACAAAGTCTTTTATGTAGTGTAGTTTTATTAGACACTTGTAAAAAGCACAAGGAACCCTATCAAAATATGCTGCATCCTGGGGACCTGGGGGGTCAAAACACATGGATACAGGGAGCTTATTGCTGGATCAAGGAAATGGGCCCTCGGGTCCAAGGAAATCCCTGATTGTAATATAAAGAGTCTTGGTTTTGTATATTGTAGCCAAACCATGCGTAAGATCTTTGACTTTATTCATTTTTTTTCATTCATTTAATTTAGTTATTTACATTGAAACTTTTTATTTTTGTCAGGTAACCTGCAATTGTCAACTGTACAAAAAGCACAATGCGAGTACCGATCACAAGTGGACCATGAAAGCAGCATCGTGGAGGAAGTGCTTGTACAGTGTGGATGACAAGAAGAATCATGCCAGTAACAGTAGCACATGCAGCATGGATGAAAGTAAATTCTTGAATGGCAGACTTTACCTATTTAGGACTGTTTTCTTTGCCAGTCAGGAATACATGCCCAGTTCATCTGTCGATTCACTTTTGGATTTACCCAAATTTAATGGTATTGATTGTTCCTTCAAAGATCTTCACTCAGAAACAATTCATGTAGTATGGTAAAGTCATGTCAGTGTTCTTGACAGTATGTACCTAAATATGCTCTCCGGGGCAAATTTTTACGGAATTATAGCCGATAAAAGTGTTGATTTGTCTTTGTGTAAGAAACATTTCATGTATTTAAGACATGTTTGTGATGGAAAACTTCAAACAGAATTGATAAGTAACTTAAGAATTGATGATGGTAACACTGGCATGATCACAAATGCTGTTGTTCAACATTATAATAGTTTGGGGTTCAACATGGCACATGTTGTAGGATTGGAGAGTGTTGGGGTTGGGGTTCAACATGGCACATGTTGTAGGATTGGTGAGTGTTGGGGCATCTGTTATGTTTTGGAAAACACAATGGGGTGGGGATAAAAACTCAAAACAAAATCTAATTTGGTGCATGTACACAGATGAACCTTGGCATGTTATGATGTAGCTAAAAAAAATCTCCTACCTTCAAAAGTACACAGGATATTTTTAAAATGTATACTTCCATGTTAGTTCCTGTGCTATCAGATCAGGTAGACTTGAAAAAATGCAAAACATAACAGATGAACCTCAGCTCAAATTAAGAAATCCAATTAGCATCAGATGGTTAGTTATGCATAATGCAGTAGAAAGAGATAATATATGCTACAACTCTACTGTTTCGATTCTCCAAGATGATGGTGGAAGTTATGAAAATAGGTGTGTTGCAGACAGCATCCTATAATCAACGTTAAATTTCCAATTTCCGGGAGTCACAGCCTTTTAGCAGATGTTCTAAATATCTCATCTGCTTTGTGCAGAAGCATCCAAAAGGAGGAATTACATCTGAGTGAAGTTTACTCTTTGGTAAAGGGAGCAATTGGTAAACTTGAAAGCATGAAAAAGCAAGGTGGAAAGAAGTTCTCAGAATTTCTAGAGAATTTAACAACAACAGGTAGTAATGTCTATTAGAAGGGTGTGCAAATGTTATATGCTAATAAAAACAGCCAAAACAGATAAACAAACTCAGAACCAAGTACTTAGATAGTCTGATATGCAACTTAGAGTCAAGCCTAATGACACAAACCAAAGAGGTATTCTACACATTTTCAGTAACTGAGCCCAAGGTAGCAGTTGCTATTAGTAATGTCCAGGTTGAAGAGTATTTCAATGTTACAAAGAAACAGTTTGCTCCCCTTACTGACTATACTGCTCTCAAGAGGGTGATGTCAGGTATTAGGACAATCCTTTCAGAACATATACATTCCAAGCTTTCAGCAAGATGCTAATTTTGAGACATTCAAAAGTGTACCAGAGATAGAAAAGCTTGCTGAAATCAGAATATGTGAAAGAGTGTTTAGCCTGCAGAATAGAATCAAAACCAAATCAAGGACAATATGCAGTCCAGAAAACTTATCAACACTAATGAAAATTGCATTATTACCACCCATTCCATCTTTCCCTTTTGCATGGGGTGTCAGTCATAGGAGAAAAGAGAAATTAAGATGTCTAAAAAAACTATCAGCCAAGTTCTCAGAAATAAATAAGAAATGAGAACATGTTAAAATGTAAAGTATTACACTGTACCAGCCATGTAGCTAATATTATGTGCCACTGAAGATGCATGAATACATGATAATGACTTGTCAATTATTAGAACACTGATCTGACAGATGCTAGTGTTTTTGTATCATTCAAATCCAACATTATTATATACAATGATTTGTGTGTATGCATGCCAACTAAAGAATGAAACTTGAGAAGAACTAAAGAACTGTATCATGTACTTATCAAGTAAACTTGCCATGAAAGATTAGATGTTTGTGCATTCAAAATAAAGGATAAATAATGTAACATACACCACAATGTTCTTTATATAGTTAACTTAGTCTGATAATAATGTAACATACACCACAGTGTTCTTTATATAGTTAACTAAGTCTGATAATAATGTAACATATACCACAATGTTCTTTATATAGTTAACTAAGTCTGATAATAATGTATTTGCATGAAAGAAACTTAAAATGATAATACCATTGAACATTTTGGGACTTCAAATATTTAAGGCTGAGACTTCCAAAAATGATACCTAGAAAGCCTTGGACTTTCTGATTGAGGAAATTATTGGAATCCCTTTGTTTGAGGACCTACTTTTTTGGCAAAAGGCAAATATTTTTAGGAAATCTGGTTAGTTGGTTAGTTTTTAATGGTACTTTTGAGAACATTATTGGCTATATCATGCAGAAGAAAAGGAAACTAAGTGACTTGCTAAGATAGAGCTGGACGAGTCCACTGGCCAGTAGTCTGGCACATATTGAAAATAATTTCTTGGAAGGTAACAGTTTTTGTCACTCATTCTGAATTTTATACATAACATGAAAATTAAATCTAGATTATGATTCCACTTTTCAAATACTGTATATTTGTTCTTCTCAGAAATGTTCTGATTTTCAGCACTCAAAACCCCACACAATAGGAACAATGGCCTCAGAAATCAACTTACTGCGAGAGATTATGTTCAGGTCAGATTCCTTTGTGTAGGTTGATTCAGGTGCCTCCTTGCAGATATTGTAAATATGTGGACTTAGAGTCTGCAGTGAATCTGTAGCTGATAAATCCAACTCCAAGTCCATGATGTGAGTCTCTGGACTTTTTTCTTCCTCTGGTATTCTGATAGCAGTTGGATTTTTCTGAAAGTAGATATGAAGGATTGGTTTGGTTTTTTTATCTTCAAAATTATGCATAATTGGTAAAACAGTTACATAGACCACTTCTTTCCACTGAAGGGGGGGGAATTATCTCATAAAATAAACAATCCATACAGGATTCAGAATCTTGAAAACCTACCATCTGTGAAGTGCATATGTGATATGAATTGATTTAATAAATTTCTATCACACCTTTCCACATGGACGGCTACTTACCTTCAGTATTTACTCAACAGATCTAAACTGTAAGAAATTTAACACAGAATTTCTAAGAAAAGAAAAAACTTTTTAAAAAATGCACTTAAATTCTTTACAGCAGATGAAGTCTCACTGGTTTTAAGAAAGCTGTGGTAGCTGAGTGATTAATGTGTCTGATTTGTGTGTATGAATTCTGCAGAGAGCAGGTCTGGTTGGCCACTGAGTGATTAATGTGTCTGATTTGTGTGTATGAATTCTGTAGAGAGCAGGTCTGGTCGGCCACTGAGTTGTGTCTCTACACATGACGCTTTACTCCAATGGTCTCAGCATGATATAACCTTTCTTCAATCAATCAATCTAACCTGTCTTAACTTGGACATTGCATCAGAAGAGATGAATTCATTCTTGCCAAAACGAATCACAAAGCAAAGCATCTGAGGCTTGGCTAGGACAACCCCACGCTCCTCCTCCCATGGAATATATGCACGAAATATCTGAATATCCTGAAATTTAGACAGAATAAAAGCTTTATAATGTTTGTAGAAGTATCTGTATAGTAACTGCATGCAGATACGCAGTTAGCTGGAACTTAATTTGCTGAAAGAAAATCTGACAGCATTAGATGTTGCACTCAAGTAATCATACTTGCACTGGGCATTTATGGTATATGCACAATACCGACATAGGTGTGCCACATAAGTAATTAGTCATGGTAACAGCTATTGGTGAGTGATGAATCCATTTATAATACCTTGCTAATTGGGCGGTAAACAAGTTATACCCTAAGGTACATATTTTTAGGGACATCCGATTGTGTTCATTTGGGTGTAAAGGCAATATCTTTGGAAGTCATTAGGACATACACCCTCACAATGAAATGTGTTCTACTGGGAAATTCAGGCCTATAGTATGCCATGGCGTCTGTTAGCGGAATCCCAGTATATATATTCATATACAGGGTTCTCCAAAGGATTTTTAAAGTTGCAGACAAGGACTCCTGCCTTGAAAATAGGACCTTCTTCCTTGCAATAATTCAGAACATTATGTCTGTATTGTTGTGTCATCAATATAAAAAGTCATCAGAGTGCTAATGTCCATTTATTGTGAAATATTTAGTATTATAATAATGAAAATCTAAAGCATTTGAGAACAGTGATAATTGTGATTATTTGTGATGTTACAACTATAACAATTCGCAATGGCTTTACCTTGCCATTCTTTAATTTTATTTGCAGCAAGAAGGAACCAAGGAAGAGATTTCAGTTTCTTCTCTATATTAATTTACTCAATTCCATTTCAAATCAATAAATTTGCCAAGGCACTGGAAGAAGAAACAAATGACCATATTCCATCCACTTTTTTCATTTCATCTTTAAGCAACACAGCATACTACACTCACTTTTTTCGTAAACAAACTTTAACAAACTTCTCCACTGCAATCATGCATACAGACACATAACAACACAAAAACACAACACTGTTTCAATACCACAGAATATTACATAAGATGGACTTTCCATTGCTCTATATGGAAGATCAAAATAATAACGAGTCCCTTGAAGGGACTGATGCTCTACTGGTTGAAAAGAATTTCTAGGAATTCAAGATAAGACCATATCTTCATTTTAACTGCAGAGCGCTGAAGCCATCTTTGATATTCTTCAGTGATAACAAGATATTCATATTAGCTGCTGTGGTGCACATATTGGAGGTCAACTTGGCATCAATTTCATTCAGGACCAACAAGGCATCGTAAGAAGTCTTCTGGTGGAAACTCCATGTTGATATGACTTTCCGCTTTGCAGGAGCAATGATATCAAGATTTTCAAGATGGATACCTTGGTGACCATATTTTATATTAGATTGGCACCATTTCTATTTAGTACCAACTACATATCATAAGAAGTCTTTTGGTGAAAGCACAATATCGATATGATCAGCGATATAGGAGAAGTAGTGATAACAAGATTTTCAAGATGGCCATTGTGGCAGTCATATTAGAAGTCAGATCAGCACCATTTTCATTTATGACCAACTAGACATTATATAAGAAGTCTTTCAGTTAAAACCTCATGCTGATATAACCATATTGGACATGATAAGAAGTCTTTTAGTGAAAACTCAATGTTGACATCACCATCCATTCAGGAGGAGTAGCAATTCCAAGATGGCCACTGTAGTGGCCATATTGGATGTCCATGTGACACCATTTTCATTTACAGCTAACTAGACCATGCGATGAATGTGTGTGTAAAGTTTCCAAGTAGTTTAAGAGGAGCAGCAATAACAAATTTGTGCTAACGGACCATAAGCTCTTCTGGTTTGTGACCAGTAAAGCTAATAATAATATTATCTATTATTATTATTTACAAGTGTTCAATTAAAACATCTTTTGCACACAGCAAGTGAAGAGGACTACTTATGATTTAAAGCCATCATTGCACTCTGAACCTATAAAATAACTGCAAAATGCACAAATCCCTCAATGCCAGTTATATCCAGTTCTCTAAGGTACCGACCATTTATTTTACAGAATGGAACGGTAAAATTAAAAAAAAAAAATTCTGGCTCTTCAAGGTAGACCTGAATGCTATACACTACAATCAGGAATCTTAATTCGTTAGAAATTTCATGTGCACTATGAAGACTTGATGCACATTCATTCACTATATTAGGAGATATAACTATTTAATTGCCAACAAAATGTGACCTCCACAAAAACAGCAGAGCAACTTTTTGTAAACAAAACAACCTGATATGCACACATGAGCTTGTGACATCACAAAAGGAACCCAAGTTGACTAGCAACATGGCTTATCAATGTGACAGTCAGTGATGGTACCAATAAAACTTGCTTTTGTTTTGCAACATTATTTAAATGATGATTAACCTCTAACACCTATTTTCATTTTCATTAAAAGTTTTGCTTATGTTTATGCTTAGCACAGACTTGTGTCAAAATCTTGCAGGAATCACCACAAAAAGGACACTGTATGTATTTCTAAATTATATTCTTCACTAAAAAGACATGCAAACCCATTGTACAATAGTAATAGTTGGAAGAATCAATTGTCTTTATGTTGATTATATATCTGGACAACAACAAAAAATTCTCAAGTCTTGTATATTCAATGCATGTGTGTTTAAGTGTCATTCATATGACACAAACCATCTAACATGGAGCATAGTATGTAACAGCCCCAATTACAGCCCAGGAATTATTAAAAGCAGAAGATTGATAATTGGACAATTTACAATTTCAGATTCCATTTGGGGAAGGTATCATTTATATTGCACAAAGTCATTTGACCTTTAGCGTCATATTTAACAGCCCAATCAAAGCCCATCAATTCTCAGTGGAAGTTTGATAACTGTCTGTGAATATCGAGTTAAATTTATTGCTGAAATTAATAATAATGAGGGAAAATAGCAATGTCTGGGGAGGGGACACTAGACCGCCAGTCCACCACTTCCTTGTATTCATCTGTTACTGTCGTTACCTGTCTTCGGCAATTCTTCTACATCTCTCTGTCTTTCTCTCTACAAGGAATGTGAAGATGTGGCAAATTTTATTTTGAGTTGACTTTTAACTGAAAATAAAATCGACAGCTTCTAATATTTATTTTTGTGATGATGAGACTGCGCAATCATTCATTTAGTGATGATGAGACAGTGCAATCATTCATTTAGTGATGATGAGACTGCGCAATCATTCATTTAGTGATGATGAGACTGCGCAATCATTCATTTAGCTCCCTACTTGAATCTATCTCTTTCACTATTTTTTTATTCCTTGTCTTTGTTATTGTCACAGTTTAATTTTACATCTTTTTCCAATCATGGTTAATTCAAAATAATGAAATTCACTTTTCAATGCAACTCAGTATTCTTCTGCACATTTTTCAGCGACCACTCACAACTTACTATCACTCCTTGTAAGTGACTTAGCCTATGTTTTTCTTTTTATAATCGATGTAAGAATATCAATATACGTGCAGCTGAGAACATCTTCGCTAATAATGGGGCTTAAATATCAAAGCGTCTGCTTCAGACAGACATGCTTGTGAAGAGAATGATGTTTTGACCAATGGCATGCTAATGAAGAAAACCAAGTTTTACTAAGAGAATATGATCATATATTTTTTTTAAATAGCAGCTGTATATGACACTTTCTCATCCAATACACAGTATTGTTCATGTAGTTTTTTGACGGAAAAAGTGCATGTATTGTGAAAATATGAGTACAGATTTACATGTTTTCAGCAGCTGTGAACAGTCTTAACCACCTCTTTCTCACAAAAGAATTTGATGACTTGATACACTGCATTTTCATGTGATATTTAGCTGATAAAGAAATTGCTAGTTGATGATGTTCTATTTTTTTGTGATGTTAAGTTGGCAAAAGACATATTTCTACTATAACATCCATCAACAACACACTTTCTTCCCATGACACCATCAGAAAACAATCTCTGAAAACCTCACACTTGACAGTGGTAAACAATGGCAATTCGTGATGTTGGATTCCTCTTGTGACATCACATAGATTCGAGTCATGGAAACTGCCAAAGTTGTACATGGCCTAGGGAAGCATATTTTGGCATGTACATTTAAACTGAAACATCTCACCAACCATTGACTGCATAGAGTCAAAATGTTCAGATATCGCAAGTGATACGGAGGTCTCAGGTCTACCTTTAAAGAGCTTGTAAAAAAAATTCTTGCTATGATTTATAGCCAAAGAAAACCTATTACATCCATTATATTAGTTGACATAAAATAAATTATCTAGTGGTAAAAGAAAAAAAATATCCCGGCTTGGCTCAAAAATAAACCCTAGTCCTGCAATGTAAGACGTCCACCTTCATGTTTATGATGTTTGGGTGCTACATCTTACTACATAAATAAATGGCGTTGTGTAGCGCGATCCCCGGTCAACTGACAGGGGAACTAGAGGCCACATTTGGAATTTGATTCCGTTAGGAAAAAGACATCAGAGTAAGTATAGTCCGACTAAAGCAATTAGACTTTAATTTGTGGAGAAGTGTCAATATGGGCTGCCAAGTGTGTGAGATATTCCTAAAAATGTGGCCTCTAGTTCCCCTGTCAGTTGACCGGGGATCACGCTACACAACTCCATTTATTTAAGTAGTAAGACGTAGCACCCAAACATAAATATTAGGGTGGACGTCTTACATTCTAGGACGAAAGAAAACCCCTACCCCTTGTGCGAGAAGTCAAACATCGTTTTATTTTATTATGGTTTCATAAGAAATCATGCCCAGAGCTGGTCTAATTTTTAAATACCGATTTAAAGTCAATAAACTGTGTAATGTGGACCCCGTCTTGCTGGAAGAAATCCATGGCAACTGTATCAGATGCGATGTCAGCATCTACCTTCTGCTTTATCACGTCTCCCCCTTTGTCTCGCATGTTCACCACTAACTGACCATTAACAGTATGGATTTGGCAAACAAAATGATATATTGACATACAAAGAAGAAAGGAGGGGAGAGATACAGTTATTTTGACCATTCTGGAGTTGTGTTAAAGACAACATTTCACAGCAAACTTTGTTTTCCAGCCCTTGTCCTCCATTTTGGATTATACTAATAGTTGAAGCCCAGTTTTGCACCGACGCGGATGTAAGTCAACTATACCCCAAAACATTCGGTTCAGGATTTTATTATTTCTTTCCTATCTATATATCTGGCTATCTTTTAAGCTTCGAACCTTTTATTTAGGCTCCATAGAAATGAGTACTCATCGTTAACTTGCCGTCGACATGACGAGGTATTTCTCTTGCATACGTAAAAAAAAAAAAAAAAAAATGCTGGCTGATTCGGACCAAATTACAGCGGCGGCACGATTTACCCAAATACACCCAAATATACCCAAATACACCCAAATACTGCCCAAATATACCCAAATACTCGCAGACACTACCCAAATACTCCCAAATACTGTCCAGAGACAAGCACGTGATACATTTACTACTAAATAAATTTTTAAATTCATTGCCAAGTTAAGTTCTGGGTCAAAATGAAATACGTTAAATTACTAAAGCAACTAGAAATTCGTTGTACGAAACGTAACGAACATCTCCAATTACCATTTGCTCGGAAATTATCGACAGAGTCCGGGACGACATATATATGTCCCTAATTTGCATACTTAATTGCAGATATCTATATTCTAGAAGATTGTTAATTTTTATTTGTGGGCACATCTTCGACATTTAGATATAATTAGCTATTGGCCTCGAGTGTGTCCCCCTCCCCCTCCATGGCTCTTTGTCCAAAACATTCAAAGGCTTTTATGTGTTCGTGTTCCCACCCTCTGATGTTTATGTGTTGTTTTTTCCGTAAAGAATAAAAAAGAAGTTTGAAAAGTAAATGTATTTATATGATCGTTTTTGTTGCGGTGGCTTCTCTTAATTTGCTACTTTCTTGGATGAATCATTCTCTGACGTTGCTGTATATACAGGCCCCTTATTTCCTCCTCTCCCAATACTTGATAGCTTTATTATATAAAATTAATAACTTGTTATATGTTTTGTACTATCACCCACTGACATATTTGCCTGTGGATAATTACATAAGATAATCCGTAGTTCCAGGGATCGTGGCCAACGATCTTCCTACTGTCCATGTTTGCTATGTTTATGCTATAATGTTTTGTCTGCTATATAGTTTCTGTGTCTGCACTGGCCTTTGTGTGGCGAAATTTATTCTTTTAGTTACTTGATGTTTATTTCTTCTAAAAAAATATAGACTCTGACGATCCACACACACACACACACACACACACACTGTTAAATGATAAAATAAAATAAAAACCAACACATAAAATGTGATATATATATATATATATATATATATATATATATATATATAGATATATAGATATATATATATATATATATATATATATATATGTGTGTGTGTGTGTGTGATACATATGCAAAAATCGTTACCTTTGGCTTTAATCTTTGGATGCATGCATATGTATATAGAAAAATGCTAAGGAGAAATCCAATTCAGCACCAATGTTGATATAGCTAACGAATCTATTTATAACTTGGTGTCTGATCTTTTCCAACTGATTCTTAGAATTTACTCTCTTATTACTGTCTCTTTTCCCTGTTATATTTATATACCAAATCAGAGCCACATGTTCAACAAAATTTCTATTCAGCTAAAATAAATTTCATGTTATGAGGATCCGTTCCGACTGTTTACTGATAAAAAACGAATAAAATAATTATGTGATCTAATGAACAAAATGCAAAAATAAAAAACTGCACTGTTACATACGTGCAATTTAGAACACATTAGAACATTCTTAATGTTTTCTTTTACCTGCAATTATTGAATAATGACCTCTTGGTACGAGTTCAATAACAGAAAGATAACTCGGCCCTTGGGCAGGAATTAATTATAAAAACCCTCGCAGTGATTGAGTATTTAGGTGTAAAGAAATCAAATTCAAATCATCAGCATGGAAACTCAAAAAGTGGTGAATCATACACAAGAACGGATCCACGTATCCTCCAAATGGCAAACGAAAATGTAGGGAGGAAGAAGGCGACGGAAGTGGTAAGCAAGATGGCTGATGATGACAGTTTCATGGCCCCTAAATCAGGTCGCCAACTCCAGGATAAAATCCACAGAGAAAAGAAAAAGAAAATACCTCAGAGGGTGCCTGGAAACAATATTGCGGACAAGATATTGACAATAATAGGAGAGCTACATGACAACCCTTTCGTCCAGGGTGTTACAATGACGAAAGGCAAACAACCAATTATAATTTTGTACACTGACGATCAAATATTAGACTTTAAAAAAAACTGTTTGGGGAGGAAGGCAGTGTGATCGGCATCGACAGAACGTTTAATCTTGGTAAAGTGTTTGTAACAACAATGTGTTATAAGAACAGAAGCATGGTTAGCAGAAAATCTAACCAGTATCCAATTTTTCTAGGACCTCTTTGTCATCACTGGGATGGTGAGCAGCGTACTTATCACCATTTCTTTTCCCATGTTAGAGAAAAACTAGACTCACAAAATTTGACATTTGGAACCGATGATGAGAAAGCAATTAAAAATTCTTTAACAAACAATTTCCCCAAAGCAAATTATCTGCTGTGTACAAAACATCTGAAAGATAACATTAGGCATTTTCTTAAAAAAACTGGTTCTGATGATAAAGAGAGGGAGAAGATTATAAATATAATCTTCAGCGAAGACAAATACGGATTAGTTTTTAGTAAAGACAACCTCGAGTTTTCAAAGCGAGAAGACAACCTCTCTGTCTATTTCGATAAATATCCGAGATTTAAAACTTATTATCAAACACATTTCAAAGGTAAAATTTTAAAACATGTTTACCAACCATTAAAAGCAAATATCATTTCTAAGTTATGGACCAATAACAATGCAGAGTCCCTGAACAATCGCTTAAAACAAGCCACTGAGTGGAAACAGCTAAAGCTCCCAGAACTTGTAGACAGATTGTCTTCTGTTACAAAAATGCAGATCATAGACCTACGTCGAGCTTTGTATGGTGCTGGCAACTACAGGCTTTTTGGTCAGTCTCTTTCTTTTCTTTTGGACAAACAAGCCTGGCACTCAAAGAGTGTAACGGAGAAGGAAAAAATTTACAAGAAATTTCTTGCTGCTCCGATCGCCACAGTAGCGGAGTAAAGCTATGTCCATTCATCTGATGGAACATACAAGTGCAAGCGACCGAAACAAACTGCCGGACGAAAACCGGGCCAATGGAAAAGACCAAGAGCTGAACGGACAACAGATATAAAGCACCGATAGTTAATAAACATTTTCTAACATGTACATGTCCCTAATTAATTAATGCATTGTGAAATAAATTATATAAGGTTGTAACTGCTTTTATTGCTAGTTGTATGACAGATACATCTGTATTTGGGAAATAATTGCTATTTTAATGTATTTCGCCACTTTAATAAAAGATAAAACATAACAATATTTTAATTCTAATTTGACTTTGCATTTACACCTGTATATGAATGCAATCACCTTTACAGCATCAAAAGTTACCAAAAAGGCGCAGTATTGTGCCTTTCACAATACAATTGCTTATCCGTTGCGACAGAGAACTCGAAAGAACCAAGGATGATGTCATTAATTCAGCCCATGACTGTCAATTATCAGATAATGACTTCACATGACGATTTGAATAACAGAAAGATTTGATAATTCCACCCTTGAGCAATCAAGTTAACAAGTTTATTTTAGGTATTAGAAATGGCCAACATTAACAAGTAAAACGCAATAATTAGGACGAATTAAAGTTATTTAAATTGTCGGAGATTGCATAAAATGGAACGAAACAAACTGCCGAACAAACTCAGCAGTGGAAAATACAACTTGAATTGACGCAAATAAAGATATAATTATCAGGCCTATGAAAATAAAGACTGAAGTTGTAAGATACGATAGAAACATCCGAGTATATTTGGGTATATTTAAATATATTTTAGGGCATTTGGATAGTATCGGCATGTTTTAGTAGCATTTAAATATACTTTTTGGGAGGTTGTCGGAAGTATTTGGGTATATTTGGCAGTATTTTTATATACATATGCATGCATCCAAGGATTGAAGCCAAAGGTAACGATGTATGCACACACACACACACACACACACACACACACACATATATATATATTAATCATTAGAGTATATATCTTTTCTAGGAGAAATAAACACCAATTTACCAAAAGAATAAATTTCGCCACACAAAGGCCAGTGCAGACACAGAAACTATATAGCAGACAAAACATTATAGCATAAACATAGCAAACATGGACAGTAGGAAGATCGTTGGCCACGATCCCTGGAACTACGGATTATCTTATGTAATTATCCACAGGCAAATATGTCAGTGGGTGATAGTACAAAACAAATAACAAGTTATTAGTTTTATATAATAAAGCTATCAAGTATTGGGAGAGGAGGAAATAAGGGGCCTGTATATACAGCAACCTCAGAGAATGATTCATCCAAGAAAGTAGCAAATTAAGAGAAGCCACCGCAACAAAAACGATCATATAAATACATTTACTTTTCAAACTTCTTTTTTATTCTTTACGGAAAAAACAACACATAAACATCAGAGGGTGGGAACACGAACACATAAAAGCCTTTGAATGTTTTGGACAAAGAGCCATGGAGGGGGAGGGGGACACACTCGAGGCCAATAGCTAATTATATCTAAATGTCGAAGATGTGCCCACAAATAAAAATTAACAATCTTCTAGAATATAGATATCTGCAATTAAGTATGCAAATTAGGGACATATATATGTCGTCCCGGACTCTGTCGATAATTTCCGAGCAAATGGTAATTGGAGATGTTCGTTACGTTTCGTACAACGAATTTCTAGTTGCTTTAGTAATTTAACGTATTTCATTTTGACCCAGAACTTAACTTGGCAATGAATTTAAAAATTTATTTAGTAGTAAATGTATCACGTGCTTGTCTCTGGACAGTATTTGGGAGTATTTGGGTAGTGTTTGCTAGTATTTGGGCAGTATTTGGGTATATTTGGGCAGTATTTGGGTATATTTGGGTATATTTGGGTGTATTTGGGTAAATCGTGCCACCCAAATTACAGGCTGATTCGGACCAAATGCCCGGCTGATTTAAACAATGCGAGGTATTATAAGAAAAACAATGGAACACACATACTTGATTTATTTTAGTAGTTATTACTGTTTTCGCAAACATACCGTAGTTAGAGAATGCAAAAGGTTCATTTTGAGCCCTTAAAATTACTTTTGTTTCCTTAAATGCAGTTAGAACTGCTTAACGTACACGTGGATACTAAAAATTATCGTATTTGAAACAGTTGTAAATTCCACTTTTAAATTTAAGAGGAAACGTAATAATATTTCACATGTCAGCCCGTAATATGGTCCGAATCAGCCTGGCTTTTGGTTCGAACCAGCCCGTAATTTGGTCCGAATAAGCCTGGTCCGAATCAGCCACAGTATGAATCAGCATGTACCCATCAAAACGACATCTTTTACGTCACCAAGACGGGTTACCAGTTGCAATGCGTTGACCTGATATGTCTAAATGACTACAGATTTACATACTTTGTGTGTCATATCGTGGAAACATGTCAGTAGGACAGTAAAATGTTGATTATCCAGACCCATCGGGGGACATACGATTTCGTCCGGATAATCGGTCGTCCGGATGATCGAAGTTTGTTCAAAAAGTAAAACTGTGAAGAAAGTATCCGGATTAAACGGTTCTGATAATATTACTTCTGACTGTATATGCATATGAGGAATGAAGTTAATAATAAAGTTTTGTAGACACGGATTCTGCTTCACATATATGCTGGTAGGTTTAAATACTTGTATCACCCGTTAAGTCACCATTGATCGTTGATCGAGAATTATTTAAGTAGGCGAGACTACAGAATACCTTCGATCAAACCGTTATCGTTCTTTTTGTGTTAGGTCAGGCCACGCCTGCTGCCGTAAGTAACAGTAGACGGTACTACATGCGACTGTTGACCAGAGTATACAGCTACAATTGGCTCTCTCTGGAAAGTCAAATGAAGGCAGATGGCAAGAGCTGCGTGGACAGCACAGGGCATCAACTCAGGTGCAGTAGGATCTGATGGCCATCGAATGCACCCGGACACGTTTCCAGACGTGTTGACATTGTCGTGCCACTGGATTCACAGAGGCATGGACGAGAGAGTGAGGGTGACTCTGCGCAACTTTCCCTCACTTAAGTCCAACTCACACGCAAGTCATGACATTATCACCCCCCCCCTCCCCCCCAATTGTTGTTGTTGTTGTTGTCATGCATGCAAAACCTGGACGGTGTACAGACGCCATGCCAAGAAGCTGAACCATTTTTGCATGGACTGCTTAAGGAGACTAATGAGGATAAGATGGCAGGTCAGGGTCACAGACACTGAGGTTCTCACACAAGCAGGCATTCCAAGCATCCAGATTCTGCTGATGAAATCGCAAACGAGATGGGCAGGCCGCATCATCAGGATGTCGGACGAGAGACTACCAAAGAGCATCTTCTACGGCGAGCTGAAGGAGGGAAAGCGATCTAGGGGAGGTCAGGAAAAACGCTTCAAAGACTCCCTCACGTCATCCTTGAAACACTTCAACATTGGTCCTCAATCGAGGGAAGATCTCGGACAGGATCGTTCCACCTGGCGCAGTCTCATCCACACCTGGCTACAGACTATGAGCTGAGGAGAATTGCAGAGACTGTGCAGAAACGCGAGCAGCGTAACTTTCTGAACTGCAGCACGTTCTCTGTTGATGAAGCAACCCCAAGCGGCACCACATACAGATCGCACAAATTGGCCTGATCAGCGACTCACGTGCTCACATAAATAAAACTATTTAGTGATGTTATGGTCACCTTCAATGTCCAAGGATGAACAACAAAGTCAGTCTTTAATCATGCTTGATCAGCTTAGAATTCCTGTATGAAATATTACATATGGCCATAGCTGCACTCACTTAGCGACAATCGGGTGTAAGAATAAACTTTCTCTCTATTATTTCACTCTCTCCCTCCCTTTCTTCTAGTTACATTCATTTTTACTTTAAAATCACAATTTAGCTATTCATCATACCACTGTAATAGGAATTGCATGAGATTATATTGGATTGTGTTTGTTTTTTGATTTCTGTTACTCTGTTCAATGTTGGCGTCGTGATCGGCAAATTAGTTACATTTATATATACATGCATATTGTAATAAGTAAAAAATTCGGTGGACACATTAGTTGTCCGTACGACCCAATAATCTGGATAATCGACGTTTAACTATCTATCTCTCTCTCTCTCTCTCTCTCTCTCTCTCTCTCTCTCTCTCTCTCTCTCTCTATATATATATATATATATATATATATATATATATATATATATATATATATATATATATATATAAAATTTGTCATCATATCTACATAATCATGTGAACACATTGCAAACGATAACAGTAGTAAAGTGACAAACCGGGACATCTATGTTAAATAGAGTCAAAAATGTATGGGGGCAAGCGGGATTTTAACTTCGGGCCGCTATTTTGAAATGTCTGTTTGTAACAGTGTAACAATCGTTGTCGGTCTGCTATCAAAATGAAATGTCATATTACGTCATACGTTTCACATGAGGAGTCTTGCTGTTTGTTCTATTTAGGCGGGAAATGTGAGTTTGTATGCACTGGAAATGTAATCGTAAAAATTAGTTCATAGGTTTTTCACAAGAGAAGTCTGTCTGTTTCTTCTATTTAGGCGAAAAAATATAATAGGTTGGAGTTTTTGTATACCCGCTAAATGAAATGACGCATTTTGTTTTTTGCTTGACAAATATAGTGACATAAAAGTACATCGAAGTTGTGTATACTAACAGAGGTGTGTGTGTGTGAGAGAGAGAGAGACAGACAGAGACATATAGAGACAGAGAGAGAATTTGTGAAAAAAATCAGCACCATTTTTTATATATGCCCCGCTCACTTAAATGAAGAGGGATGATTAGGACTTGTCCCTTCTTTTTCATGTACAAAACATTAAACATGAACATATTTACAAGGTTGACAACGTTGTAAAGTAAGACTAGATTTCCAATCATTTAGTACAGTTGCATTTTGCCATTTTTGCCTATAGCTGTATACTATGTTTCTGAGCTAAAGAAAAAAGATAACCATAATGTTCACAAAACCACTTTTCTATTGACCTTTGTCCTGACTCGTGGACTATTTTGACTTTCTACTGCGAGTATAGTTCACACAAAGTAGCAAAAACTTCCCAATTTCCATCATCACTTGAACATTCTTTCACAATAAAGATAAACATTAATTTCAACACAGTTGCGTACTAACAGACCTTTTCGCATTGACTGACCTAGCTACATTACGTACTAAAGTGAACGCTGGTTGAAATTACGTGTACCGCAAACAGGTCGTTTTCGCACTGATTGACCTAGCCACATGAACGGTTTCTTTAGCTTCCGTGAGCATAGTGCACACAATGAAATTTTATTGAATGAACGCAGTAAAATTTGGCGTTTGTCAAATTTAAGATATGCCATGCTGCGGCACGCGCCTTGAGATTACAGATACAATTCCCTACTATGAACTGACTCCAACTTAAGCAAAACGTGGAGCGAAACAGTTTTTACGTCCTACCTCTGTCTCCGTCTAAAATTATCCGAGCCAAATTTTTAGGTCTTAAATTGTTTGTATTTTATTTAGTCAATAGGACTTGTCTATTCTGACCCCCCCCCCCATTCAAGACATGCAGGGCAAACCATTACCAATGTATCGCCAAGCTTAAGATTTCTTGTACTGTAACATTTGCCTGTGTTAGCCTTTGAAAACAGTAACAAAAAACAAAAAAAGAAAAAAGAAAAAACGAATGTTAGAATATTCTCGTAACACACCGCAGTGCCACAATATGACGGACCACACCCAAACTAAGATTTCCGACATACACACAAACCCTAAACTCCAGATTTCATAGGATCAATGAAATGTACCCTATGAAGAAACACACACTGGTTCTACATTTTTTGTGTGAGTGCAATTTTTTTGAAAAAATGGCAAAACTAAATTAACATAACCTTCTATTTCACGTAATGAATATTCTTCTTCTTTTTCTTCTTCTTCTTCTTCTTCTTCTTCTTCTTCTTATTATTATTATTATTATTTCATGATGAGAGAGAGAGAGAGGGGGGAATTAACATTACGCCGTAGCTGGAGAGAGAGATAGAGGGTGGATTAACATTACGCCGTTGCTCGAGAGAGAGAGAGAGAGAGAGAGAGAGAGAGAGAGAGAGAGAGAGGGGGGGGGGGTAAATAGGGGATGGTAGAAGACAGAAAAGTAGGGTGTCATTTTTTCTTATTAATTTGCGGCATTATAGGACAGGGAAAAATTAACATTAGGTTACCCTTTTAGGAGTTTCTGAAGACAAGGTAAATCCTGTGTTAGAAAGGTTCATTATCATAAGTTTTCATTCATCAATGTTTGAAAAACTGTTATATTTATAGTCGAATGAACGCAGTAACATTTGGCATGTGTCAAATTAAAAATATGTTATGTTGCGGCACGCACCTTGAACTTACAAAGTTACTATACCCGCAGAATTAACTTCCAGAATTCTCGAAAAAATAAATTCAACACGTCCAACAATCGAACGACGAGTTTAATATTACCTAGAAGTACGATACAGCAGAATGGAAAAGACCATTGGCGAGTACATGAAAATCAGAGAGACCGCAACAACGACGAGAAGCAGAAATTCTTTTGCAGCAAGCAAGCATTTCTAAACAGACTGTGTGTGGTGTTCCTGAAATGCAAAAACTTCAAGACGTGTTGGGACTTCGTTATTCTTTGAAACTATACCCTCAAGTCGTTCGCGGAGCTCTCTTTTCAAGGACCATATTTCGCAGACGGAAAGTACGTTTATGATCATCAAGATCATTTCGATGCCATTACAGCCATCACAGGATATCGTTATCATCAACAAGATCATTTCGATGCAATTACAACCATCACAGGATATTTTGGGTACTGATATTATGGCGAGAAATATGACCAAGGATTTAGCCATCGGAAGCAATATATGTGTTTGGAGAGAGATGTCGTGGCTGTTTAGCTCCCAAGCCACGCATTCCTGAAGGAAAATAAAGAATTCATTGCCTTACGTGCAAGAGAACATTCGTCATTTCTAACCTGTTGCAAACAATATCGTACGAAACAATTCAAAAAGCAGAAAAGTGCTTGTGAATTACTGACAGTGTGTTCTACTTGTGAACATATTGTTTGAACGAATAAGCAAAAGTCAAACGTTTTGTGCAGGAAAGAAAAAAATCGTTTTTTTTTTTCCCAAGTCGTCGTGTCAGATCATTAATGTTTCATTAAAAAATATGACAATGAACTCGAGGAAGTATTAATTGACGACCAGAACAAGAAAAAGAAACAGGACCATTGTGTGGTTTTATCTTTTTTGGTTTTGAATATTCACAAGAGACTGGGCATCCCTTATCTTTGTGTGGCTCATCGTGCTTGCGACAAATGCGTTCAAGAACCTTTATTTTTTCACTGTCCAAATTGTAGTAAGATTCCAGGAGGACGAGAAAAGAAAAGATATTTCGGGGCTCGCGTACACTTGCTGATTGGATTTTAGACCTCACCGACGACACTTGGAGCGAAGAGGAAGTCCAGCGTTAGGGGAATTGTCATCGATACGCTACAGTCATGGCCCACACTTTTTCAGGATACGACGGACAATTTCTTCTGAAATATTATTCAGAACAAGGAACCGAATTTCCAACAGTCGTCACTAACGGTGCCAAAATCATTTACATGAACGTGGGACACATACGGTTTAAAGATTCTTTGAGTTATTTAGCCATGCATTTAGTTAGAATGCCTAAAACATTTGGAATGACAGAAATGGCTAAAGGCTATTTTCCACACTTTTTTAATACTGAAGCCAATCAACACGTCGTGCTGCCGCATTTATCAGAAATTCACCACAACAACCCTGACGGTATCCACACAGAACAACGAGAAGCATTCTACGCATGGTACCAACTCCACTCTTCAGACCCTTTTGACTTTCAAGAAGAAATGTTGAAATATTGTGGATCCGATCTAGACATTTTACGACGTTGTTGTTGGAAATTTCGACAATTATTTCTGGATCACGCAGGTATCGATCCCTTGAAGGAAGCTTCAACCATCGATAGAGCGTGTGAATTAGTGTACCGATAGAAGTTCATGCTCGAAAACATCATACCACCACAATCCAGTCAAGCGGTCAGTCGTCGATACTCCGCCAAAGTTTTGCGCTGGCTACATTACTTGTGTGAGACTCAAAACAAGAAGATACAACATGCCAGAAACGGTGGTGGTGAAAAGAAAATTGGATCTTATTATGTAGTTGGTTGGATTTAGAAAACTCACAGATTCTCTACGAATATCAGGAATGTTTATTTCATGGATATCCTGCTTGTTATTCTCAACGAGACCTGAGAAGTCCTTTTTCAGAGTTCACCATGGAAGTGTCGTACAACCAAACACACCAACGACGCCAGAGTTTAGAAAGTCAAGGATACAAAGTGATAGAAATGTGGGAACACGACTACGATCGACATTTCAAAACCGATCCAGAATGTAGGCGTATCGTCGAAGAGTACGACGTGGTGGTCATCGAACCTTTGAATCCACGCGAGAGTTTGTTTGGAGGACTAACCATTTCTACACGCTTGATGTACGACGTGAATGAATCTCAAGGAGAGCAAATCAAATACATCGATGCGTGCTCCTTGTATCCTTGGGTGTGTAAATATGCTAAATTCCCCATCGGTCATCCTGCAATGTTGACAGAACACATCGACGTCGAACACATTGGCCAATACAAAGGTTTAATCAAATGTCAAGTGTTGCCAACCACGAACTTGTACCATCCTATTTTACTTCATCACTGCCACAGAAAACTGATGTTTTCTTTATTGTGTACGTGTGCTGAAACGTGTAATCAAGACCAACCATGTTGCCACGATAATCATGAACTAGCCTTGGCAGGAACGTGGGTGAGTGCTGAATTGTTTCATGCTCTCAATCGTGGATAGCTCTTGTTAAAAGTACGAAATTTGATACTTTCCTACAACAGAACAATACCAAGAGGACGACGACCCCAGTGAAGAGATATTTTCAGGTTACGTCAACGAATTTCTGAAGTTGAAGCAAGAAGTTAGCGGCTATCCTTCTTGGTGTCTGACTGTGGAAGATAAAGACAAATTCTAAGAACGGTACCGATACTTAGGAGGCATCACTCTGGAGCACATGAAAAGTACGAAGGAAGACGATCGTTTGCAAAAGTCATGCGGAATTGTTTGTGGGGAAAACTAGCGCAACGTCCGATATTTTCAAAGACGGAATACTTTTTAGAGCCAAGTCAATAATGTCAACTCATCAACGACAAAGTTAAACTCATTAAATACGTGTAAATCGTACGTGTAGATTTGATTTTGGCGAATTACGAAGTTTCTGAGTTTGCACCACCTAACGAGTTTGGAAATGTCATCATTGCAGCGTGCGTGACAGCCAATTGCCGTTTAAAATTGTATGCCTTCTTGGAACCTTTAGGAGATCGTGTCCTTTACTTTGACACCGATAGTTGCACGTACATCGATCTGCCTGGTATCTATCCCCTTGCATTGAAGACGACCGTTTCGGAATATGGACCGATGAACATCCTGAAGACACTATTTTGAGTTTTGCTCGTGGTGGCCCCAAAAATTATTGTTACCAATACATAGACCAACAAGGAGAACTTCGCACCAATTGCTGAGTGAATGGACTGAAACCTAACCATTGTCCCAGTCAACTGGTGAACTTTGACGTCCTAAAAGATTCCTCAAAGTTAGGCCAAGATCAAGACATTCATGTGAAAACGTTGGATCCTCACAACATTGTACGTTTGCAAGATCATCAAATCATCAGTCAACACTTGGAAAAAGTGTATCAGATCGAGTACCAAAAACGATAGGGACTTCCCGATCACAACACGTTACCTTACATACACATCGATCTCCAGTATAAAAATTTAGAGAACGACGGCTTACACGTACACAGTGAAATTTAAAGACTTCACGTCTGAGGTTCCAGCAGAAAAAAACAGTTGTATTCATCACGGACTTATTGGACACATTGTTAGTGGAATTGAAACGACAGTGTCAAGCTAAAGATCAAGATCGTTTGAGTCTATCGATGTCTCATAATAGTTTGGAATCTCCCGTGAGGCTCGAGTTTAGTACACCTGAAGAATTAACTGCTTCCAAACTCTTGCACAGAATTCAAGGCGTTCAACAAATGAGAGAAGAGTTTTTGACATCACCTATGGAAAAGCGACTATTTAAATGGCACATGTTTCACCTCCAAGTGAAGAAGACAATCGTTGCACTTTATCTGCTCTTCATGCTTAGTAAGAAGTGTGTATATCCGGTTTGATACACAAACAAATATGACTGGAAGGATGTACGTGACTGGAAAAGTCTTGGATTCGACGCTTGGATACAAGAGGTAGCTGATTATGCCAAAGACGTAGAGTGTGACTGATGAAAGAAAATAAAAACATGAACTTTATATGTTTTTGAAATGTAAATATGCTTTAGTTGTGTTGGCTCCATCCTCCGTTCTCAAAGTGATTGACGAAAAGTCAGAACGTCAAAGTTGGTAGGCACTGTATTTTCGCCATCCCTTTAACATGGATCAAGTGGTTCAGGCGAAACCGACTTTGTCCAATGTGATGTCCAACTCAAATCAAAATTGTTTGATTGTCCTCCACAACGTATCGTGCGGTGTTACAGAGAGTGGAAATCAGCTTACAAATTACTGAAAGAAAGTCGAGGAGAATCCATTGTGCTTGTATAAGGAATTAATTGCGAATACGATGGAATCGTGTCTGACAGTAGTCAAACACATCTTGTCATCTTCGATGACATTTTAGGAGAAGACGAAGAAGAAATTAAATTTTGGTTTACACGAAAAGGACATCATCGTAATGCAAGTATTATTTACATTACTCAAAATTTATTTCAAGAAAGTAAAGCACACAGCACCATCAGTCTCAATGCACATTTTGTAGTGTTGTTTAAAAGTCCAAGAGATAAATCTCAAGTTCAAGTTGTTGGCCAAACAGTTAGGAACACATTGGCTAAATTATGCGCATGACGATGCCACTCAATTACCACATGCAAATTTACTCATCAGTTTAAAACCTACCACTCCCTATTAGTTGAGATTTTCTACGGATTTGTTGCACGATTGGTGCCAAGAAGGAGGGCCAGTCATTTACACGTTACCTTCTTTGTTTACATCTGTCTAAAAAAACTATAAAAAATCATTCACTTCTTTTCCTTCTAACAGTATTCAACATGACTTCCTTTCAATCTCATCCTCCTGCCAAACTAATTCGTTCACTGTATGCCATCACTCGCGAAATATATGCACACGTACGTTCACATTTGTTAGAAGCTAGTCTCAAAGAAGTGTTACGATGGTTTTCTTTGACAGCACGTCAATTACTACAAGGCATCATTCCCATATCACATTAAACAAAAGTTTTTTTTTTTCTTTTTTTAAAATACACGAAGAAGATTTGTCACAACTCGCTGATCCAAGAATCGATACTCAAACCAAAAATCCCACCCCAAATCATTTTTAAACCAGGTGGAAGTGGATCTTTAGGAGGTGTCATTATTCGTTCACTTTTAAAATGGAACCCTAATGCAGATAAGCAAAATCCCCTAAAAAAACAGCAGACCAAAAAGAAGAGAGGTTGTGCAGCAAGTTCACACTCTAACAAAAAGAAGAAAAGACCCAAGAAAAGTAAAAAAGACCCAAACAAACAAAACAAACTTGTCTCATGCAAGAAAGTGATGTACTGCAGCTAGAACGCGCACGTACTCCAGAAAATATCGCTCGGTGACTCTTCCCTTGCCACTTCTTCTTCGTTCATGATGATGCCTGACAAACCTGATTTAAGACCAGTGTTTCCCAATTTGATGAAAAAATGGAAACCCAGTTCTAAAGGAACTTCTACTTATCCAGCGACGACGTCTTCTACTTCTCTAGCAGATGCTGCTGCTGCAGCTAAAAAAGAATTAGTCTGGTGAGAACATTAGTAGATCCTAGAGTCAAGTTGATCAGACAATCAGTGGAGGCGAATTCTAGTACTGCTCTAACTGCTGCTACTGCAGCTAAACAATGGCCTCTCCTAAGCAAGAGTGCAAGACAGAACAGGTGTGTTAAAAAGTTTACTAGATTTGTCCAAATAAGAACTGGTAAGATTTTGTCCCTTGAAAACATCAGTAGTACCTAGAGTCAAGTTGATCAGACAATCAGTGAAGACGAATTCTAGTATAAAAAAGGAACAAGTGTTGGATAAGATTCACTTCAATTTTTTTTCATACGGAAACAAAGATGTCACCAAGTTCGCGCCATCATCCAAAGAAACCCTTATACAAGAAAGAGAAAAACGGGACTCCCTCCTCGTTTAACAAAACATTATGATGTTTTGTCAGTACTGATTAAATCCAATGCTGCAAAAACAAATAATTCAGAAAGTACCAAAAGAAATTATCGGTACCGTGTGCATATGTTGTTTGAACGTTTTTAAAGGAACGGTGCCCTTGCCCAATATACAGAAACTGCAATTAGGAAAACATCGTCACGTTCTTCTCCAAATTGTGAAAAGGAAAATGCCCGTCAGTGAAAAGAATAAAAATGCTCATTCAACGAGGAGGATTTATACCCATGCTGAGACGATGTTGTTAAAGGTGGCTGCTCCTTTGTTAGGATCGATTGCTGGACCTCTTTCAGGAGGATTCATGGGATGAAGAAGATAAAATGACACACTTTTATGGAGATACATCACACTTGTACCCTTGGATCTTATGGAACTCCATCGTTGGTACGAACAACGGATACCCCATTTACCTCCTAATCCTAATCTCACCGTGATGTCGCAGCTACAACAAGAATTACAATCGTTGATGGATCGTACAGATTTGTCAGAAACAGAAAATATCACAACGGTAGGGACAATTATTGCAACGTCTTCAACTGTTTCACCAGAAAGCTTTAGACGAGACGATTAAATCTACTCTGAGAGATTTCAGGAATGCAATGAAAAGCAAAGAAAAATAAGTAAAAAGCAGCATAGATGATGACAGAAACAGCCACAGGGATGGAAGACTTAAAAGATACAAGGGAAGTGTTTCAAACTCCGTCTGCTGCTGCTCCTCCTCCTATTATGACAATCTTGTTGACACCTTCCCCCACTATACCAGACGAGAAGAAATGAAAGCTCGGGTCCAAAAGACGATGTCGATACCTTCTTCAGCAGAAACAATAAAAAAAGGAAGAAGGGAAGAAAGCAGTGGAAAAAGAAATCAATGAAAGCGTAACCAAAGACTACTCCTACTCCTATTGCTCGTCTAACATATCAAGCATCGTTGCAATCCAAACAAACACCACACGACCAACCTAAGATCAATGTCGAACAGTGGGTGACTAACTGAGAAACAGCAACAACAGCAAACCACATGGATACACTTTTAGCTACCATTTTACTACAATCCTGCTCATGCTGCTGGCGACGGAGGAATTACAAAATTGTATCGTGCCGCTAAATCCAAACCCAAAAGTTTACGTCTGCAAAATGTGAGACAATGGTTGCAAGAACAATCGACGTACACGTTACACAATCCCATTCAACGAAAATTTTCCAGAAGCCAAAACGAAAGTAGCAGGGCATCGATCATCAATGGCAAGTAGATTGAGCACATGTCCCTCATTTAGTGGCATACGATCGAGGCTACAAATATTTGTTTTGTGTCATTGACGTGTTTTTAAAATCAGCTTGGGCAGTTCCTTTGACTGTTAAAATAAGTTCGGAGTTAGTGTGAGCTTTAAAACTGGTTTTGAAACAAAGTGGTCGACATCCACTACGATGGCTAATAGACAAAGGCATCAAATTTCTGAACCAAGCTTTTAAGAACGAATTGAAAAAAATATTAATTTTTTTACCACTGAAAATCCTGAAACGAAAGCTAGTATCGTAGCACGTTTTCAAAGAACTCTGAAAGAACGCATGTCTAAATATTTTACACATCAACATGCTGTCAAATACATCGACGTGTTACCACGTCTAGTCAAAGCTTATAATCAATCGTAGCTTCGGATGTGCTATAGAGGGATTGACACCTGAAAATGAAGTGCTGGTGTTTGATCGATTGTTTTGGAACGTCAAAGACCAGAAAAAAGAAATAAGTGTTAAAACCGGAGATTGGGTTCGCATTGAAAAAAATGGAGAAGTGTTAAAAGGAACTTTTTACTTGCCTGAGTTATAACGAGTGACTAACAAAGAAGACGACGTGTACGATATAAAAAGCATTCTCGATCGAAGAACACGTAAAGTGGGAAAACGTCGACTTCAAGAAATGAAAGTTCGTTGGAAAGGATATTCACACTGTTTTGATTCTTGGATTGCTGCTTCACAAGTCATTGACTGTAAAAAGAAGTACAAGTCGCAACCATGCCGTTAAACACATAAACTCGGCTATATCTCTCCTACTCAGTGTTCATCTCTCTAAGAAAAAGAAAAAAAGAAAAAAAAAAACTTGTGGGTGTGGTGTGGAGAACGTGTCCCTAAAATTCAAATCGTCTTTTTCTTCTGCCAAATCTTGTGGTTTATTGTGTCATTGGAACTATTTTTATCAGCAGTTTTATTGGTTATCTTCTTCCCAGTCCTTCGTTGAAATATGCCGACAGTAATAACAACAACAACAACGGTAGTTTCGCCACCAACGTCAGTCACCACTCTTCCAATCACATCAGCAGCCCTTTTCCGGAATCCTCTTTGGAAAATCCTCCTCCTTTGACAATTAATGATTCTTCGGAGACCAGAACCATCGAACTATGAATAGCCAATTTTATTTCACATTGCCTAGTGACAGTTCTATGAATGTGTTTCCCAACAACAAATAATGTTGTTTCATAGCCACATTACCTAAAGCCATACATTTAGAGCACGAAGCTCATTGGGAAGTAGCTTTAGTAGAAATCATTTATCATACTCAATTCAAGAATGTGGTTGAAGATCAAACTACTTTCCTAGTCGAAATATATAACGAACAAGTTCAAGAACACTTGGACAAAAATAATCCTCTCATTTACGAATCCAAAACATCATCGCCAGCGAATCCTCAATTGAATGTCTAGACCATTAGAATTCATACAGGATATTATTTTAATGCTCAGCATCTCATGGATAAGATTTGAGATACTTTTATTGATCAGTTTGGCAAAACAGTAGAGACAAAAAAGTGTACTGATCGAATACCATGCCATTTCTCATCGTCATCAAATTTTTTTTTTTTCTCCTAGTTTGTTTTCTATATAGCACCGCGTTCAAAAGACATTCACAACAACGACCGATTCCACAGAGTCAATATTAGCATAAAAGGATATCTGGTTTGTCTCAATATCTATTACAGAAACTTCAAAAAGTTCAAAAACACAGCTTCTCAGAGCGTCCTTGGAGTATTAAGAACCAACCCCCCCCCCCCCCCCCCCCCGTCTGTACACTGGATTGGCAACCCGTTCGCTCCAGAATCAAACACAAAATCTGTTCTCTATGCTATATTTTGTTGACTGCCTCCAGTCCAAAATACTTATCTGACCTCACCCATGTGTACACCCCTTCTAGATACTTCCGCTTCAGTTCCGACACTCGTATTCTCATTTTTCCCACTATCAAAGCGAAGTTCTACGGACAACGTTCTTTTGCGTACCAGGGTCCAGCTACCTGGAACGAATTGCCTCTAGAACAGACTTAACAATCTTTACTTACCTTAATTACTTTAAGCATGTTTTTGTTTGTAATTTCACGATGTTTGTTTTTTGCAATATTATATATATATATATATATATATATATATATTATATATATATATATATATATATATATATATATATATATATATATGTAATTATGTGTTAACTAAAATTCAAAAGCGCTTAGAGCTTATAAAATTAGGCGCTGTACTAAGTCCTCAATATTATTATTATTATTAGTAGTAGTAGTAACTTCCATATTTTGATTTTGACAATGATCAAAGGAAGAGTGCCAACAACAACCCAAAGTAAATTTACTTAAGAATTTTAATTAGGAAGACTTCAATGCTGACCTACGGTCTACACCTATTTATGTAGCATATATATCTGATGATCCCGATGATGTATACTTGACCTTCGGATGTATACTTGACCTTCGGATGTATTCTGGACCTTCGAGCAAATACTCTTTGATGAACATGCTCCTCTTAAACAGAAACTACAAATAGAAGCAGCTCTCTTTATCAATGGCAACCCAAGAAAAGCTATACACAGGAAAGCTCAACTACTTCATAGAATCACCAGAGATCTAGAACGTCCACAAACTGAAACAACTACAAATAAACAAAGGAAATTGATGACAAAACGCAGACGGGAAGCCATACAAGTTTAGTTTTTTCGAATGCTACTCAGGCGGAACGAAAAGTATGTATTTCGGGCTTACCATCAGACCCTTCCTGGTAAACAAAGGTGTCCTCTATTTATAGATCTGAATTATCTACAACAAAATGATGATATCATTGCTGATCAGGCCAGCGTAGCTGAGATCTTCAACGATTTCTTCATAAATGTCGCTAAAAGCATAGATAATAATCACCTACCCAACAACGAATATCCTAGCATACAGGCTATCAAAACGAACATTTATATGATTTATCTCATGTCATTGAAGACTTTAAAGCTAAAACAATTGCAAATATTGCTTTGAAAAAAGCAACTGAGATATATCTCAATCTCACCGAAACAATTAGAACTTGGAAGTCAATCACTGACCAAACAAACTCATAAACTACAGCCTGATCATAACGTTTTCCAAACCAGACTCAAGGAAGTCCAGATTGTCCCAATATATAAAAACGTTTTCCAAACCAGACTCAAGGAAGTCCAGATTGTCCCAATATATAAAAACGTTTTCCAAACCAGACTCAAGGAAGTCCAGATTGACCAAATATATAAAAATGTTTTCCAAACCAGACTCAAGGAAGTCCAGATTGACCAAATATATAAAAATGTTTTCCAAACCAGACTCAAGGAAGTCCAGATTGTCCCAATATATAAAAACGTTTTCCAAACCAGATTCAAGGAAGTCCAGATTGTCCCAATATATAAAAACGTTTTCCAAACCAGATTCAAGGAAGCCCAAATTGTCCCAACATATAGAAAGGCGAGCAATTTGATAAACAAAACTATCATTCTGTTAGTGTTCTCCCAACAATATAAAAACTCTTTGAGCGAACTAACTATAATCAGATCGCAAATTACTTTGACAATATCATACACCAATACTTTTCTGATTTCAGAAAGGGTTTTATCTGTCAAGCTACCCTAATTCTAGTACCAGAAGACTTGCTCTTAGCCCTATACCACAATAAGTATGCTGCAGGTATTTTGATGGATTTATAAAAAGAAAACAAAACAAACAAAAAAAAAAAAATAAAAAAAAATAAACAAATTAAAAAAATTTGATTGTTTTCCCTACAACCTCAACTTCCACAAACTGGCAGCATATGGACTTTCATATTCGTCAGTAAACACTATGGCAGATTACCTCTCAAAAAGATGGCGATGTGTCAAAATAAGAAACTCAACTAGTTCTTGGGAAAATATCTATAAAATGGTACCTCAGGGATCAATTCGGATCGATGCTTTTTATATTTTTTAGTAACGACATCTTATTCATAAATGATTATTGTCTATATAATTATGCCGATGACAAGACACTGGCTTATACACGCCACTAATTTAATAATATGAAATCTATATTGGAAACTGAGTGCACACATTTAATTAGGTGGTATTCTGATAATGGAATAAAAGCAAAAGTTGATAAGTTCCCATGTATTTTACTCGGATATGAAACAAACAAACGCTTTGGGACTTTCTCCTCCAATGAAACTAATATACCTTGTGAAGATTCAGTAAAACTACTGGAAGTCACCTTGGACTTAAACTTTAATCAGCAAATTACCGACATGTTCCAAAAAGCATCTAAACAATAAAATGTACTCAAACGAATTGGAAAATACCTCATCGCATCCAAAGATAAAAACCATGGCACTTGGAGTTTTTAAAATTTTAAACAAGAAATGTCCAACAAAATTGAATGATCTTTTTTTTCTTCTTTTGTTTAAATATTCCTACTCGTTTAAACTCTTTGAAGACTCCAACTGCAAGAGCATCAATGTATGGGCTACAATCTTTTATTTATGCGGCAGCTAAACTCCGGAATTCTAACCTAATAATGTTGGAACAACCCACGAATTTAACAATTTTAAATCCCTTTTAAATACATGGTCTTGGAGCCTACTGTCCAACATACTCAAATCATCTGAAAGTTCATTTGTTTGTTTGTTTTTCTTTTCTTTAAAAAAATTCTTCCTTTTTTGAACACATTGGGGACTCCAACGGAGTCTTTTAGGTATGCATCAGCTAAACTCTGGAATTCTCCCCTTAATAATTTTTGAACAAGCACAGATTTTAAACTTTTTAGATACCTTGTAAAGAACTATGATGGGAGCATACTGTGTAAATGCTCCATATGTAGACACAATTACAGAAGTTGCTGCTTATGCTGTTATATTCTGATGTTTGTTTAGTATTTTTAAAAATATTTTTGTAGAGCTAAATGTGGCTAAATGTGGCTTATGTTGTTTACACTTTGTTTTAGATGGATTTTCCTTCACATCTTAGATGTATATTAGTTACTTCAGCCCTGCCACATGTCTAGTGTGTTAGTTTGTTTCTTCTGTTGTCTTGCTTTTAGCTAGAGTTCATTTTAGTTGTGTCGTTTTGCTAGTCGCTTTCATTTCCTTTTAATTCCTGTATACTGTTCTCATATTTGCTTTTCTGTATTTGCTGTTAGTTGTTCTTAACTGATCTGTCTTGTGATATATATGCTTCCAGTGGATTAACACTAATTGTACATGTGTGCCTTCTTATTGTATCTACATAGTCCTGTCCAACTCCTTGTGTTTGTATATTTAAATTTGTAAGTATGTAAAACAATATCATAAGAGTGTATCAATTAGCCATTAGGCATGTAATTTGAAAGTAGAATCTATTCATGTAAATTGATTTATCTGCATTACATATTTAATTGTTTTAAAAGAAATTATATTTTGAGGTGGCAGTTAGAGTGGGTGCGTCTGTATTTTTAACATATAAACAAGATTTTTTAATAATTAGTTACATAATTATGTATGTATGTAAAAGTTAATTGGTTTTTTTATTGTTTATGTTTGGTACAATAGCTCCAATGAGCTAATGTTCTCATTACGTACATGCAAACCGACTTTAAATAAAATTTGTCTATGTCTATGACGCTCTAATTCTTCTTTCAAATGAAAGGAAGTCGCTTATGATTGAATAGACGTTGCAACTCTCTGGGGAGAAAATTGTTTAATATTCACTCTCTCTCTCACACACACACACACACACAGACACACATCTATATTTACGTCATCACTGCAAGTTCAGCGGATGCATCTTAGTTCGCTCCTGTCAATCCATCCATCCGTCCGTCAATAACTATTTCTTTTGCACGATTATACAGAAATCACATAACATAGACAAATACAATTTGATAGGCATGTTTCTTTTCACATATTGATGATCTAATTATATTTTAACACCATTTAAATGAAGTTTACTTCTTGCAATATTCCTTGCACTATTTAGAATGCGACTGTTTTCGTGGGAAACCTTGTCAGGACAGTTACGCAGAAACCTCTGGGCATAGGTTATGAATCCCTCTTCCCTAGTGTACATGTTTCTATGAATCCCTCTCCCTAGTGTACATGTTTCTATGAATTCCTCTCCCATAGTGTACATGTTTCTATGCCTATGTAGATGAGCTGATTAGATTTTCTATTCTTATTTATTTATTTATTATTTTTGTAGCACTTTTTAACTGTACCTTTTATGGATCAGACTGTATTGACCTCAGTGTGGACATACGTGTTTACAAACACAAACTGAGTTTTCGTTCCTGTCCCATATGTTAACCCACCTTCCCCCCGTAACATAATTATTAAACTTCCTCTAGTAGTGCTGAATACATAATTCAGAAAATGTTTTGTGTGTGTCAAGAGGGGTTTGTCGAAATTACAATTGCTCTACAAGACTGATTAGTGAAACTGTATAATTTTGTGGCCTAGTTTTTTCAGGTAGCATAACTGAAAAGGCTAGGAAAATGTCACGATGATGATGGGCGTAATTTTGTATTGTAGTCATATTCGTACCCATGTCAGAATTATTGATCCATGTAAGCAGCATTTAATACTGTCAACAGAATGCTGCACATAGCTCCCCGACTGCTTTCGTTTCTGTTAACGTTTCTCACAAATTTACTATACTACAGCACTGAATATTATATGCTATCCTGTTTGAAGAATAATTGGCTCTAGAGTGATCAGAAAAGTGTACAGTTAATCAAAGTAAAATTTGAACCCAATCGTCTCGAAAAACAGACTTGGTACCTTTCAAATAAAACTGTACAATGATATCTAAACATAATAAGCATAATAAGAAAACAAAATTCACATGGATTGCTTTGAATCGTGTTTTCCTTTTTGTTTTCTTTTCTTATATATATATATATATATATATATATATATATATACGTGTTTGTGCTGTTTATTTTAATTAATTATTGTAAATAATTACATAATGCAGTAACATTGATATCCTACTGTCATGTTATTTGAAAGTGATCATGTAGATAGACCATCAAAATATAATTTAGAAATATACTGTCATTGCTTTAACTGATGTCTGGTAAATATAATTTAGATAGATACTGTCATTGCTTTAACTGATGTCTGATAAAATCATTGATTTAACTAATGTCTGGTAGAAGCATTGGTTTAACTGATGCCTGGAAAAGTAGAGGGTATTTAACATAATTGAAACTCAAATTTGATATATCTGTATGTATTAAATATTGGAAGTGGGATACAGCAAATCCGTGCCATATGAAACTGAGAGAACTATATCAAACCTGTTAGACACACTAAAATAGGAAGACAAAGAAATGTTGACATGTTAATTATATTGCAATAGTATGGTGCTAATAACTATAAAGGTGGAAGGTATCACTATGTTGCAATAAACAATCGTATGGTGCTAATAACTATAAAGGTGGAAGGTATCACTATGTTGCAATAAACAATCGTATGGTGCTAATAACTATAAAGATGGAAGGTATCACTATGTTGCAATAAACAATCGTATGGTGTTAATAACTATAAAGATGGAAGGTATCACTATGTTGCAATAAACAATCGTATGGTGCTAATAACTATAAAGATGTGATGCAAGATACCTTGATGCTATGTGACAAATCATGAACACTAATCGGAGAAAGATGGTAGGATAAAAAGGATGTTTTTTACGAAAGGTCAAGGGCATTCATTATGTATCTAGATCACACAAATCTATATAGACTGGAAATAAGCGAATACATGCCGGTTTAAAAATTAGACGGCCAACTAATGAACGAATTAAATCGGTAGAGAATACATTATATTACACCTGTATTACTATTTCAAGGAATACCTGTTAGCTCCAGAGAAATTAATTCCAGCTGAAAATGAGTTACCTAACTTGCAAGAAAAGTTGATTGATGATTACAAGTGTACAAAACGCACAGTACCAAAGCTATTAAGTACATTGAAAAATAACGAGAAATATATCATTCACTATAGAAACATACAATTATGTTTAAAGCTGAAAATGATGCACTGATTTGTCTTGCTTGAACAACAACATTGACTTAAATTATACATATAATTAAATAATAATTTGAGACAAAAGGGAACATATTTGTTCTGAAAAAGATTTCTTCAAACTAATGAATAAGAAATGTGTGTTCGGTAAACAGATGGAAAATCTCATGAAATGAACAATCGTAAAAATGTGTGCCGGTGGTAATAAATATTTCAATTGCCAGAAAGATCTATCATTTGCCAGAAGAACAATTCTTGACGATGACTTAGTGTTAGTCAGTTTAAAAGATTTTTAAAAAAAAAATCATTAACCATACAATTTACGATTGCTTTACAGGGTCAGTGTTAAGCAAGCGATTTATGTAAGAATTCTGTTTCAACGAGTTGAGAGGCAATTATCGTGTTAGAATGGGACTACTCAGTCGTGACTGATATGGACTAAATGTGTATCCATGTTTAGCCAAAAGACACTCACAGCGCCATGATGTATAGCATCAGGTTCTATGATACTAGTGACTATCCAAAAGATAACACGTATAGCTTACCACAAATGAATAAGAAATTACTTGGACATTCAGGATGAGTTAAATGGGGCTTCAGTTAGAGAGTTTTGTGGGTTAAGGTAAAGTCTATATTAATTCAACAGGCAAAGACTACAATAAAGTTTGGAAAGGAATACAAAATGTGTCATGAAAAAGAATTTAACATTTGAAATGAACAAGATTACATATTTAATCACAAAGAAATAATCACAAATTAGAAGATAGAATCTATGAAGTCTGGTGCTTAAATATATGATTAACAGACCGCAAAATTGAAAATGTTATCACGAAAGTAACAGCTCCAAACAAAGCAACTGTATTGCAAGAACAGTTGGAAAGTGTTGAAAGTAAAAAAGCTCAATTTGTAGGACAGTTAAAACAGTTAGAGAGAGGTCTCAGAGAAAACATTAAAAAAAAACAAAACAAGTCGATTTAAAAGTTAGTGAAAATTTTTGTTTTGTGAAAGGTTAATACAAATGTTTAAAGAAAAGGATACAACAATTGCTGCTATAGCCACTGCAATAGTCATGGAAATATCAGCTCGTGCACTGACTATAGATAATCTGGTAAAAGGTTCAGTGGGTGGCGGAAGAACAATCGAAGCCGTTGCTTAATCAGGAGACACAATGTTTTTATTGATACATTTTTTAGTAAAGGCTTAATGAATACTGAAAATATTTGTTTGAGTTAGCCAAACAAAACTGCATCACCATAATAAGCTGGATGCTTAAGAGTGCTGGTCAAATTGTTTTTTTTCCCCACGATACATGTCATTTTATTTATTTTATCATTAGTGGGTTTGTTTTTTGCATTTCTTTATCGGAGGTGTAAACAAAACAACGAGTAGGATTAGAGGTTCGAAGCTATTTCAAAAAGGAAACGACAGTAGCTCCTGGAACCATGAGTATTATTATAAACGATTCTTTACTTCAAGATACATATTCGGTTGTTTTTGTTTTGGTGTTTCTAAATTGAACGTTTTCCACACGTTCAATTCGCATCATTGTTCAACAACTTCGTGAATGGCAAATGTCATTTAAATGCAAAAGGAGCGAATTATATTGGTAGACATTACAGTAGGAACATCATCATCAAAGTCCTTCTTCTCTACATAACTTTTGCTCACTTTGTAGTCTTTTCTGTCCCTATCAATTTCTTGTCGTACTGTCACAGGTTGCTCACTTTGCCGTCTTTTCTGTCCCTATCAAGTTCTTGTCGTACTGTCACAGGTTGCTCACTTTGCCGTCTTTTCTGTCCCTATCAATTTTTTGTCGTACTGTCACAGGTTGCTTATCAGCCCTTGGAATATGGCTCTTTTCTATATCGGTATTAATGGTAGGTTTTAATCCAAGTTTAAACGAGTCTTTGGATTTCTATAAACTGATTTATGGTACATATTTGTCTATTAAAAGCCATTAGGAAATCCTACAACCAGCTGTTGTTATCCACACAGCCTAGTTTAATTGATTCATCAAAATCGCAGGTCACACTGTGCTTTGTATCTGTACATTGAGTCATCATTATCAAATTTAAAGTTTTGTTATAAAAATGTTTAATGACTTGTATGTGAAAATTGAGTTGCATCATAGTACGTTTTTTCTCGCTAAACGCATTAGCTATGTTAACATGGTTAAAGTGAGTTAACCAATTTATAGTATTAAACTGAATCGTAAGACATGGGTAAAGCGCTATGCTAGTTTTTTTTTTAAAAATCTGAAGTCCGTCGCTTGAGGCACGATCACATTAGAATTAGAAAGAGAGTATATTACTTTTGGACTGGTGTCGTCCAATGTTGTCACTGTACCTGACACTCTGTATCTGAATACTGTAGGCAAGTTTCGCGCCAAGGCTATTCTATTTCTTAAGGGTCTACAAAAGCAGTAGAGAGTATCTGCGTCTATGAGTAATCCGAGTTAAATTAATGTGAAAGTAGCTTTTCTTGTGCAAGTACATTGACTGTATATTTGCTGCTGTTCAACGTTCACGTGTAAGTCTTAGTTAATTTCTCTCAATTTTTTTCATTTCCTCCATTGTAATACCATTTTAATCTGGTTGATTTTGTACACTTTTTACATGTCTGGTGTTTTGTATTTCGTTTTTCCATTTATCAGTTTGCTTTATCAACATTTGTTTTGTTGATTTGGCAACATTTTACATCAGAATGCATCTAAAAAATTGATCCAACCATTTATTTGTGTACTTTAATTTCAATTATTACTATATGTCAAATAAAAGTTCTGAAACAATCAGTCTTCAAAATCTGTACATCTACATAATGTGCAAGGTGTACTATATTTTATTTCATCGCTGTGATATAAAATATCCTCCCATATCAAGTGATTTAGGTTAGTTTTGGTAATTCTTTATAATGTAAGGTTTTATGGACGTGCTAACATGTTGCATATGAAAACTAAAACCCGGTAATGTTCATTCTTTGTGAATGAATGTTTTTATGGATGTGCTATAAACAGTCCCCTCCCCCGGATTTGTTAAAAATCCATTATGCAGTATATATATATATATAGCTCTAAGCCTAGTCCCTTTGGAACCCCCCCCCCCAAAAAAAAAAAAAAAAGATTCCGCCCCTCCCCCCACCCCCACCCGAATGCGGACGCACATGTCAATAAATTACACATGGCAAAACTTTTAGATGGGCAAAAAGTATTATTTATTATTTATGGTTTAATTTATATGCCATATCTGAATGAAATTTGGAAGAGGTTTAAATGTCCTCATGTGTTATGTATAATTAACCAACTATGTGTGTTTAACCTTGTCCATGATAGCAAGTCGCACTTTAAAGTTCTGGTCAATTGGTAAACACCTTGTTGACAGGATTTGAGGTCAAGGCCACTCTTGTTGACAATTATTCACAACTAGTTAGAGGTTTTTCCACAAGAACGACGCACGTTCTCTTGCATTGTGGGTTATTAGAGTATGTGTATATAATAGGGACTTGATACGCATTTATTCATTCCTGTTGTAAAATCAGTCCTTGGGAATATGTTAATGATCAGAGTTTATAGTTTTGCTGTAGATATAATTCGAAAGGAATTATTTATTTGAACATTCATTGGAATTACCATAAAGTGCTCACTGACCTTTGGATTTGTACATATGACTTTTGGATATTTGTGGACATTCTCAAACAGATTCTGGATTGTATCGTTGTGGTATATTAGGACATTCAAGATTATTCATTCATTCGGAACATTCATTAATTTGGAACATTCTATAATTTTTTATTTGTGTTTAGGATATTTAAGATTATTTAGAATTAAATTCACAAATTGTAAGTGTCTTTTGAATTTTCATCATCATGGTTGTCATGGTTGCATAAACATGTATATAATTTGTATTACCTTTTATTTTGTGTAAAATGTGAAAGACAAACTTTTAATCTTTTACATGGTATTTATTTTTATTTATTGGTTTTGATTTTTAAGATATATATGGAATCAGCTTAATATTTTTAATGTTATCTCTTTTCATTTCTTCTATGTTGTCTTTTATCACCCTGGTAGGACACTGTGCATATTGTAGTCAGTTACCTGTGATACTTTGGATGTACTTCGTTTTTGCCCTCTGATATTTCACGCATCAGGTATGTGTTAACTCCTTTGTGTTGTAATGCTGTTTTTTGTTTTCTTATTTTTTGTGTGTTTTTCATATCTGTCACATTTCAGGAACTCATTATCTTTCATGCTCTTTAATACTATTGTTTATGTACAGGTGTATTGGGCACTTTTATACCATTATTATGTACAGTTGTATTGTGCATTTTGCTACTATTGTTTATGTACAGTTGTACTGTGCATTTTGCTACTATTCTTATGTACAGCTGTTTTGTGCTCTTAAATGCTATTGTTTATGTACAGCTGAATTGGGCACTTTGATACTATTGTTTATGTACAGTTGTATTGTGCATTTTGCTACTATTGTTTATGTACAGCTGTATTGTGCTCTTTGATACTATTATTTATGTACAGTTGTATTGTGCATTTTGCTACTATTGTTTTTGTACAGTTGTATTGTGCATTTTGCTACTATTCTTTATGTACAGCTGTTTTGTGCTCTTTGATACTATTGTTTATGTACAGTTGTATTGTGCATTTTGATAATATTATTTATGTACAGCTGTATTGTGCTCTTTGATACTCTTGTTTATGCATAGCTGTATTGTGCTCCTCCAACTCCAGTCGAAGTGTCGTCTCCGTTATCGTCGCCGGGTGAGAAGTGTACTTTTCGTGCAGCATTCATTTAACGGAATAGAGCACAATTATATCGGTTGCCATGTAACCAAAGAGGTTGATATGTTTCCTTCCTTGCTTGCTTCAACCGGAGTCATGTCATAATCGCTGGAGATTTCCATTGCAAAACTGTATAAGTGAACCAGATGAACACCTCTCTCGCTCAGATTTAAAGTTTCCGGGGGAGATTTTGATGGAGGGAAGTTTAATACTATGACACCAAAAATCGGAAGTAAACATATGACACAGAATCTGCCCATGATCTGACGTCAAAGGTAACCTGTATTGCAGTATACATCCAAAAGCAGTGACTCACTTTAACGAGTGATTTTGAAATACACGTCCTACATAAAGTGGTAAATGTTTTGGTAACAATTAGTTCATTCTTATTTCCGAATAATCAAGGTAAAATGTTTCCTTTCAACTCCATTATATAGCCTATATATAGGATATTTAACTTCCTCATTATCTTTGTAAACTACTTTTGCTTTCCTGTTCGTCGATACCTATAATTCTTTATGAGAAAAAGAAAGTTAGATTTTTCTGTCGAATCGGCGTGCTTCTTTGCAAATAATCATGTTTTTTTTTTTCTTCTTTCATTGTTTTCTAATGCTTTGTTTTGCTAAGCATATATATAGTAGTTGCAGGGCTCGAAATTAACTTTCTCGGTACTATAGTAGCGTTTTATCTTTTGATCCTTGTAATGTTTTCGACTAGCACAAATCAGCAATTTTCAATGTCCACTAGTAAAGTTTGTATTTAGAATACAAAATATCACTAGCAAGAAACTTCTAGTCTATTTTACTGGCACATCAGAATTGTAAGTAGCAAAAATGCTAGGTTGCTAGCATCAATTTCGAGCCCTGTACTTGTACTTTTAAATATTGCACAGTACTCGAGGAGGAATTGGGGACAACTCGGACCAAAGACATCTCGGTCCACGACAAATCAACCCAGGCTTGATGCTTGTGACAATTCTGACATAGGCCCAAATAAACTTGGATCCTTGCACTTTGTTTAAAGACAACTTGGATCATGACAAGAGAGACCATTATTTTAAAAGACAACTCTGTTCAAAAGATAGCAACAGCCAGTTATGAGAAAACTCTGCCCCAGTTCCAATCTTCATATAAGCCATAGCGTTATTCGTCACATCTCGGACAGCACAAAACAAAGCAAAGTGATATGAGTTAGATCTCACTTGAGAATCTTGTGTGCAAAAGGTTAGCCAAATTTGGTGTGGGAACGAAGGCAATCCAAGCAGACTTTTTGTCAAGACAAAGACTTTTAGTCTAGATGCTCTTGCAATTTGAGGATGTCCATTAAGTAATAATATTTAAGGACCCTTTTTGATGAAAATAAATAATATGGTCCGACTTACCATTAACATTTGGTCAGACTTTATCAAAGTACATGGAGCCAATTTTAATTCAGATTGGGTCAGAGTTGTCCCTCTCGATGTGTGCAAACTGTAACATCACAGAATTGAGATCAGAAACTGTTTTTATTCTGTTTTTATCTGTAAATCCTTCAAAACACTGACTTGCAGCTCCACATAAAAACTGGAAAGGATTTGGAAAAAATAATAGAAGAGGAGTTTCATTGTATACCAAAAGTGATATTGCTTTAACACTGATTTATGCATTGAAGTTATAAGTGTGAAGATTAAGCTTAATAACAATTTATTTGTTTAGTGTATGTATAAAAGCCCTAATAGCTCTGTTGATTCATTAAAGTAAATTTTTCAGTTGTTCATGAGTAGTATGGCAAACAATATTAGAGATTCATATAGACTGGTTGTTGGAGACTTCAGTTTCCCTGGCATTGATTGGATGAATGAAACAGCATCTTCTTGTGAAACTCATCAGTCATTGCATTTCCTAGAAACATCATTAGAGTTTCTTTTTTTTCATTCGACACGTGAAGGTTTTATACAAGAGATAGATGAAATTAAAGCCTATCAATATTTGATTGATTCTTACAAATGAGGAGAATATGATTCAGGATTTGACTTACCTTCCTTGAGTAAAGTGACCATATATATATATATTATTCAGGTTAGTTTTGTATGGACAAAATTAGTCATCTGTTCAAGAAAAAAGGAATTATTTTTGAGTTGATTACAGCTATCACTCTACGGTTATGTGAGGTGGCACTGAATAAAGTACTAGATGATAAATAAACAAGTGATGCATGGGAGTGCTTTAGCGACAAATTACCAAAGAAATAGAAAACATACATGTGTGTAAAGCCTCCAGCAGGAAATTTGATACCTTGTGGATGAATACAAATTCACTAATTACAGTTAAGAAGAAAAGAAAAATCGGCTAAAATATAATTACTGCAGGTCTGCAGCAAACATGTGGAAGATGAAGCAAGGAAAATGACAAATTATGTTATGGACTCCTTACATGACAGAAAACGTGTAGTTATTATCAATGGTTCAACATCCAAAGGGTGTAGTGTAACAAATGGTGCTCTATAAGGGAGCTTTTACGTCCAACAGTTTCACGGTCTTTATTTATTTAGACCAGTAAACTGCCAGATGTTGTAGCCAATGAAGAGAAATTGTTTATTGATGGAACAAAATTCAGTTCTTGTGTGAATAATCAGAAACAGGCTGATGATCTACAAACAGACCTTGATAACCTAGATAATTATTGATCTGTACAACAGTAAGAACAGTAGTTAAAATTTAGCATTTTATGGCACTGTTTGGGCAGTTATCATCATCAGTGATTGGAGACAAAACAGGAATGTGATGTTGAAAATTTCTTGTAACTTAACACAATTCTTTGTTTTTAGACAAGATTCATTTGGGTTTTATCCATCTTTTCAGTTTGACTGTTGCTGAATAAAATGAATGACTTAAGTCGTAATATGATTGATTGATGATAGTGTAAAGTAGTTGTTTATGTGACAGTTGCCTAAACTTATGTTTCAAATTTGACAGAGCTTGCTTACTGTTGATATATGATGATACATTGGTTTCAGAAGCTGAACTATCTCATGAGGGATGGGTTAGGCTGGTTGTGGGATGGGGAAAGGGGCCACATCTAAGCAAGTCAGGCAGGGTATTTATCTATGAATACTGCAGCACCCACTCTCAAGGATTTTTTATGCAGTTCAGTGATGCTTTGCTGCCTTGATGTTTTTTTTTTTTTTTTAAAAATTGTTCGACTATGCAGTGATTTTTCCAGGTTTTTTACACAGAGACATTTTTGTATGGATGGGTTTTAAGTTTGTTCCATCATCCATCTATCCATTAACACAAGATTGTTATTGCTACTCCTCCTAAACTATTTGGAGGATTGCCATGAAACTTTACACACACAAACATTCATCCCAGGGTTATGTTGGTCCTAAATAAAAATGTGCCACTCTCGCATTGATCATATCTGCAACAGTGGTTTCAACACTAAGCAATTAAAAGAAGAAAAAGTCATATCTGGGATTCCTTAAAACTTTTTTCAGACAGTAGGGCATCAGTTTCTTCAAGGGACTCTTGTTAAAAGGGGTGGGGTAAGGTTTTTCAAGATGAGTATATATGAATAGACCTCTTATAGTATGTTTCAACAAACATGAATGTGATAAATGACTTTTAATGAATAAAGATAAAGCCTAGTTTATCTTCATTATCAGCACAGCTACAACAGTTGTTTGCTATGATAAAGGCACTGTGTCATATGCATTAGAACTACACATAACAGCAGAGACATTACCACTGAATACCAAAAACTGTATGTCCACCATTGTACAACCTCGCCAAGTGCAGTTGGTGAAATACTTGAAATAAGTAGATAATCAATGAAAAAAATGTAATTGCTTATTAGCAAAAGTCACTAAGTGATTGATAATGGCAGTTGATCTAAAAGTCAAGTACTTACAGGTTGAGTTTTGTTCATATTAATTAATAGGTTTTTTTTACACTCAGGCATGATTTTCAATCATTAGCTCATTTGTAAATTCTTTCAATTTAGGGGTAATTTCCACAATCATGTGTCCTGGAGAAAATACTGACTCAGTTATTACTATTCTTTGATGAAAGTGGTAACTGTGTGTTCATGTGTGTATTTTGTGCATGCATGTAAGTTACTTCATGTGTAGAATTGGGCAATTTCTCTTACTCTGTCAAAGATAGATATCTCAAACCTTCATTGTGATTGAAGAGATTTGTTGATATCCATAACAGTTTGATAATTCTAAATTATCATCTTCGAGGATGGGAAGGGGGACAGGGAGATTGAAGAAAAGCACAGGTACATTTCTTGAAGAAAATACAGACTTGCAGTCTTGGTGCTGTATTGCTTGTAGTTTTCTCATAGCTGTTGTTCCCCCCCCCCCCCCCCAAAAAAAAAAAAAAAAAAAGAAAGAAAGAAATGTAATGGGGAAGGACAAGTCAGGATTATAGGCTTGGAAAGAATCTAATAAAGCCTACTTTGTTTTATTACATGTTTTTACTGTATATTTAATTTATTTTATTTGTAGATTTTTAACCATGGCACAGAAAGGTTATCTGCCTACCAATCCACCCCCTTACTCTGCAAGCCAGGTTGTATACACATCAACCAGTGCCTATGGACAACAGGTTAAAATATATTTCACTTAATTTTCTACTATACATTCATAATAGTGAACAAACTTGTTAATTATGTCCTTATTACACAATACCAGCTGCCAGATTTACTTTAAAGTCTGTCCTTGTTTGCTTTCCATTACCACCATTGCTTATTGCAGAGTATAAAATAACAGTCTGTGTAACCACCCAAGAGAGGGGTGATTTTGGGTTGGACAGGAGAACTGTTCAAGTTAAATGTGTGGCAGTCAGGTAGATTTGTAGACAATTATTCTTCATTATAGCAGACTGCAGTCGAGGTAGCTTCAGCATATTTATAACACCTTGTCAGAATAAACACCACATTTACAATGCCAGACTGAGAAGTTGTGCACAGGACGGCTTTTTAATATTACTAATCATGTGGTCTTGTTGAAATCTTGGGGAATTTAAAAATTTTGTATCACCAAAAGTTTACCCAGAATGAATTTCCCTGTGCTTTAATCCCTTGTAGTGAGACAAGGGCAGGCTATATAAATATAAGTAATTATATAAATAAGTATACAGAATATACTGAGCATATAAAGTATCAATACATTTAACAATTTTGAAAATCATGTGAATTAATTGGGGAAGTTAACGACTGAAATTTTTAAAAGGAATCCTTGAATTTGTGCTGTTATGCACTGGTGCAGAAATGTTAACTGATATAATAATTAAAATGAGAAAAATCAGGGGATTCATTAATCATTTGCTCCATCACCACAACTTTTTATGTTCTATTTTACAGCCCACAACTGTTTATGTGGGTCAGCCAACAGTAGTTGTGCAGAAACCATCGGTGAGTATGTCACATTTAACAGCCATGCTCTCTTACATGTAGTTCCTGGTACAATTTTTAAAATATATGATTTTATCCCATTTCTGATCATTCATTTTTAAATGACTTCATTCATGTAAAGTAAATTTAATATGTGGCATTACTTTAAAAAGACTTATGTTGAAATTTTATCGTTTCTGGACAAAATTTACCAGAGTTAGTGTGCCATGTTTGGCTCAAAACTTATCATTCTGTTGCATTATATATGTGTATGGACACATTTCTAGTTTGTGATAATCCTAATAAGACAATTTTAAAAGCAGTATGTCGCATATGCTTTTGAGACTGGTTTTTAGCACCACAGGTCAATGACCAAAAGAGCTTATAGGATGGTCTGTTGTCTGGTCTCTGATGTCCATCATCCATTAGCACAGGTTTGTTATTACAACACCTCCTAAACTACTAGGAGGAGTCCATGAAACTTTACACACACATTCATCACAAGGTCTAGCTGGTCCTAAATGAAAATGGTACTGCTCAGACATCCTGTATAGTCCCACAGTGGCCATCTTGAAAATCATGTTGTAGCTAGTCCTCCAGAATGGATGGTCATATCAAGATGGGATTGTCACTGAAAGACTTCATATGATGTCTAGTTGGTCCTAAATGAAAATGGTGCTGATCTGACATCTGATAGGGCCATCTTGAAAATCTTGTTATATCTACTCCTCCTGAATGGAAAGTCATATTGACATGGGGTTTTAAAAGAAGACTTTTTTTGATGTCTAGCTGGTCCGAAATAAAAATGGTTCCACTTGGAAACCCAATGTGGCGACCATGGCAGCCATCTAAAAAATCTTGTTATTGCTATTTCTCCTGAATGGATGGTCATATCAGCATGGGTGTTTCACACAAAGACTTTGTATGATGTCTAGTTGGCCCTGAATGAAAATTGTGCTGATTTTACATCCAATATGCCAAAGCAGCCATCTTGAAAGTCTTGTTATCACTTCTTGTGAGTAGAAAATCATATCAAGATGTAGTTTTCACCAAAGACTTCTTAATAAGTCTAGTTGGTCCTAAATGAAAATGGTTTGGCTCTGACATTCAGTTTGAAAATCTTGTCATTTCTATTCCTTCTGAATGGAAGTTCATATCAGCATGAGGTTTTCACCAGACGACTTCTTATGGTATCTAGTTGGTCTTAAATAAAAATGTTTCCAATCTGATATCCAATATGGCAACTTAAACTGTGATCTTTAAAATCATATTGCTACTCCTTCTAGATGGAAAGTCATATCAACACTGGGTTTTCACTAGAAGACTTCTTATGATGTCTAGTTGGTACTAAATGAAAGTGGTGCTGATCTGACATCCAGTATAGCCACCATGACACCAATCTTAAACATCTTATTATTGGTACTCCAAAATGGAAAGTCATATCGGCATGCAGTTCTCACCAGAAGACTAATTATGAAACCTAGTTTGTCCTGAATGAAAATGTTGCCAATCTGACCTCAGATATGGCTGCCACAATGAACATATTGAAAACCTTGTCTCTAATTCTCCTGTATGGATGGTCACATCAACATGGGGTTTTCACCAATAGTCTTCTAATGGTGTCTAGCTTGCCCTAAATGAAAACTGTGCCAATCGTTCATCCAGTATATGGCTGAAACAGTGGCTAATTGAAAATTATATCGCTCAAGAATATCCAAGATGGTTTCAACACCCAGCAGTTAAAAAGGAGAAATGGTCTTATCTTGAATTCCTGGAAATTCTTTTCAGGTAGGAGAGCATCAGTCCCTTTGATGAACTCTTATTTGATCACTTGAGTTTGCAGCACAAGACCTACTTAAACTTGAGGAATATGCTGAAATGAAACACATTCAGTGGAAATTAATATGTAATTGATGACACATTTGGGGGACATGCTGAAGTGAAGTACATTCAGTGGAAATTAATTGTAATTGATGACACATTTGGGGGACGTGCTGAAGTGAAGTACATTAAGTGGAAATTAATATGTAATTGATGACACATTTGGGGAACATGCTGAAGTGAAGTACATTCAGTGGAAATTAAAATGTAATTGATGACACATTAGGGGGACATGCTGAAGTGAAGTACATTAAGTGGAAATTAATATGTAATTGATGACACATTAGGGGGACATGCTGAAGTGAAGTACATTAAGTGGAAATTAATATGTAATTGATGACACATTAGGGGGACATGCTGAAGTGAAGTACATTAAGTGGAAATTAATATGTAATTGATCACACATTTGGGTGATGTGGTGAAATGAAACACATTCAGTGGAAATTAATATGTAATTGATGACACATTTGGGGGACATGCTGAAGTGAAGTACATTAAGTGGAAATTAATATGTAATTGATGACACATTTGGGGGATATGCTGAAGTGAAGTACATTAAGTGGAAATTAATATGTAATTGATGACACATTAGGGGAACATGCTGAAGTGAAGTACATTAAGTGGAAATTATTATGTAATTGATCACACATTTGGGTGATGTGGTGAAATGAAACACATTCAGTGGAAATTAATATGTCACATTTTGAGAAGAATATAGATTTGTCAAAAAAATTATATAGCAATTTTTTTGCAAAAAGATTGAAGGATCAAAATAAAAAAAGAATATACAAATACAGCAAATACAAATACTTAATTGTGGTGGAAAAATATTCCAACTGGTGAAAAAAATTATAATTTGTTTTTATTATTAAAACATTAATTCATTTTAATTTCAGCGAGGACTTTTTGGACAGATTGGCCATGAGTTAAACCTGTTGGGTCATACTGTTGGTAGGGAGGTTGATTATTGTGTGGGTGCCATCAACAAGTCTTTGAGTACGTGTGCTACAGGAAATGTTTTGGTAGGTTATACAAATGTACAGATATGTTGTTGATAAAAATAAAATCTACAGGTTGATTGAAAGCTTTCCTACCTTGAGCATCATATAATTATATCACAATGGTCTGGTTAGTTTAGGTTCATTCAAACAATAAATAATGTAAGTTTGAAAACGAGCCAAAATCTTTTATTCAGGATTCATGAAGCTCCTTTTCCCTGTGATATCTGAGATGCCTGCACCAATCTGGATGGTGTTTGAGGCTGATTGCTGTAGAGCTGAAATGAATACCCAAACATTAGAATCAGAATACTTTTTAGCAAATAATTCAAATAGAAAATCGGTATTAGAATATTTGTTTATTGACTTTGCGAGTAACAACACCTAAAATCAGACCCAACTGTCAGTCGTGCTGACCACAGGCATGCCTTTCTGTCATTACAAAAAAGGGGAAACTATTGATAACACCTACTACACTTCTAATCAAGACAAGGTGACTAACTACAAAATCCGACCCGTCACTGATTCCGTGCCAGTTTTCTTTTACTGTATGCTTGTTCAGCCACACATTACTTATTTTCTTATACCGTCTGCATGTTCAGCCACACTTGGCTTGTATCAATGTAAAGGAGGTACTGAATGCTTTTTCCCCCATGTAAGATTTAATTACTTTACTTATCATTTAACAGCCACTTTTGCACGAAGTTTCTCTGTTGCTTCATGTTTTGTCTGCTTGGATCCAGTTTTTGAGGGTGTACACTTCTGGTATATCATGCAGTGAATAGCACCTGTTCAATTCTGATTGATGGTTATTGTTTATCATATACTGGAATAGATTTGCAACCATCAGAATTGAAAGTAGCCCATTCATTGCATGACATAAAAATATGGTATAAAACAGGGGTCATATCAAAGTCAAGAAATCTTTTCAGGAAAGTCACTTAATTGGCATTTCGAGCGCAATTGGACTGAATACTTACAATCCTGAAATTCATTCTAAATTGGAGTTTTAAAATTAAGAAATAATTGAGTCATTAACTATGTGCATGAATTGTCTTCAGTTTTTTTTTTTTCACTCCTGTCAAGTTGTATCTAACATCGATTTGCACGATTTTCATGGAGAAAAAATTACATAATTTTTTTTAGATAGTCCTAACATTTAACTGAACAAGGAATCAAGTGTTGCTGCCCATTGTTTTCTTATAGTCTTTAGCACTTAACGAACATTTTGGTCATACTAAGATTGAAGATAAATGGAAAATAGCACCTACATTCATTTGATTAAAAATAAGAAAATTTATTCAAGACCCCAAAAATGTTATTTATTTAGATGTATACATTTTAAATGACCAAGTTTACAGTGTTTTAAATGCAGCTCAGTGGCAGGATTTGGTTGGGGTGCAGTTGTCAGTGAATACCAATGTAGACCAAAAAAACTGAAGAGAAAGAAAAAAATATAATTTGATAGCTTTATTAACATTGCTGAAAATTTGAATTCAGTCTGAATACATGCCACAGATATTTGAATAGAAAATTCTGTCTGAATACATGACACAAATATTTGAATAGGAAATTTGGTATTCTGTCTGAATACATGCCACAGATATTTTAATAGGAAATTCTGTCTGAATACATGCCACAGATATTTTAATAGGAAATTCTGTCTGAATGCATGCCACAGATATTTTAATAGGAAATTCTGTCTGAATACATGCCACAGATATTTTAATAGGAAATTCTCTCTGAATACATGCCACAGATATTTTAATAGGAAATTCTGTCTGAATACATGCCACAGATATTTTAATAGGCAATTTGGTATTCTGTCTGAATACATGCCACAGATATTTTAATAGGAAATTTGGTATTCTGTCTGAATACATGCCACAGATATTTTAATAGGAAATTTGGTATTCTGTCTGAATACATGCTACAGATATTTAAATAGGAAATTTGAATTCTGTCTGAATACATGGTGCATTTATTGTATATGTGATATTATTCCTTCATATGTGTAATTTGTTAAGACTGGCATTTTCCTTAGATCAAATCTATTGTGAGTTTTTGCTATTTCTAATAATATGTATGAAAAAATTAAAAGTTTGGCAGAAAATAGGTTATTTATTTTCTTGTACTGAGCGCTAGCCAGACAAAGCAGATAGGCTGATCTTGGCACATGCACATTGAAGAAAATATGTAAAAAGTCGCAGGGAACTGTTTGTCTATGGATAAATTATTAGTTTTCTTGTAATGTATGCTAGCCAAGACAAAACACACAAGCTGATGGCATATCTTAGTGTATCTTGGCATACACTCATGCTAGAAAATATGTGCACACAGCAGACATTGATATGATTAAAATGCCCAGAGCACCTGCTTATATACTGAGCTGCTCAAATTTTGTTGGCAGAATAAGCTTAACTTTTGATTGGCTGATGCAGGACCAACGGTGTAAAATGATTGGCTAGAACCTATGTGTTCTAATTGGCTAACAGCAAAGAACAGTTTCAGTATCATTCTGACAGTCAGTTAAAGATGGACTAGATTTAGTTGTGAAACTTAACTTAAAGCAGTATCTCTCTTGCCAAAGCTCATTACACTTCATAACAATTTCTTCTCTGAGACTTAGAGCATTTAATACTTTTGTCATCCATTAATTAAACTTTGATATCTAGGTATCTTCCTTAGCATCAGAGAGCCCCTGACTTTGACAGAGTGCATATCTATTTATGTCTGTGTATCCACAGATTCAGTCTTTAATCTGAAGTGTAATAATTCATTCTAGCTAATGAATCTAATTTTCTGATTTCCTTCCAAATGCTTTTGTTTTCCTTCACCTCGAATACCACTAGAAAGTTCAGTCATAACATGCTTACTTTGCACTTCTGCTGTAACTTGCTTGATCAGTCATTTGAGTCAATGAATGCAAAGGTTACTGGTTGCACATCGAAGGTAAATAGTTTCTTCTGGTTCCTCCAGTTTTCTCAGATCCATTTAAAAGATTACATCATCCCAACACCTGGCCATTGAGAGCTTAAAAGATCACATCATTCAAACACCTGGGCTGTTGAGAACTTTCAAAAGATCACATGATCACAACACCTGGGCTATTGCGAGCTCAAAAGATCACATCATCCCAACAGCTGGGCTGTTGAGAGCTTTCAAAAGATCATGTCATCCAAATACATGGACTGTTGAGAGCTTTCAAAAGACACATCATCCCAACATCTTGGCTGTTGAGAGCTTTCAAAAGATCACATCATCCCAACATCTTGGTTGTTGAAAGCTTTCAAAAGATAACATCATCCCAACACCTGGACTGTTGAGGGCTTTCAAAAGATCACATCATCCCAATACCTAAGCCGTTGAGAGCTTTCAGTATACTGTAATTTACAATATTTTAGCATCATCAGAATTTTAGTGAATCTTTCATTTGATCATATTAGCAACATACAATTTTAGCAAATTACTGAGGGGCAAATATGAAAATGTTTGGAGTTAATTTTACCCTACCTAATGGAAACTGTTCTGTGCTTGTATGCTGCTCTATGTCAACACAGAAGAAATTAAATGTGGTCATTTTATTCCAACATGAGGTATTATCAAATGTCACATAGCATGAATCTCTGCCAAAAATAAAACTACTGCCAAAACATCGATCAGAGCATTTTCTTTTAATAACATCAACAAGTTCATAATATCTATCCACAATTACAAACTTTCAGAACTTTCAGGCCAAATAGACATCCGCATTTCTATCACACATATAGTTTCATCATGTAATTTTTGTGAGTATCAAATTTTGAGTGAAAATTATGTTTATTGATAAATTTGCTAAGATTGTATGCTCACACAAAATTTTTGGTTTACATTATGTTGTATAAGTTATACAATCAATGAGAAATAAATGATTATTAGAGTATAAACCTGATGCCTTTATCCAGTACTTCACTTATGTGCCTGTCAGTCTATAAAATGAATGAAACCATATTGAGCATAAAATTTTTCATTTTCTCCTCTGTGATGTAGAACCTGTTCCAGACAGGCAATGTAGTTCAGCTTGTGTCACGTGCAAGTGGACACTCCCTGCAGATTGTTATGGCCCCAACGGGACAGCTGGTGGTGGATGGTATGGGACCTGAAGGACAACAGGCTTTGAATGGTACTTCATCCATTACTACTCAATTAGAATGCACTAGTGTATATACATAGTCTGACAAATCTTGTGCTTTGAGCCCAGGGGCTACCTCAGTGTTTTTTCCATGACACATGACTGCACAAATCTTGTGCCCAGAGCTCAGGGGCTACCAGTGTTTTCTTTAGGACACCTGATTGCACAAATCTTGTGCCTGGAACCCAGGGGGGATACCATTGTTTTCTCTGCAACACAGAATTGCACAAATATTGTGGCTGGAGTCCAGGAGCTACCACAGTGATTTCTCCAGAAAACATGATTGCACAAATCCAAGCTAAATTTAATGAAGCCATTCCTTTTCAGGAGGTGTATGAAAATCTTGTATATATGATTTGCCATTTCCCTTACAAAACCTGTAACCTTCATTACTATTAATAAATAATAGCAATCATATAATCACTTTATATCTAGATCACATGCCAAAATCAAGTGCTTACATAACTGATATTTTGTATTTGAGCAATACAATGCTTTCCTTGATTATCTAGATTTTAAAAGCATTTTAACAACTGCACTCGATGAGGTTGTAAATAGTGGTAATCCTGTTTTCGTTATCTGATGGCAATGTCTGTGCTATTACATGCCATTCAAATTCATATGATGAACTACCATTGTCATAATATATAATCACTGCTGATGTGCTAATAATGAGGATAGAAAACTGTCAGTTGTATCTTTATTAATAATGAGGATAGAAAACTGTCAGTTGTATCTTTATTAATAATGAGGATAGAAAACTGTCAGTTGTATCTTTATTAATAATGAGGATAGAAAACTGTCAGTTGTATCTTTATTAATAATGAGGATAGAAAACTGTCAGTTGTATCTTTATTAATAATGAGGATAGAAAACTGTCAGTTGTATCTTTATTAATAATGAGGATAGAAAACTGTCAGTTGTATCTTTATTAATAATGAGGATAGAAAACTGTCAGTTGTATCTTTATTCTTTCATTTCCTCAACAGAAACTCAGACTATCCCCCATACAAATGAAAAATTCCTCCGTACAAAAATAGTTTTGTGGGAATTCTCCCTTTGTGTGAAATTCCAGGAGAAATCACTACTACCAGGGAGCTGCATCTGTTGATGTCTGGTATCACATTGGGGTACTATATGATATGAATTGTTATGTTTGGTATGACATTGGAGTACTATATGATATGAATTGTTATGTCTGGTATGACATTGGAGTACTATATGATATGAATTGTTATGTCTGGTATGACATTGGGGTACTTTATGATATGAATTGTTATGTCTGGTATGACATAGGGGTACTATATGATATGAATTGTTATGTCTGGTATGACATTGGGGTACTATATGATGTGAATTGTTACGTCTGGTATGACATTGGGGTACTATATGATATGAATTGTTACGTCTGGTATGACATTGGGGTACTTTATGATATGAATTGTTATGTCTGGTATGACATCGGGGTACTATATGATATGAATTGTTATGTCTGGTATGACATTGGGGTACACTATGATATGAATTGTTATGTCTGGTATGACATTGGGGTACTATATGATATGAATTGTTCTGTCTGGTATCACATTGGAGTACTATATGATATGAATTGATCTGTAAGATAGGTGCATGGTTTGTGTTAACAGATGTACCAATGTGTATTATGTACCCACCATTTTCTCCCTGTTCAGAATTGTAATACTAGAAGCCTATGGACAACTCTTTCTTCTAGCCTTATCCCCAGATAATAAATCCTTGTCATTCTAACCATTTTTGAAATGCAACCTATCTCTGCTACCAGAAGCAGTTACTTATGCATATCGGTTGATTTACTACACACAAGAAAGAAAACAATGCAGACTCGCATGTCATTTCCAGCCTAGTCACCATTACTGTGTCAGCTTGGTGTCACCATTACTGTGTCAGCTTGGTGTCTCCATTACTGTGTCAGCTTAGTGTCACCATTACTGTGTCAGCTTGGTGTCACCATTACTGTGACAGCTTGGTGTCTCCATTACTGTGTCAGCTTGGTGTCACCATTACTGTGTCAGCTTGGTGTCACCATTACTGTGTCAGCTTGGTGTCTCCATTACTGTGTCAGCTTGGTGTCACCATTACTGTGTCAGCTTGGTGTCACCATTACTGTGTCAGCTTGGTGTGGACACTGATTAGGGTGTAACTGAGTCTGAGGTATTAGTTATTGATTTATGCATATTGTAGAAATTGTCTGTACAAATTATATTTCCAGCCCTCTAGCCTATTTACTACTACTAGAACTCAATAAAATCATTGCCAATGTTTTGCTAAAAGAATGTGTCCTGGACGTTACAACTCGAGAGTGGCAGTGTAATTAACACTTGGAGGATTAAATCCATTTATCTTGTTGTAGCAAGAGTCCTTGCTTCCAGGATTTTCTTTTTCTAGTCCTGGACTCTTTGTTTTGGGAAAGACGTGGTCCTGGACATGCATTTTCAAAATCCTATAGAGAATTGGATGGTATAAATTTGGTCCCACTTTGAATCCAAATTTGTTTGCAACATAACAAAAGTTCTGATTTATCATAACGTAATTTCCACAGTACCTGTTGTGTTCAATCAGAGCTCACAAGAATGTTCATTGTTTTCAAATTAAAGTTGACTGTTTTGTCATTATAATGGCACTGAAAGCTTTGGAGTTTTTAAGGCTGTACACTGGTGTGAGATTAAAGTTGACTGTTTTGTCATTATAATGACACCTAAAGCTTTGGAGTTTTTAAGGCTGTACACTGGTGTGAGATTAAAGTTGACTATTTTGTCATTATAATGGCACTGAAAACTTTGGAATTTTTAAGGCTGTACACTGATGTGAGATTAAAGTTGACTGTTTTGCCATTATAAAGACACCTAAAGCTTTGGAGCTCACAAGGATGTTCACTAGTTTCAAATTAAAGTTGACTGTTTTGTCATTATAATGACACTGAAAGCTTTGGAGTTCTTAAGGCTGTACACTGGTGTGAGATTAAAGTTGACTGTTTTGCCATTATAATGACACTGAAAGCTTTGGAGTTCTTAAGGCTATACACTGGTGTGAGATTAAAGTTGACTGTTTTGTCATTATAATGACACTGAAAGCTTTGGAGTTCTTAAGGCTGTACACTGGTGTGAGATTAAAGTTGACTGTTTTGCCATTATAATGACACCTAAAGCTTTGGAGTTCTTAAGGCTATACACTGTGTGAAATTAAAGTTTACTGTTTTGCCATTATAATGACACCTAAAGCTTTAGAGCTCACAAGGATGTTAACTGCTGTCAAATTAAAGTTTTCTCTATAGCTTGAAATGATGTAATAATTAAATTAGGACATAAATGTTATCACATCACTTGTTACCTCAATGAAGCATAGCACAATAAAATTTGGGTGAGACGGGCCACATGATTTTAAAGGCACATTGAATTCCTGGTGAGATTGGATATATGATTACCTAAGCACAATTAATGTTTTGCATGAGATTAGACATATGTTTACATAAGCACAATGACTTCTGGGTGAGATTGGATATACAATTCCATAAGCACAATGACTTCTGGGTGAGATTAGACATACAATTTCATAAGCACAATGAAATCTGGGTGAGATTGGAAATGATTACATAAGCATAATGAATTGTGGTTGAGATTGGACATACGATTACATAAGCACAATGAATTCTGGGTGAGATTGGATATGCAAAGATAAGCACAATGAAAATCGGGGTGAGATTGGACATTACATAAGCACAGTGAATTCTGCGTGAGACTGGACATATGATTACATAAGCACATAACATTCTGGGTGAGATTGGGCATCATTACATAAGTACAATGAATTATGTGTGAGATTGGACATGATTACATAAGCACAATGAATTCTGATTGAGATTGGACATGATTACATAAGCACAGTGAATTCTGGCTGGGATTGGACATATAGTTGCATAATCAATGAATTCTGGCTGAGATTGGACATATAATGGCATAAGTGCAATGAATTCTGGATGAGATTGGACATAATTACCTAAGCACAATGATTTCTGGATGAGATTTGACATATAATATATAATTACATAAGCACAATGAATTATGGGTGAGATTGGACATGTTATTATATTAGCACAATGATTTCTGGCAGATATTGTACATATGACTAAATTAGCCCAACTTTGTTTTTTATTAAATGATGCAAAATAAGAGTCAGAGTACTGTTTAACTTAACAGCAAAAACACAATCATACAATGGAATGACAAGAAAAAGTATGTAATACTTTAGGAAATAACTTGTGAATTTTGGTATTCCATAAATTGGCTGCACAGACATACTTACTCAAAAGTCCAGTATGATCTCAATGAAGATGTAATAGACATTCAGTCAGCAATTTAGACTTTTTACAGTTTTATCTAATAAGAGGAATTTATGACCTTTAACCTGTGCAAACTTCATGACCTTTTAAATACTGCCTTAGCTATTTTTGTCTCACCTGCATAAGCATGGTGAGATACAGTATTCACTTTTCTGGCTGTGCAGATGGCATAGTCATTGTCAGCGGTGTTCAAATTTTCTGGCTGTGGTGATGGCATTGTCAGTATCAACAGTGTTCAAATTTTCTGGCTGTGGTGATGGCATTGTCAGTATCAACAGTGTTCAAATTTTCTGGCTGTGGTGATGGCATTGTCAGTATCAACAGTGTTCAAATTTTCTGGCTGTGATGATGGCATTGTCATTGTGAGCAGCATTAAAATGTTCTGATTGGTGATGGCATTGTCATTGTCCACAGTGTTTAAATTTTCTGACTGTGGTGATGACATTGTCATTGTCCATAGTGTTCATATTTTCTGGCTGTGCAGATGGCATAGTCATTGTCAACAGTGTTAAAATTTTCTGGCTGTGGTGATGGCATTGTCATTGTCAACAGTGTTCAAATTTTCTGGCTGTGGTGATGGCATTGTCAGTATCAACAGTGTTCAAATTTTCTGGCTGTGGTGATGGCATTGTCAGTATCAACAGTGTTCAAATTTTCTGGCTGTGGTGATGGCATTGTCATTGTGAGCAGCATTAAAATGTTTTGATTGGTGATGGCATTGTCATTGTCCACAGTGTTCAAATTTTCTGACTGTGGTGATGACATTGTAATTGTCCATAGTGTTCATATTTTCTGGCTGTGCAGATGGCATAGTCATTGTCAACAGTGTTAAAATTTTCTGGCTGTGGTGATGGCATTGTCATTGTCAACAGTGTTAAAATTTTGCAGTTAAATTTATGAAAGTTACATATCTTCCACATCATTAATACATTCAAGTGAAACTCATTGATAGTATCATTATAGGTCTAAAGTTTATACGCTGATATACTACAAGTTCCTGCCTTGCCTGTCCCGCCTGCTTGAGGAGAAAGCATATTTAATTGTTGTAAATATTGTTAAAGTTTTATATTAAAATCTTTGAAAGTCACATGTCTTCAACATCAGATGCTGTATTCAACTGAAATCTTGGGATAGTATTAGGTCTAAAGCCAAGGCTCGCAAAAGCTGGAAATTATTCAACTCATTTCATAAATTTAATCTTTACCCATTTGAGATCCTCAGCATATGTAATGGTCTTTATTTATGCACGAATACTTTAACTAGGTCGTAGTCAAACAAGATGCACATTAACCTATAACTTTCTTATGTTATTGAATTGTTTTCACACCGAATGGTGTAAAGATGGATGTCCACCCATCCATAAAACCAAATCTCCTAAACTGCTTGGTGGAAATTTGGCAAATTTGGTACATAGGTTTCCCATGTGGTTACCAGCTGCGAAAGTGTTATGAATTCTGGGTGTCGGCCATGGGGTTCTTGGGAGGGGTCAAAGGTCAGATATAGAAATATTACAATTACAGTGACAGCTTTAAATATACATTTTGACTAAACTTTGTGCATGCAATCTTATGAGGAGAACATATAATATATGTAATGAATTTTAGTTTACAAACCCTGGGTCACTCTATGGATGGAGGAGGTTTGTCAGGGCTGGTGTGTATGTGTTAAAATGAAAAGCATGGGCTTTTGCGATTGCAGCCCATGGATGTAGCTCAACTCTACATCTGAATTGAAACTGATAAATTCATGTTCAATTTCAGCCAGCTGGACCATTATAAATGAGGGCATGAATCAAGTACGACTTCACAACAACAACAATTATCTCACTATTATCAGTGGAAACACTTGTGTTGTTAATATGGTAAGTATAGCCTCTGTTCATTAGAGTCTTTTTATACATTAGAAGCTGTAATTACTAGAATTTTAAGCTTGGAGGGATTTCCAATGGCATGGTTCTGAATTTTCATTATGAATAAAAGTTAATGTAGCAATACTGTGAATACTCCAAAGGGACTTAACTCACATCTTGTTTGTAATGAAATTTACTTTAATCTGGTTACCTCCCCTGCAAATTTCAGGTGGCAATAGAAGGGGGATATACTTTTAACAATGAAAATTAATCTGCATTGATATTGTCACATTCAGATCAATATTTGGAGAAATCTTTGAATATGCTCAGTAATAAAATAGGAATTTGAATATTCTTCAAGTTACGGGACCCTAATATCTATTTCACTCATAGTTTCATATTGAAGTTATATATATTCAACTTGTCACTGTTCAATGTACATCATATCTGCCTTCCAAGCTATTGTATTCTTAATATTTTTAACTGCTGTAGGGATGACATTTTTTTGGTCCCTATATTTGTTACCATTTTGTATCATGGTTAACTTGTTTTTATGGTTGTTGTTTTTTTTTGGGTACACTTTCAAAATTATTTTTTATTAAAGTTGCAAATGGGTGACTAGATAGTATTTTTATAATGCTGCTACAAGAAGTGTGCAGTATATAGGATTCACTATTCTCCTTTGTTCTCTTATACTACTTCACCTATTGACATTAAACATTATAGTGTGTGCATGCTGGGAGTAATGTGTGTTGGGTGTTTGTGACCTGTTTTTCAAGATTTATAAAATCTGGTTAAAAAATATGTCCATGCTTGAATTCTAATCACTTTTTACCAATTGCCAAAAACATTGAGATTACATCTCAGGAAAGATGTGTGTTGTTGATCAAAGTTATGTCAATATGACCTCTTTTCAAGGATTTTTAACAGTACATACAAATTTTGTCAGTGTTCTAATTTCTGCACCTTTTAACACATTTGGCACAAAGTGTGGATTTTAGGTGCATCTTGGGATTAAGCTCTCGCATTCCAAAACTGGGTTGCTGTGACTTACTTTCTTTGATTTATTTAATTCTTTAAAGATACCAACCCACACTACAGATATTGTGTTATCTTGTGAACTTTTGGTTTGGTTTGGTTTGGTGCTTTACGGCACAGAAACACAAGTAGGTTATTTAGTGCCGAGGCAGTTGGAGTAAAGTTCCTTGCCCAAGGACACACCACGGTAGTTGACCTAGGTTGATCCGATGGTAGGATTCGAACCTGCACCCTTTTGGTCGTGAGTATCTTAACAGCTCTAGTCTATCTTTAGCAAACATTTTCAATTAAAAAAAATATAGTCATACCTGGTATATAGTAGTCACCTCTATAATAGCAGCCACCTTGACACTTAGGTCTGGCACATTAGGTCCTATTTATAAATAAATTACAGGTAGAACATATTTACCTGTATATATAAGCCATATGTTCATAGAGGACAGTTTCTACACATGCAGTGACCTTTATATACCCGGCTGACTGAAAATGCAGTTCTTTTTTCCTCTTTGAAGCAATCTACCATATATGCATATCATGTGCCGGTTAGGTACTTGAAGAAGCTTGGGTTTCTTATTTGCTGCTTCTTTTTATTTCTTTAGCCCCCAGGAGTAATGCATGGTATAGAGACCAAGTTTCAAATGCATCAGATTGGCCAGTTTGTCCTGTTTGAATCCATGAAAGAGAGAAGCAGATATGTTGGAATTCTACCCAGTGGTCAGCTGAAGTCGGCTCTTGCATGTGGTAGAGAGGATCATTCACACTTTGGTGTCAGACTTTTGGTGAGTTCAGTGTTGTTGTCTGTTAACCTTCAGTAAATAGATATCAGTAAGTGCCTGCTTGGGAATATCACAGTAAATAGATATCAGTAAGTGCCTGCTTGGGAATATCAAAGTAAATAGATATCAGTTAGTACCTGCTTGGGAACATCACAGTAAATAGATATCAGTAAGTGCCTGCTTGGGAATATCACAGTAAATAGATATCAGTAAGTGCCTGCTTGGGAATATCACAGTAAATAGATATCAGTAAGTGCCTGCTTGGGAATATCACATAGAATTTTATAGTAATCAATAATGTTTAAAACCTTTATAATTTAACATCTACAGGTAATATTTATCTAATTGTTTGGAGTTGAAAAAACAATAAACATTTATTTAATATCATATTGACCATTTTTTTTAGGACATTATATCAGTTTCCCATAAACTGCAATTTTGATAAGTTTTGTAAACCATATCATATGTAGTCATAGGTTTGTAACTAGGGTCCTGCTTGATGAGGTTTTAAGAGTCCTATAGTAATCATGTTCATCAGTCAACAATTTGGTTTCTGTAAGATTACTGGCAATAGTTGGATTTCAACCAATTTTGGTCTGTTGCTTTATGTTGATGAGACCTTAAATTAATTCAGTTTTCAGCTTTCCAAATCATGATTGGGAGCTGTTACAGCCTTTGATTGCCCAGCCTTGTAACTTTGGTTTAAACAATATATCATGATCAAGGATTGTTGGAATTTAATCAGACTGTTGGAATTTAAACAGATTTGGCATGCAGCTTTTTCTTGATGAGACCTTGAAAGATTGTGATTGACAGTATTCAAGGACTTCATTTATAGGAGTTATGGCTCCTGAATATTAGTCCTCATAACTTCTGGTTTCTGCAACATAACTTTACTAAGGACTGTTGGATTTCAACCAAATTTGGCATGCAGTTTTATATTGATAAGACCTTAAGAGGGTTTGATTATCTACATTCATTAACATCATTTACAGGAGTTATGGCTTCTTTTTACCTGACCTCCTAATTTTGGTTTATAAATTATATCTTTACTCAAATTTGGCAGACAGATTGATATTGAAGAGACCTTGAATGAGTTTGATTTCCAACATTCCATGTCATTTACTGGAGTTATGGGCCTTTGTCCATTCTCCTAACTTTGGTTTCTCAACATAACTTGACCAAGCATTGTTGAATTTCAGTTAGATCTGGCATGCAGTTTATATTTATAATATCTGGAATGATTCAATTTCCAGCATTCCACACCATTTACCTGAATTATGGCCCTTGATTGCTTGTCTTCCATAACAGCATAACTTTACCTATGATAGTTGGATTTCAACCAAATTTGGTTTGCAGCTTTATTCTGATGACATCTCAGATGATTTTAGTTTTTAGATGTCTATTTTCCATTAGAGTAATTGTAAGGTTACAGTATCAGTAATTGGTGGAGTGATCATCCATTTTTTCCAGCTATATCTTTTGCACAATGATCATCAAGGATTTAAAGCTGACTTTATCTGCAGCTTTAAATTGTTGAACTTTTACATAAGTTGATTGCCAGCAACCAACATCATTATTGTTGGATACACCTCCATTTTTTCCCACAAAGTTCCTCTGTTTAAAGCCCTGATCCACAAATTACATAAGCAGGGTCCTTTGTAATGCACCCATCACTAATAGATGTTGTTCCAGGACATTTAATACTTTAGTAAGAAGTTTCAAGAAGAATAAACAGTTAGAAATCCTAAGTCTTCTAATGCATGATTCAGTCTGATATAACAAAATGTATAGTTTCTGCAGCCCTTTCAGAAATGTCAGTTAGCCTAGAAGTCAGTGGGATTTTAATAATACCCACTTACTGTCAACTTTTTCCACTTATCTACTTAACCTTAGAGTTTTCATGTGATTTATCATTCAAGAACTCATTCCATTTTTTTTTATAGCAAAATGTCAAAGATTTAGTAAAAACTTCTTTCCAGAACTATTGAGAGTTTTATTATTTTTATTTTTTTGCGATCTTGTGTCAGAAATATGGCTTAAGCTGAGGTAAATGTTTTTCTTGTAAAATAAATTCTGCAACAATCTTTGATAAATACAAAATATTTTGGAAAGATTCAGTCTCAAATTAAGACTTTCCTAATTTTCTGTAATTGTTGAGATTATGGTAATAAAATTGACAATACTGCTTGAAAATATTTTTTACAATTCAGCTCTTAATATGTCCACACATTGGAATATTAAAATTTAAAAATGTAAAAATAAAAAATATTCAGTATAGAAAGAAAAATTTGGCCATGACTTGCAAGTATCTCCATCTATCTATCTATCGGTCAATCTATCTTTAAATTATACATGCAATAATATTTCTAATGAAAGTATTGATGTTGGTAACACTTTTTACTTTTTTTCTCATTGCAGTTCTCTCCATATGGAGCCCAAGCTGTTCACAAGTAACCAGTCACCAAAATAATGCAGACAGTTCCATATTAGTGTTTTGGAACATATTTTTAAATACGTGAACACATCTGCACAGTTAATGTAAATGAAAGAGATATATTAAGAGTGCTTTTGGATCAGTGTTTGCATAGGCTTATCTTTTCTGTAAATAGTTTCCACTAATTCAAGAGTTTTCTCTCTTTGTAACACAGAAGTACTACTGCATGATAAGGGACATTTGAAAATTGTCTCTACTTAATTGTGACAGAAATTAAAATTTAAGTTGGGCATGATTGTAATAAAAAATGTAAACTGCACTTCTGAAGGAAAGAGTTAAGTGATTTAATAACTGAATGTCAGTCAATGTGCAAAAATCCTGTTTCTTCCTGCATAATGATCATCTGAGTTGACCCTAACAATGGTAGCAAATGGAAGGAACTTGTATTGTACCAACAAAGTTCTAGTCAGTAACTATTTTATGTATTCTGTGTCTGTGTGACATACTGTTGACTGTACTAGAGGAGATAATGACAAGGCCTGTGTTCTATGAATTAGTTTGTCTGAAAATTTTGTATTTTGTCTATGTATTTCAGCATATGTATATCTCTGAATTGTAAATTAAAAGTACATTTACTTATATGTATGCTATTCTTTTGGATCATGCATGATTATTAGTAAGTGAGCAAATATTCAGAAAAATTTGTTAGAAATGATGCTTTTTGATTCAAGTCGTGACCTTTTTTATCTGACACACACACTAACCATAAAAAGTGCTATATAAAACTGATTGTCATCTTTTGTTACTCCAATTATCTGCATATACAACATATCCAGTTGTAATCACTACAGACCCAGACTTTTTCTGCATATACAACATATCCAGTTGTAATCACTATAGACCCAGACCTTTTGTTACTCTAATTATCTGCATAAGCAACATATCCAGTTGTAATCACTATAGACCCAGACCTTTTGTGCATATATAACATATCCAGTTGTAATCACTACAGACCCAGACCTTTTGTTACTCTAATTATCTGCATAAGCAACATATCCAGTTGTAATCACTATAGACCCAGACCTTTTGTGCATATACAACATATCCAGTTGTAATCACTATAGACCCAGACCTTTTGTGCATATACAACATATCCAGTTGTAATCACTATAGACCCAGACCTTTTGTTACTCTAATTATCTGCATAAGCAACATATCCAGTTGTAATCACTATAGACCCAGACCTTTTGTGCATACATAACATATCCAGTTGTAATCACTACAGACCCAGACCTTTTGTGCATATACAACATATCCAGTTGTAATCACTATAGACCCAGACCTTTTGTGCATATATAACATATCCAGTTGTAATCACTATAGACCCAGACCTTTTGTTACTCTAATTATCTGCATAAGCAACATATCCAGTTGTAATCACTATATACCCAGACCTTTTGTGCATATACAACATATCCAGTTGTAATCACTACAGACCCAGACCTTTTGTGCATATATAACATATCCAGTTGTAATCACTATAGACCCAGACCTTTTGTTACTCTAATTATCTGCATAAGCAACATATCCAGTTGTAATCACTATAGACCCAGACCTTTTGTGCATATATAACATATCCAGTTGTAATCACTACAGACCCAGACCTTTTGTTACTCTAATTATCTGCATAAGCAACATATCCAGTTGTAATCACTATAGACCCAGACCTTTTGTGCATATATAACATATCCAGTTGTAATCACTACAGACCCAGACCTTTTGTTACTCTAATTTTCTGCATATAAAACATATCCAGTTGTAATCACTATAGACCCAGACTTTTTGTCTTATAAAGCACTAGACTACACTGTTAACATGATTTTAGAACAAACAGTGTACACCCTGATCAATTGGTACATTATGTGCTGACAAATCAGAATCTACCTTGTTTGCATTAGGATCAGTGTTATAGATGAGGTAAGACAGGACTTAATGGCCAATTATGGAAAACATCTTCAAAATGTACATTTATTGTGCTTTTTGCAGTTCATTATGTGTAGATTAAAAATTTAATTTTTCTTGTAAAATTTACTCCAACTGAATTCCTGAAATTTACCATTACAAATAATTAACAGTTAGATTGTCCAAAG